>CM060951.1:119548954-119868477 GCA_030765055.1 Mantis religiosa | reverse complement strand
TTAGAACACAATTTACAGATTTTCGAGGGCATTTGTTCTCATCATCAACTATTGGGTTACTGAAACCTCTTTCTTGTTTCACCTTCCTGCTGTGATTGATTGTGATGCCATCTGGTGTTAGCAGTGCAAAATCTTAACCCTTTGTTTAATGGTAGGGTTTTAACATTTTTTCCACTGTTAGTGTTTTTATTGATGTATACAGTTTCCCAGGTATTCAATTCTATTAGTGAGGTAAGTTGTTTCACCAATTTTATGATTTGACCAATATTATGATTTTCTGTTAAAAATGGTGCGTTACAGCAGATATATCTATTTGTTTTAGATTTATGTTTCTCTTGTGTTCTTTTTGTCTGGTTTCCAAGTTTCTTTTCATCTTACTTACGTAGTATTTCTCACATTCCTAGCGATTGAATCTGGTAAATTCCAGGTTTTGATGTGCTTGGGATTGCATTTTTAAGAAGTTTGTGTAGCAAGTTCTTCCGGCTGAATATGTATTGTAAGACTAGTCTTATGTTTAACCTTTTGAAGACCTGTTCAAATTTTCCAAAAGCCCAAGGGTGATAGGTGAATTTTCTGTACTTCCAGTAGTTCGTCATAAGGGTTTGAGGCGTGCGCCCGCCAAAAAATCTTATGGAATTAAATGAACCATGGCCTTGCGACTATTAATGATAGTTTACTTTTAAAATATGAGAAAGCTTCATACGTTGTGAAAGTGATGTTTTCATACCCACAGCATATGACTCAGTGCGGTTGGAAAAGCGCCTGCCTGCTGCATTTCCATGTAATGAAATGCATGCAGCTCTGGTGGTGGTGAGGGTGTGGGGAAAGCACTTGTATATGTGCTTATCCGGCACAATTCTGTCTATGACTAGAACAGTAATATTATAGTGTTAAAATGCATGGTTTCTTATTTTAGTGTTCTTTGTGAACTTAGGGACATAAAGAGAGTGTTATATGTGGCTTTATAAAATCCAAAGACTAACGAATGATGGATAACTTTGTAAAATCACTAATAGATGTGCTGTTTTCAAGACTGACCTACTTAAGAAAATGTACAATTGAAATTGTTGGGTAGACCAATGCCGGAATTCTTGATAGAAAAAAATAGAAACTAATAAAAATGAAAATAGTCTCACTGACTATACAGCTGAACTATACAGGTGATACAGTAATGAAGGAACATTTAGAAACAGCCACAGTATTTAAACGAAAACAGTGTAGAATGATCTATTATACTGCATGTTGAAAGTGTGTAGGGAGAAAATAGAGCAACAAATATAGGCTCCTGAGTTTGCCATTTAGTATAATGTACCAACTGACAGTTTAAATCACTGTCAGATGGTTTTCGTATTCCGTTATGTACATGAGAGATTTTGGTTTTATTTGAATCCTGAATCCTGATGTGAAATCTTTGACAAAGTACATAAGGAATGAAATCAACCAGCTTCTTGGAAATACCAAAGAAAAGCTCATTGCTTAAACCTTTAATAGGGCCAGTGTTATTAGTTCAAGGACTGGTGGAGTACAGGCCAAAATAAGGGAAGCATATGCATATGCATACTTTGTCAACCACTATGTTCACTAGTTGAATTTAATCATACAAAAGGCAACAAACACTGATTCCCAGGTACACGTGTTCTTTTCAAATCTTTTGGGGATTCCAGCACTCTTTTCCTATTCCTCTTTGTGTTCTGATAGTTTAGCGAAAGATGTGCAGACAAGATCGCCCAGAGCTACATTAACAAGATGGAATTACAATATTTGTACTGTCAATGTTGTGTATGAAAACCTGAGAGATTGCTTCGAAATTATTGAAAACTATACAACCACATAAAAAGTCAATAGCTATTGAAGAGCTCTTGAATACCCAAATTTTATTTTTTGGCTAATATTTTCTACAAAATCCTACCTCATGTAGACATTTTTGTACCAGCAATTCAAAAGAAAAGCAAAGATAGTGTAACGTATCAGAGTGACATCCTTATATTTAAACAACAAATGGAAAAGGATGAAATACACAAAAATTTATGTGAAGAGTTTCAGCAACCGTCAAAGAAAAGAAAAGGTATGGAATGTGCAAGAATTGAAGATATCAAAGTGTGTAAAGTCATCACAAATACTGTTATAGATACGTAGCTTTGCACATAATGGACATCTAGCAGCTGCATCTTTGTTGTGCAACGATTTATTTAAAATTTCTTTGAACGCTTCCCGGAAGAAATTTTCACACAAGTGGTGTAATACTGTCCTTTTCTACAGCAAGGAAAACTGCGCAGAGTTGGAGCTAATTTACAAAAAAAAAAAAAATATTTGAACATTCAAGGAGCATTGAAATGTTTTCAGTTCATATATGAAAATAACCTTTCATCATTGTTCAGTGAAGTCACACAACTTTTGAAAATTGTCATAAGAATGCTAATGATGACTGTGGAGGGTGAAAGTTGCTTTTCCACTCTAAAAAGGATAAAAACGCTTTTAAGAAATACAGTGACAAACGACACACTCAATGCTTTAGCAATGCTGTCAATAAATAAGGACCTTATCAGTAACATGCAGGATTTTGATGAAAGAGTGATGGAACATTTTATTAAATTTAAGAACAGAAGTGTAATTCATGATAAAATTAACAAATGCAAAATACGAGTATTAATATGTGTACATACAGTGCGTAAATCTGTGGCAGCTTATGTGGTGAACATTACTTCTGGATTTTGTTAAGTTTGAATGATGTTCTAATACCATCATTTTATATGTGGCATGCATATTAATATAGCAGCTTTAGGTAAAGATCGTGTTAGGCTTCCTGTACTTATTTCCGAGGTATATATTACAACTTGAGAACCACTATTTCCATTTGTTATAGGGGTAGAATTTGAAAAAAAAAATGTTCTTAAAATTGACAGGTGTAATAATTTATTGATGTCAATACTTAGCAAGCAAAGCCGTTTCCACGCCCCCCCCCCCCCCCAAACATTTTGGCCACGAGCCGCTACTGGTGTTTGATAACAGTATAAAATGTTCTTGAGTTTCTCCTTCCTTTTCAGCATGTTCCTTATGAGGTCCAAGTTGAATACATTTGTCCTCCATATGGTGCTGTTCTCTCAAATCCTCTTCATTGCTCAACAGATGTTGTGCATGCGGTGAATCAAATTTCTGAAACCAGTTGTGAAGTTGGGTGCATCCATTTTAATTTATGTGCTTATTAACTATGTAGATTTTCTATGTATTCCACACTTGAAACTGCCTTGATCTCTAGTTATTTTGAGGTCCAAAAAAAGGTAATGCATTGTTTATTTCTATTTCAATGTTGAATTTAATGTTACCTTGTAGATTCAATAGTTTTAAAGTATCTTCTTTCAATTTCTGAAAAATTGTAACAAAAATGTCATTTACAAGTCTTTGCTAAAAATTTTAAATTTGGAGAAGGCTTTTACTATGTGGACTTTGAGGTGGCTCATTTATAAGTCTGCCAAAATGGGTAACAGTGAACTATCTATTGCTAAATCTTTTGATTGTTTATAGCATTTTTTATTGAATATGAAGAAGTGTGATTTGTATATAATTCTATTAGGTTAATGATGGATTTATTGCACTCAGAGACAGCCATTTTCTGAGGTGTATAGGTATTTTTCAATAGAAATGCTTGTGAAAAGCGATATGATGTCAAAAGATACCATAATGAGGTTTGATGATGATAACAAGCTTCAATTTTCACAACCAAGTTCATACTTCACACAACGGCTCCCCTAAGAGGAGAGCTACTACAGAGCTAGAAAAAATATCAAAACAACTACATATACATTGATGTATTCAGATAACGCTATCTTAAAACTCTTGAATTTCGTAGTTTTGTCTTCTTTTAAATCTCTTGCTGTTCTGATTAGGTATATTGTTCCAATTATAGCTTCAGCCATTATTGTGGATCTGAAGCCTAACATTAGTTTCCATCCTAGCATAGTGCCAGCTGAATAGTTTCCCATAGTTTTATGCAATGCTGATATTTGCTTTGTGTACTTTTGGATAAGGATGAATGACCTCGAAGACATTTCAGTTTCGTTTTAACATTTAAAAATTAAGGGGTGTATAAGTAAGTGTGACTACTTATAATACTCCAACAAATAAATTTAAAATTAATAAACATAAAAATTATTTCCTAAACAACCATCAGAACTTCAAATTCCACAGCTTACTACCATAATACCTACAATCTTATCCCTCCTATCATTGTCACAACCTCATCATACCAAAATGAATCTAAACTTCAGTCAACCAGCATGGGCAACCTGCCAAAATGGCATCCAGTTGTTACTAACCTAAAATATCATGCACTTGTGAAAGGGCTTTTTCTATATCTTATTTTAAAAGAATCAATGGACTAGAGTAACATGGAATGATTTTGTGTGGCTGTGTTGGTGTTCTAAGTAAAAATAAGCAAAAGCTTATCCTTCCAAAATAATAAAATTTATTTTGCTAATAATTTATTTTCCATGCCAGGGCTATTCTTCTCTTCAGCTCCTTTTCCGTGGTTTGTTGAAAAGCCACTATGGTTTGAGGTATATACACTTGGAGACATATTGTAGGTCTGTTTGGTTCACTCTTATGGGTGTTGCCTGTCTGTTTATCATTACTTTTGTTTTGTTCATACTTAGGTCCACACTTCTGCTGTGTTTAGGTCTTGTAGCATTCCGTCTATGTCACTTGCATCCTTCACAAACAGGACAATGTTGTCTGCATATCCTAAGTTGGTAAGTTTGTATCCTTTTGGGCTTATTCCTTATTTGCTTCCCCAATTTATTTTTTGAAGTACATCCTCCAGTAGGCTTGTGAATAGTTTTGGGGACATGGGGTCACCTTGCCTTACACCTCACTCTAGTTTGAAGGTTGGTCCTTCTATTTCTGTTGATACTTTGGCGTGCAGCAATTATTATTCTTACAAAAGCTTGCTCTTCTATCTACTCCATGTTAATCAGGATAGGCATTTATAGAAATGGTTTTATTATATATTTCCTTTTAAGTAGTTACAGTAAGAATAGGAGAATGCAGTAAGAATAGATCTAAGTGATATGAAATCTTTAAGGAGCTGGTCACTATATGATGACTTTGAAATTTCATTCTCTTTGCCAGGACATGAGTATAATGAATGATCTTCTATTTGAGAAAAGTAAAAATTCAAGTAAGGAATATCTTAAAAATACTTATCTCCCCCCCCCCCCAAAAAAAGGAAGAAATTTGGTATAAATTGTGTACTCTAATGAAATCTCATTTTTAATAGACTTTGTCTAACTCTTATGGTTTACAAGTTATGCAAAAGTGATTCATAATTTAGAAACATTTACTAATTACACTCTGAATGTACTGAAGTTTGTTTTTTAGCTTTTACCAGTCTTTTTTTACTGTGCTGAGTCTCAGGTAGCACTTGGAGCATGGCTTGTGATATAGCTTGCATCTAGTCCTCCTTGGCGTCATGATATGCTGTATTCTAGAATGTCTTCCCATGAAAACTATACCTGGAAAAGTGTGTATATTGTTGCGGCAAAAGGCATAAAAGTTTCGGCGCAAATAGATAACAGATGGATAGTGTTTCACGGTAATAAAGAGCTAGAATAAGCAGTTAAAGATAGCGCAAGATAAAGGCCTGCCGAAACAAACAAACTGAGATAAATGGAAATTTCTGGTGACGTCTTGGTTGATAGAGATTATTCGGTTTCTTTATTTTTCCGGAAATATCTAGAATTTATCAATGATGTATTTAAGAAGGTGACGACTCACCAGGAGTCAGTCGCAGGAGTTGGAAGCAGTAAACAGCTGTAGAGTGTTGTTGTAACAAGAGCTGATCAGAATGCTGTTTGTTATTGTCATCAACCTTGGTAGATTCTGTTGTGTATGTGATGTAATGTTGTTACGTGGGAATTGAACAGTGTATTTCTAAGGAAATAAAGAATATTTGGAATATCTGCAACTCGGACTTTTAATTCTACGAACCCACAAAGTCACAATATGTACAGGTGGCAAAATTGGAAGTTTGGAACTTTCCAAACATTTATTTTCATTTCCTATATTTCCACTGTATCCTATGAGATTTCATTAGCTTTTACAATGTTTTCATATGCCTGGATTTCTGGGAGGTTGAAGCAGAGTCTGATGTCTTCAATGAAATATGATTCTTATACTATTATGTAGGTGCATCTGTTTCTTGTGCACTCAGAGAGGGATAAGAAAGACTCTCATGAGGTATCTGGCTTTGACATTCTTCCATTTTTGAGGTTTTCTGTTGTTAGATTATTCCACAGTATCTGAATTCTGTATGTGGCACTGGTGCAGCCTTCTCTTGGAACAGCAGCATTGTTGTTAGTAGGGACAGTATCTGTAACTTGGGGCATTGTACATTATTGCTGCCATGGTCTGATCTTGTATGTACATGGTGAACATGGTTCACCCTTAGGTATTTAAAACTGCAGATATTTGCTAAAAAAGTCATTCATAACAAAGGGGACCTCACAGGCTATTTCCAGGAAATTCAGGATATACCTTTCATTTATCATGAATTTATCTTTAACATATGGTATTTTAATTAAAATTATTAGAGCTGTTTTTGAGAAAATCAAAATGTATGAAACCTACTTCATGTAAAGAGTATTTTGGAATGAGCTGATTTTCTTGAAAATCATGTTGCAATCCTGGAGCATGCTGAATTTAAATATAAAGTTCAGTTCCAATGTGTGAGGACTATGATACAATGAAGCACAAAATTAATATAATTTTGAGTCAAACTAATACTCAATGCTCCATTTATTGCTAGTATTTACCTAGAACACGTTTTGTTAGGATCTTCCTAACATCATCAGCTGTTGTCGACTAATGGACGTTGGTTTGGTGAACTCATTGGAGGTGACAGGTGCGTCTCTGTCGGTATCTTGATGAACCTTATGTTTGGGTTTTCATCAAAGATAGAGTCGAAATTAAACAATTTTCTTTCACATTTCTTTATGACGATTTTTTTCCCACGTGGTTAATGCAGCTGGACCTTGGACACTTTTTAATAAGTGGATTTCTCGTTCTATATCATGATTCTCCTTCCAAAAATGGTATCCTACCGCCGGTTTATCTATTTCTTTGTTCCTGATATTCCTAAAATGCTCTTTAAGCCTAGTGTTCAAGTTCCTTTTTGTTTTTCCATTGTAAAAGTTGTCACAGCCTTTGCAGTTTATCCGGTACACACCTGATTTTTCTGTGGGTATTTCCTTTGTATTATGTGATTTCAAAAGGTGTTGTACACTAAATTTGTTCTGTGGGGCCAAAGTAATATTGTGAGTTTTGAAGACTTTTTGGAAAAGGCGTGTAGCTCTGGGATGATATGTAAATTTTCTGTATGAAGTTTCATTGCTGATTGGGGAAAGAGTAGTTAAAATGGAGTTAAATGGAGTTAAATGGAGCATTGAGTATTAGTTCGACTCAAAATTATATTAATAAAGCTCAGTGTTTAACTAAATTTTCATTTTTGAGCTATGCTCTTCATAGGCCAAGGACACATACAAATGCTGGCAGGAAGAGTGGTCTGCTCTCCGCAGCAATAAACTTAGATCTGTGAAAGAACTTCCGATTCCCTGGGTTACCTGCTGTCGTTCACCTCATCATGAGGAGGTGAGTTTGGCTCGGTTACGCATTGGGCACTGCATTTTTACTCATAGTTTTCTGTTTAGAAAGGAGCCTGCTCCAGTCTGTCTATTTTGCAACGAAGCATTATCTGTCCAACACGTGCTTCTAGAGTGTTTTTGCGTAGCACACTTAGGATGTCGCTGCAGCTGCCAGCCAGCTTTGCAGAAATGCTAGCGGATGATAACAAAGTAGTGGAGAAGATTTTTAGGTTCTTTTCTAGGTTAGATCTCAGAATTTAGGGAAGGGAATTTTTTGCAGTTTGGATATATATTTATTTTAATTTTTTGTTTGTTGATGTGGTCAGCATCTCACACTTTCAGCCAGAGAGTTGGCTTTCTAGACCAGGGTTGGCTACTTAGTGTAGCTCCTCAGTTTCCTCATGATGCTGAGTGGGCAACTGTCCTATACCCAGAACTTAAAATTTGCACCCCTCAGGGGTGGGATCAATCCTGGGTGCATTCCAGGCACAGGGAAACAAAGCATGATGCTGTTGTGTGTTTGGAGGAATTTAGTAACAGTGACGTCAAAATTAATATAAAATTATTTGTGGTTGGTTTATTGACACTCGTCACTTACTTTTTCATATATTTATGAGAGACTAGTTTCAAAGGCCCTGGCCTCCATTTTCAATCTCTTCCCAACTGGCAACTGTTATCTGCTCTCTCTGGTGGTGGAACTATGAACTTTTTTGTCAAATTATCTGCTGGCGGGATTTCAAAGTTCATTACGCGATCCTTATTTTTCCAGATGAATATGTTCTCCCATGTTGTCAATCTATTTTGGTTTATCACTCCTTTTAATAATTTTGGATTTGGATCAATGTCATGGTTTTCATTCCAAAAATGAAATGCTACTGCTGACTTGTCTTCTTGTTTCAATCTGATGTTTCTAAAGTGTTCTTTGACTCTGGTTTTTAAATTTCTTTTTGTTTGACCTATGTAGCATTTTTCACAATTCTTGCACAATTAGGAAGTATATTTTGGGAAAATTTTGAAAACAATTTATTAGCATATCTTAATAGAAAAATGAAGACAAAAACAGCAAAGTTAAAGAATAAATTAAAAAATTTATGCCAGAAAGCAGGCACTTTTAAAAAGATAAATCAAAAAGACAAACATAACCTAAAAGATCATCTAAACAATGTGGTAAACCTATCAAACCAAAATTTTACAAAAACAGAACTGAATATGCTGAATCTAGGTTTAAAGACATGTGTAGATTATTCCAACCAAATTGAAGATTACATTGCTGACATCCAAATTGCTACACAAACACTTAATGAAGAAAGTAAAAACACAGTAAAAAACAAATGCTCCAAAATAGTAGAAGAGATTAAAAATGAAAAGAAAAAGAATTTTAGTAACCAAATCATAAAAGCTCTTAAAAAGAAACCGGTTATTTATACTAAAGCAGACAAGGGAAATAAACTAGTAATTCTGGAAAAAGAAGAATACACAAAGAGGATGGAAGATTTGTTAGAAGACAGTAATTACCAAAAAGTAGAAACTAATCCATTAAAGTACTGCATTGAAACCACAAATAAAACGCTAAAAGAGAGCAAAATAATCAACAAAAAAGAATTGCACAAAATTAAAGTAGATAATCCAACATTACCAAGAGTATATGGGCTGCCAAAAATTCATAAAACAGGGAAAGGCATGAGACCTATTTCTAGTAGCATAAATGCCCCCACATATAATTTGGCCAAATGGTTACTAAGTAAATTTAATAGTTTTCCAAAATTTGAAAGTGCAAATTTAAGAAACTCTTTAGATTTAGTAGAAAAAATCAAAGATATAAATTTGGACAAAAATGACAGACTGGTTTCATTTGATGTCACATCTTTATTTCCAAGCATACCAACAGAAAAATTGCAGACGGTGTTAAAAAAATGGCTAGCTACAATTGATATGGAAGCAATAGAAGCAGAAGAATATATTTCTCTAACAAAAATATGCATTGAACAAAACTTCTTTAGCTTTAATGGAAAACACTACAAGCAGAAATCAGGACTATCAATGGGCAATCCACTTTCACCTTTTTTGGCTAACTTATTTATGAGTGCATTTGAAACACAAATTAAAAAGTCCTTCCCATTGATCTTCAAGATTTGGTATAGATATGTTGACGACATCTTTGCAATTGTACCAAGTAAACATTTAGATGATGCATTAAAATTACTCAATCTGCAAGAAAGGACTATCAAATTCACAATAGAAAAGGAAATCAATGGACAACTACCTTTCTTGGATCTAAATATCATCAGGAAGGATACAAAAATAAAATTTGGAATTTACAGGAAGCCAACACATTCAGAAAATTATATAAAAAATAATAGCCACAACCCAATTACACATAAACATGCAATAATAAACAGCCTTACACACAGACTAGTCAACATACCCATGGAAAAAGAAGAATATTTCAAGGAACAAAAAGCAATAATACACATAGCAGAAGAAAACGGATACAACAAAAGTTTGGTGTTGAAGAAAATTAGAAAATCTAAACTAAAGAAAACCATTAAGGAAACAACCACATTTATTAAAGAAAAAGAAAGCAACAGCATATTCAGTTCATTCACATATCATCCAAAAACATTTAATAAATTTAAAAAGATATTCAAGGAACAAAATATCATCTTGGCACCTACTAATAGATACTCAATTTTAAAATTACTAAATTCAAAAACAAAAGATGAAATTCCTTCAGGTAACAAATCTGGAATATACCAAATAAATTGCAAGAATTGTGAAAAATGCTACATAGGTCAAACAAAAAGAAATTTAAAAACCAGAGTCAAAGAACACTTTAGAAACATCAGATTGAAACAAGAAGACAAGTCAGCAGTAGCATTTCATTTTTGGAATGAAAACCATGACATTGATCCAAATCCAAAATTATTAAAAGGAGTGATAAACCAAAATAGATTGACAACATGGGAGAACATATTCATCTGGAAAAATAAGGATCGCGTAATGAACTTTGAAATCCCGCCAGCAGATAATTTGACAAAAAAGTTCATAGTTCCACCACCAGAGAGAGCAGATAACAGTTGCCAGTTGGGAAGAGATTGAAAATGGAGGCCAGGGCCTTTGAAACTAGTCTCTCATAAATATATGAAAAAGTAAGTGACGAGTGTCAATAAACCAACCACAAATAATTTTATATTAAAGCATGATGCCTTAGCCCTCTATGCGATGGCGCAGGACAAAAATACCACTAAAATTATTTTTCATAAGAAATTCAATATGTCTAATTTTCATAAAAGAAAGATTTCAATATACTTACAAAAGATTAACAGTACTGGTGACGCAGACTGCATCTCCATTGGGAGCTAGCACAGCTATATTAGCAGTACCATGATCTTCAGGCGTATAAAGTTGCACTCCATAATATTTTGCATCTTGATGTGTAGAAGTGTCTTTAATTTGTTCCCTTATCTTCTTAGCATAGTCCATTGAAGTCATTTCTTTCACTACCTGCAAAATACAACAAAAGTGTTATTCAATGATAGTACTGAATGCAATATGGTAATTATAAATTTAACTTTAATGGTAGTATTATATAAAATAACTCTGCTTTACTTCCAAAATTTGCCTAAAAGAGTGTATTATCTTTAAAGTCATATTTTTGCTTTTGTGTCACTTTAGCATATGATGTGGTATGAAGAGGTATGTATCAAAATAATCAAGCAGTATAACCTGATTTTGAATTTTGAGTTCCCTTCTGTTTTTGCTGCCTTTAATTTTTAAGCAAAGTTTGAACATTATGTATATTTTGAAATTTAATCATCTTAAATTTAAGTATCAAACATCATTATTATTTATACAACTGATAAATGCACTCATGAATTAAAAATGTCAAAGCTTAATTTCCCTACATCACATTTTTGTTAACTTATGCACAAAATACAAGAGGAAGTAATTTTAGTATTGCATTGTTTCTTGGAAAGAACCTAAGAAATGTTAACACTAAGTTTTGGTAATTCTTGACTGATTCTTTAAACTGATCAGATATAATTATTATTCTAATTGAAATCTAGAATTATTATTCAATGGCTAGGTGCTGTAATAAGCAATTTAATCAAACCTTTTTAACATGAGCAGCAATTTTATCATCTGCTGTATCTCCCAGCAATGTCCTTTTTCCATATGCGTATTTATAAGCCTCTGTTATCCTGTGTATCTTCAAAGTTTCACTATCACTGGGTGAGATAAAACTGTCCATAATATTGAAAATAAATGCCAATATAGGTCCTGAGCCAGGTAGTGGTGTTGTGTACATTGTAATGTTGTCCCTTAGGTCCACCTCAAGCGGCGCATTCCATACTACTCTGCAGGCAGTAAGAAATTCACAAAATATATTTGAAAAGTTTTTAATAGCTGTAAGTATATACAAAAGACTAGTTTACTTCATAATTTAAAAAGAATGCATCAGAGTAATCTCCCTTACAGAAAACTTTTACTGTACAGATGTTTGCCCTGTGTACAATTAGAAACTGTTGTAACCTTCAGGCTTTATTTGGGCTGCGCTTGTCTTAAAGGAAGTTTGTCAATATTCCTGTTAAAAAGCTAATAGAATTTGATTTCAGTACAAGTTGTTTTCAACTCCAGCTTTGTACATTTTGAAAAAATCGCTAATGATTCTGACTCAACCGTTGTTAAATTCAATAATACTTTATGTTGAAAAAGTTATTCATAATCGGTTTTTAACACTGTCACATTTAATTTGAATGTCACTGTTACTAAATTCCCCTAAACATGTATAAGCCTTTATGTGCTCCAGTTTAGATACTGTTAAGGTGGTAAAGGCAGGAGTAAAGTTGAGTTAGAGCATGGTCTGCCTTCAAACATTCACCAAGAATACTTCAACTCATTGTTATTGCATAAGAACTATAATGATGAAGATGTAGATGGGTTTATCAGCTTCCATTCAAAAATAAGGGCTGACTAATCTTACTGTTGTTTCAAGAAAATCCAGACGATAGTGCATATTTAATTTTCTTGGTATCAAATGAAATTTGAATTCCTTTCAGAGTAAATTCTTAAGGTCTATTAAACATTAACTTTAAAGAGAGTTGTTTAGTGTCATTAATCGACTCTCTTTAAAGTTAATTTATCATAACAACACTGTTTTCAACACTTCCAAGAAAGGAATTGTTCTATTAAACATGTTCACTCGAGGAGCTTTTTTTCCTTCCAATTTGAAATGGAGAGCAATGATATTTATTCAAGTGCCTGTATTTTTTTGCCTCTGATCTCTGTTGTAAGAGCACATAGACAAGAAAACAACATTCTAAATTTTCTTTTAATTGCATGCATAGAAGTGTTAATAACGTGCTGTTTACAGTTAAATAATTTAGATTTTAAGTGAAATGAAGGTAAATGACTATCAATTTGCTTAATTTTCTTTTAATTATTCATTAATGTATTTACTTTTAGCATCCCTTAACAAGCAGATCATGTAGGTTGATGAATAGTCAATGGAGTGTTGCTCAAATGAGTTCAAGTTCAAAAGTTCAAAAGTTCAAAAAAAATATGAGAACCATTATTCAGGCAACTTATTCTAAACAAGACTGGAACTGCTCTTCTTCCCACTGAATATGAAGCAGTTATTCTTACACGATGGAGATGAGAATGAAATTACCACAAATGCAGACTGTAAGGTGATTAAAATTGTTTCATGTAAAATAATTACATATTGGTATGGTTTCATTAACAACAATACTGATGATAATGACAATGATGATCATGCAGATGAAGACCTGGCAGCAAAATTTGGACACTGATAAATGGGTTAGGTGTAACTAAACCACAGGTTGTCAGGGACAGTGTAGAGGGAACGAACAGTAAGTCAAAACAAGCTGGTATGAATGCAATTGTAATACTTAACATACCATCCCAGTTAACACTTCGAAAGTCAGAAATTTTCGGCCCATTTATTTTGGTTGGATATCTTGTTCATTCAGAAAATAATTTATATACATTGTATCATAGTCCTTACATATTAGAATAATTTATATGTTTAAGTAATTGATGAATAATAAATATAAATTGTTTACCTTTAAAATTATACATATATATTTTCACTCCAATATATTTCCATTTTATTCCTAGATTTATAATACATAATATAATACATATAATTTATAATAATTTATAATTTATAATACATTATATAATACATTATAATACATTCATAAAAGAAATACCACATGTTTACAGTGAAATATGTGTTCATATACCTAAGACTTTCATTGGTCTGTTTCTTCATTATATGCTTTCATGGTTGCAGAATTAGCATTATAGTGCACTAAAATATATTTCCAAAGTCTCAGAAGTGAATCTTCTGGAGCTTTTACTTACATGCTTTCGAAGTCACATGCAGGATGTGGACGAAGCATAAACACTTGTGCAATTTATGTACTTTGTTATTCTCAGGTGGACTGCTTCCATTTAACAGAACCTGAATTATATAAAGTTTGGCATATCTACAATTTTTATGTAGAATCACAATGAGGCAAAACCCATAATAACCCTACAGTACACCATAACACAGTTAACCTGATGTGATCTGTCTCTCTCCTATTGCTGTCAAATTTTCACTGCTTGATGATGGCAATTATAGCAAGATGGAACTTCTCCAAAATAAACCAACATTACTGACTCCATTAGGCATTGGAAGGTGGCTGGCACATTGCAGAGACCAAAGGGCACTGCCAAAGCCCTTGGCCTGTCGAGAATGCAGTCTTTTCTTTGTCTCTCGGTTCCAGAGCTATCTGCCAAAAGCCCGACTTAGGTCCAGGGTCGAGAACCACTGTGCACCAGCAAGCGTGTCTAGGGTGTCGTCAATCCGGGGTAAGGGGAAACAGTCCTTCCAGGTGACAGCGTTCAGCTTCCTGTAGTCTACGCAGAAGCGTAGCTCACCGTTCTTCTTCGTCATGAGAACTACAGGGGAACACCAAGGGCTGTCAGACTCTTCAATTACTTCCCTGGATCTCATGTCCTCAATCATGTCTAGTACCACCGCTTGTTTTGCCAGCGGAACGCGTCTAGGTGGTTGCCGAATAGGCCGGGTATCTCCTGTGTCGATGCGGTGAAGAACTTTGTCCGTGCGGCCGTAGTCACTGTCACTGCTGGTATCGTCTCAGCAGTTGTCGAACTGTCTCCAGCTGTTCTGCGGTCAGGTGCTCGGCCGCCCTCTCCAGTAAGCCTTCCAGCCGGGGCCCCAGGTGTTGCGTCGGCAACGGCTCCTGTGTCTTGTCGATTGCTGTCACGCTGACCACGGGCTCGCACGTCCCCAGCTCCGTTCCGACCTGGACGTTATCGGTGTCTGCCAGGTTGAGCAGCCTCACTGGCACCTCCTCTCGGCACGGCAACAATGTCCTGGCTACACAGAGTCCGTGCACAGGTGTCTTCTGGTCGAGCATCATGTTCTTCGTCCGCTGGCCTTCCAGTCGCACCGTCACCATCACCTCGCTTCTTGCGGGGTCACCACGTCTTCCTTTAAGATGACCCTACAGATTTCAAGGCGCTCTTCGGGTTGCCGGAGTATCACCTCTTCTCCACTGAGCCGCTGGACCTTCCTGCTGACGTCGACCGTTGCCTCGTGGCTCCTGAGGACATCCAATCCCAGTATCACCTCCTCAGCCACCTTCGCGACGAATACCCACAGACGTACGGCACTCCTTCCCAAGGTCAACTTCAGCAGGGCCTCCTCCACAAGCAAGGTGTCGCCAGAGTCCGTCACAAGCTGGTATGGTCGGCTTGGCTTCCTCGTCAGCAAACTCCTGGCCACGTCAGGTCTGATGATGGTCACGGCTGCCCCGGTGTCTACGAGCACGAGGCACGGCTTCCCTCTCACCCAGCCGTCCACGATGAGGCTGTCATCCTTACGCCGGTGCTCCTCGCCACTTACTCGTTCTTCCGGCTGCTCTTCCTGGTGTCGGCTGTCTCTCTCCAGGTGTCCCAGCTGGCCGCACCCGCAGCACATGCCACTAGGTCTTCGCCAGCGACCCCCGGCTGGTCTTCTGTCTCCAGTGTAGCGGACACTCCTCGTTCTCAACGTCGGGATAGCTGTCACCTTGGCCGCCTTCATCCTCACTGCTGCCGTTAGCGCCTCGTGGATAGCTTTGTAATCGCCAAGCATTAGGCGCTGACAAATCTCCGTGTCTCGTACCCCGTCGACAAAAGTGTAGGTGGCTTCCCGGGATACGAACTCTGGTGGGAGGTCGACTAAGGCTTTGCTAGCCAGTTGCTCAATTGCCAGGGCAACTCCTGCAGTGTCTCCCCTGGCTGCTGCGACCTTGACTTCAGCTGGCTGCGATACGCTACGGCTAAGCGGTGGTTACCAAAGCGGTTCTCCAGGGCCTCCCAGATGTCCTTGGGCGCCACCGCTGTCTGGACCGCGTTCAGAACTTCTGTGGCCCATCCCTGAAGGCTGGCTATTAGCTGTGCGGCCTCTTCCTCCGGTGACCACTTGTTATGCTTGGCCACTGTGTCGAACTGGCGGCGGAAGACTTCGAAAGTTGTCGCACCGTCTTATTTAGGAGGTTTGAAGCGCGCAGATGTTGTGTCGCGTCCCGGCGCGTCGGCCTTCAAGTCCTTCAACCTCCTGCCGACGATGTCCTCTACTATGGCGTTCAGGGACTTTGTGTTGCTGTCGGCTCGCCAGGTCTTCGATATCTTTCCCCACAGCGTTCAGGGATTTTGTGTTATTGTCGGCCTTTCCCTCTAAATCGTTAAGGCGTTCGTCCACTTGACCCATCCGCTTTCCCAGCTCCGCGACGTCATCCCTTACGTCGGTCAACTGATCTTCAAACTTTGCGGCGAGGGCCTCGTTTGCCGCTTTCATTTCCGTGGTCAATTCGGTCATCTTCGTAGTCAGGCTCTTGTTTGCAGCTTCCGTCTTCGCCGAAGGTGTCATTCGCCGACTTCATTTCTTCCATTTTCTCGACCAGGCTATGGTTCCTCGTTCTCATTTCTTTCAGTTCCGTGGTCAGGTTGTTGTTTGCCGTTTTCGTCTTCGCTGTTAATTCGGTCATCTTCGCGGTCATCGTCGCGGTCAAGTTGTTATTTGCCGGCTCCAACTTCTCTAGAATCTGTGCCAATGCTGCCTCCATGGCGTAATATCCCACTCCTGACACCAATTGTGACTTTTTGGGTTCATAGAATTAAAAGTTCAATTTGCAGAAATTCAAAATGTTGTTTTATTTCCGTAGAAATACACTCTGTTCAGTCCTTAAGTAACAGAATTACGTCACATACACAATCACAATCTACCAAGGTTGGCGACCACAACAAAGAGCTTACTCAACTTCCCCTGTTTACAACATCAGTTTACAACTGCCTCTTGGCGAGTTGATAATTCGAGACTGTTTTGTAACAATCAAGAAATCGAATGTTCTATCACCAGACAAAACTCAAACTTTCCAGAAGCGTAACTTTATCTGTGCCAGCCAGCCTTTTATCTCCTCGTTATCTTTATTTGCCGGCTCTTTGTGTGCACAAGTCGCGTTATCGTAGATAATGGGTTCACGACAGTATGCAGAAAAAAGTCATGTATATGTAATACTTCAGATATTTCTCCAGTATTACTTTTGGGGTGGGTAGCAGAAAGGGCACTCTTTTCTTATAAAAACTGTGATGAACATACATATGAAAATTTTACAGCCACATATTCTATATACTGAAATAGTATCTAAATATGTATGATTTTCCATTTATAAGGGCAATTAATGATACTGATGTTTCTAACATATACAAACCATGTGTAAGTAGACCTTTGAAGGGTACAATCAGAACTGAAAAATTAAATGCCATAGCGAGGATTTGAACCATGGATCTTTTACTCTACACTTCATTGCCAGGCATTGGATTTTTCAGTACTGATTCTACCTTTAAATAACTAATTGAATTGGCTGTAAGCTGTGATAGTAGTGAAGTTTCCTAAAACATGTTCTAATTTTACAAAAGCAATTGAGGCAATGTATACAAAACTGATGATCAATTAATAATGTAATTAACCTTACTGTTCAAAAACTTCCAATTATTGTTGTAGTAAACATAAATTATTAACATTATTGCTAAGGTAAAATTTTTAATTGGGTTAATGTACTTTTTAAGGCTAATAGTTGAGTATTTAATATGGAGATAATTCACTCATTATTAATATGTCATTACTAAAAAGAAAATCTGGGACTACACAATGATGTTAACGGTTTAGCAGTTTATTATAGCATTACAAATATATGTATGTAACTTACTGATAGTTCTTCATGTCATCTTCTGTGATGATTCCACCCAATTTCCGCACATCTTCCACAAAACGTGTCATCAGTGTTCCATTGTACAAACTGTGTGGATCATCCCTAATTTCTTCTAATGCCTTTTTTAGCTGAGGTCGTTTCATTTTCTCTCCTTCTTTCCACAGTTCATTGGTTTCCTTGTTTATTAATATTTCACTTTAAAATAAATGAATACAAAGTTATACATTATTTACTTGTAAGATAAGATTGGTGAGTGTAGCCATATTATACAGTGACATTAATTTTGTTATATTCCACTAGATCATGTTACAAACATGTGCCAAGCTTCTCTAGTTTCCCATTTAAACTATGCAGTATGATGTATGGTTGGAACTTTCAGAGCTGGGAATTATCATTATGTGTTATGAGTTTTAAATGTGCTATAGTATTGTTATAGTAAATTTTAAGGCTAACTCCTATAAAACAACATTTGTTTGTGAATTCTGAATTGCAGTTTCTGAAACAGATTTTGAATAGTGTTAGTGATGGTATACATTTGAACTATATTTCTTTTTTTATAATTTAGGTTTTTTTTTTTTTTTTTGTAATTTACGTCCTCCAACATTAAGTCATATCGGACGATGAATGAAATGGGTAAAATGATGCTCAATGCGCCCGGGTCCATGGAGCTTAGAGTTACCTGACATCCGTCTTTCAGGATAAGGGAAAACTCCGGAAAAAACCTTATCCAGGTAACTCACCCTGACCGAGATTCGAACTCGGGACCTCTTGAACGTGAGACAGACATGCTACCATCTACGCTATCGAGGCAGGCATAATTAAGGTATGTTCCCATTGTGAAGCAAAATATAAAAATAAAATTGATTCAATTTCACAAGCAGAATTAGTGTCTTAATTGAAATTTTATTAAAAGATATCAGGAATGGAAGCCATACAAGGACATTAATTTCACTGTCAATGACACAGACTGTAATTGCAGATGTAATAACTGTGCATTTATGTAGGCATGGAACTTTGCTAGCCGCACTTTTATTCCAGCTATAACAGCTGCACTTTTTTGCCACCTCACAGAATTAAGGACATTGTATATATATCTCAACAGAAAATAAATGTGATGAAAATATTACTTTGTATTTTCTAACTTTTTCAAAATATCTATTAATTAGTATCTAAAAGTTAATGCTACATAAAATTAGTTTGATTTGACCTCCCCCCCTCACAAAACAAAAATGGTATCAATAGAATATAGGACTGTAATTACCTAATTATTATATTGGTATAAAACATAGAATGGATTAGAAAATTCATACAAATACCTGTAGTAAGTTCAACAACTTACAAATTGTGTTTAGCTTTCATTATCAAAATCCTAAAATGCCTTTAAGTGCACTGAACAACTATGTGGGGAGTTTCTATTTCATTGCACAAAAATTGACAAAATTTTCTAAAATTAAACATTTAAAAAAAAAAAAAAAAAAAAATTAAAAATTAAATGTATAGTTTTCGCATAAGTAAAGTCAGCTTTTTATTTTGGTGTTTTACAAAATTTTTTGGGTTTCTTTATTTTGGCAATGCTATTTACAGGATGTCATAGCTAGTGTTGCGTACATGTTTACATATCAGTTTTCAGTTGTTATTAAAAAATCACAAAATGGACATAACAAATTTGAAACTTAGAGTCCTTCTAAAACACTACTGGAAACATTACAATGGGGCTGCCGCAGTTTGAAGAATATGTGAAGTGAAAGGAGAAAGTGTCGTTAATGAGTGTGTGGCACAATGATGGTTCCAACGTTTTAACAATGGAGATGAAAAGATTCACTACGTTCTGAAAGACCTAAAGAATGAAATGTTGAGGATACATGCCAAGTTCGGTGAGAAAATCTGCAAAAAATTACCCTAGGCTTTCAGAAGAACTTGGTGCACATTGCCACATTAAGACAGTTTGAAAATCATAAAGAAGCTGTAGATCTTTACCTCATGAACTGGCACCTCAACAGGCTGAATGTAGGATGGATATCTGTTGTCAGCTTATCCATAATCCCATGGGTGATAGATTTGTCAGGAGAATTGTCACTTGTGATGAAAAATGGGTATATTACCGAAACCCTGATGCCTCGAAACAGTAGCTTGATCCCCACCAACCTGCTTAGGTCATTGTTAAAAAAAAATCAGCTCAGTCCCAAAGTAATATTGTGTGTCTGATGGAATTTGGGATGTGTGATTCACTGGGTGTTTGTTCCATCTTTATTCTCAATAAATGGAATGAGTTCATGAAATTTTGAGATGGAGGTACCCAGCATTAGTTAACCAAAATAAGGTTCTATTGTAACAGGAAGACATAACCCCCATACTGCATGAACCATGAAAAAAATTCAGGAATTGGGAGGAATGTTTGCTACCACACCCAGAATACAGTCCTGATCTCACATCATCAGATTATACACGGCCAATTTTCTATGCGGAAGAAATTTTGAGAACTTTGAAGCAGTGCAAGTGGGTGTCACCGAATTCTTCACATCAAAAACCGGAGACTGGTACCATCATGGGATAATAAATCTCACTGAATATGACTCAAGACCATAGAATCTAGTGGTATGTACTTTGAAAATTAGTTAATTGCTTGTCAGAACAATTTTAAATAATTGTTCTTCTTAAAAAATGACATTACTTATGACACAGCATCTATATCAACTTTAAAGAAAGCCTAACTACACCTATAGACTTTTTCAACAGTTTTAGAATATATAACATTTTAATAAGCTTAAGAGGAAAATTGAAGTCAGAATAAAAATACTTTATAAGTTTTATTGCAATATTCCTTTTCTTTCATTAAACTCTTATTTAAATTGCAAAATCAAGTAAATATGACCAGCAACTAATTTAAAAATAAATTAATAAAACTATTAACACAAAATTATTTGTATTCCCTGAGTGATTATCTAGCTGCAATGAACACATGGAACTTCCATTTCTTTATTGTATATAGTTGTATTGATATTATTAGTAATTATATTATTTGTATTATTAGTATTTATATTATTAGTGTTATTGTTATTTTGTGTAATTATTATTATTATTTTAAATTTTCTACTGTTGACGAGTCACCTGTTTACTGAGTTTTTACTCACTATCTGTAAGCGTATGTGACAATAAAGCATCTTATCTTATCTTATTCATGCATGCACTAGCATTCAAAATGTCATACATTGTAAATATTATTATTAGATTATTAATATTTTAATAATGTGTAATTAATTATTCTTTGAATAAGTAGAGCTAGACTGAAAAATTCAATGCCATAGCCAGGATTTGAACCACGGATCTCCCGTTCTCCATGTGGTTGTTCTAACACACTGAGCTACTATGGCCAACATGTCGACATGAGGTTAAATTCTCCATCCATTTCCACACGGCTAGTGTGGAAGAAATGATTATTTCCATCAATTTACCTGAATAACATAGTGGTTTAACTATAAAGCCTGGTACTTAAGTACTTACAGTATAGTACGTCACCACAAAATGGTGTGCGTCTCATAGCATATGAGAACCCCTAGTGGTCTACCAGGAAACATACGAGTCAGTTGGAGGATTTAACATCATGTCAGCATGTTGGCCATAGTAGCTCAGTGTGTTAGAACAACTGCACGGAGAGTGGGAGATCCGTGGTTCAAATCCTGGCTATGGCATTGAATTTTTCAGTCTAGCTCTACTTATTCAAACCTTAGTCTACACACGGCTAGTGTAGAAGAAATGATTATTTATTATATAGATTATTATTCTTTGTCACTAACCCTGTAGAGGTTAAGGTTGGAAAGATAGAGTCAGACTGAAAAATTCAATACCATAATCAAGATTTGAATCATGAAGCTTCTGGTTTCGTCCAGTTGCTCTAACGAACCATGCTGCCATGAAACATGCTCGCAGGTTCCAATCTGATTCTATCTTTCCAAATTTGAAATTGTTTTGCAAGTTTGTAAATGTTATTACAAATATTTACTAACGTGTACTATATCATGTGAATGATCAACAGAATGACTAAATCTATACTACATGTAAGGAAAACACTTCTAACCACAGATATTTCTAAGTACTGCATCTTAAGTAAAGGAAGAAGGAAATTAAATTCCTAATCTGCAAATTAAATGAACAATATTTGCTACAATCTTACAAAGTTAGTTTGTACATGAACTCACCTTAATGATGGGTATGCCCTAATGAGCTTTTCACTCCTTTCTAATGCATTCCTAAAATATGATGTCACGGTTATTCCTTCATCACAAAGTGCAATTGTGGGCTCTACCAAATCTTTCCACTCTACATTTCCACTACCATACTTAAGAAAGGCTTCATAATATCCTTTCAGTTCTCCAGGTACTGCGGCAGCCAAACCTCCTAAAACAAGAGCAAAATATGTAAAAAAAAATGAAATTCAATTTTATAAAGTATTGCAATTTAATGTATATAATTTTTGAAAAGAACTTGAAGGTTATTTTTCCAACACGTGCAAGACTCAAAAGTTTGGACATTTATATCAAATTGAAGATAATTAAGGGAACTTCAAAATGAGCAGAATAACAGCTCCCTTTTGTTAAGGGCTGCTGAATTATTACAAGTTCTGTAAATCAAAAAGTGGAAAATGTTAGCATTTATAAGAGTAATCAATGGTGATTGATTGTCCTTGCACACAAACTGTGTATAGGCAAACAACTATGGCATTTAATTTTTCAGTTCTGATTCTACCTTTCAAATTTGGTCTACATAGGGTTTATCATTAATTGCCCTTATAAATGGAAACTATAATAAACACCTTAAATCTCGGAACCTAGGTACTTAGGGTACTTGCCATTAGGATATGTGATATCAAATTGGAAATGTGCGAGTCAGCGGGGAAATTTAATGTTGTACCAGCATGGTGTCAAGTAGCTCAATAATTAGAGAGCAAAACATAGAGTGAAGAATGCATGATTCAAATTCTGGCTATCAAGTAGCCATACTTCCACAAAGTTCCTGGCAATGGCGGCGTTTCCAGTAGGCAAGCCATCCTGCTGTAACATGCACAAATCTGTATGCGCAAAAGTCAGTGTGTTGTTGGTTACAGACAAGTAAACTACTGTAAGGGACCAAGCTCTGTGTGGTTGCAGGATGCAGATATGTCATTTAAGGGTGATAAGCTGGTGACATGAGGCAATGCTTACATAAACAGAAACTATCATGTGAGATTAATTTTGTTTCTTACACGACTGAAGCAAACAATGATTTTGATGACATCACAGTGCTTCCCCAACCCCCTTAGAGTAGTGCACCAACGTCACACCTCATACCACTCCCAGTGAGCTGAATGGAACTCGCTTCTAAGTTTAGCTACTCTAAATGTAGTAACTTTATGGAAGTACGGCTACTCTACCATTGAAGCTTTTAGTTTTGATTGTACCTTCTAATGTTAGAATATTCAACCATTTTCAAAGTTGTGTAAGAGAAAACTACAATTCTAAAAATTTCTTAATTTGGATCTTTAATATCTTCCATAAATAGAAGAGAACATTAATTAAATGAATGTGAAATGTCAAGGTTATTTTCATATAGATTTGTTCTAATGTGACAACTGTATTGATTTACAAAGCAGCACAACTTAAGATGCCTTACCCTGTTTCATTAAAGTACTGTTGCCCTTGTACATATCCTCAGTAGCTTGACTAGGGGCTGTTTCTCGTGCATCTAAAGTCTCAACCTGGCGTGTTTCATGCTTGTAGATGGTCATAAAAAATCCACCGCCAAGTCCCATACTTTGAGGACACACCACCCCATCACAAAACAGGGCAGCAATTGCTGCCTCCACTGCACTTCCATTTCTCATAAGAATATCCCTAAAACATAAATTACCAGTCATGATTATACTACATAACCAATGTTTTTTGGTCAAACATGTTTTATTTGCTACCATTAACATCCACGTCATATTGGTGTCTTTTGCCTTTCAGAACAATTTGTGAATGATGTTTGTTGTTTATCTTTCGATTGTTTTTAAATACATAATACTTATACATGTATACATTCTTATTCATATTTCTAGACTCCAGGGAGGATAGGAACTAAAGAAAATACTACAGACGAATTCCCTCTCCATCTGGGAATCAAACCCTCTGAATTACACTACCAGTCAAGAGGCAGTTGGTTTTGTTACTGCAGTGAGTGATCAAATAAATACAAATAAAACTCTATGGATTGCACTCTAAGATGAAATTGTTGGAGTTTTAAGATCTGTTGTTTTATATATAGAATTTGTTGTACAATTTAATCCCCATTTTTCTTCAATCCCAATTGATTTTCTTAATTTCTCTTAATCATTGAGCTACATGGCCAGCATGAAATAACAACACATGAGACAACATGCAGGGGTTTGAACCACAGATCTTCCATCATCCTGGCTATCAAGAGAGTTGAAATTTTGTCTATGACATTGAATTTTTCAGTCTGATTCTACCTTTCAACGCTTTAGCCAATACACGGCTAGTGTGAAAGAACAATTAATTTCCATTAGTTGACCTAATAGTGGTCCAAACTATAAAGCCTGGGCCTCAAAGTACTTACAGCAGTGTAAGTTGCCATTAAGGTAGTTGTCTCACGTGTTTATGTATTTATGAGAACTCCTAGTCGTTTATCGGGAAAAACATGGTAAGTTGGAGAATTTAATGTCATGCTAGCATGTTGACCATGATAGCTCAATAGCTCTATCTGCCCACAAATACCTAATACAATCACAGAGAGCTAGGATAAGATTTTTCTAGTGTCTAGAGAATTTCTCTAAATGTTTTTGCCCATCATTACTGAGTATAGAACTCAGCATGATAAAATTGTTTGGTAAACCAAATTGTAATATATCATCAATATTGCCACAGCTTGTATGCTTCAGGGAAAGAATCTACATCATTTTAAAATAAAGGTCAATTTCAATAAGACCACAAATATTCCAGATGTCTTTCTCAGTAATCTTTGTCCTTTATAGTTGTTAAATAAAAGCTATTTGCATTGCAGCTCCATGATGTAAACCCTGAATTCCTTTTTTACTTATAATGGATATAATTTAATTTTGAATTCTACAAATAGAAACTTTCTGCCCTCAGATACTATTTTTGTCTTACAAAGTATCTGAAGTCCTTGTTATGAAAACAAAAGCTATGGTACATAAAGTTTTAAGGACATCAGTAGTTATAGTATGGTGTTGCGAGCATGTCACAATAAATTTTGTTGAAGGACAACTCATGTTGGCAAGATAGATTTTGAAATGTGTCTTTAAGCCAGTGGAAAAAAACTGCTTGGAGAAGGAAACATATGTAACTATGAGATATATAACTCATTTAATGAATCAATTACTGCCAGAAAGCTTGAAAATATTGAACTTTTACAGAATGTGAAGATGATCTGAATGTAATATTAGAGAGAACTAGAAAATTTGGAAGATAAATTCTTAGGTGTGAAGATTACATGATTAGAATAAGTACTGCAGGTGCACACCTCCAAATAGGGAAGAATGGCTAAAACTTCTGAGGAGGGCCAGAGTTCACAAGGTAGTCATGTCAATGGTGATGATGAATATATAAAAATGTGTATGAATTTGTAGTACAGAAAGTAATGTGTCTTGCTCTTTAGATTTTTAGTTACAGTTAAGAAAATTTTGTATTTGATTTGTGTAACAATTTCTGTAATATGTTGCTTGTACATATATATGTCGTTTTATAAAAATGCTTTTTCTTTGCATTCAGGAAACCTCAAAACATTTTCTCATAAAATTTTAGCGTGAAATGTTTGGGTAAAGTGCTTGAACTACTTTCAATAGGTAGGTAATACAGAAACTAAAAAAGCAAAAATTAAATGAATTGTGTTTATAAAGGGAATATGCAAAAGCACAAAACACATATTAGGGATTACAAACATGACTGCTAGTTAATGTGAAAATAATTTAGTATACACATTTATTTTCTTAAAATCAATTTATTGATTTATAGATAGATTGAGTCAACATGAAAAATTCAATGCCATGGCCGGGATTTGAACCACGGATCTCCTGGTTTCCGTCCAGTCGCTCTTAACCTTTGAGCTACCATGGCCAACGTGCCATCCTGACATTAAATTCTCCAGTTGACTCATATATTTCCCCGGTAGACCACTAGGGGCTCTCGCATCCGAGATACACCATTTGTGGCGACTTACTATCATAAGTACTTAAGTCCCAGGCTTCATCATTTAACTCTTATTATTTTAGTTAATTGATGGAAATTAATCATTCAATCTATCAAAGTCTATCAAAGTCTAGTCAATCTATCTATGAGTCAATCTATCAAAGACCTTAGCCTATATACGGCTAGTGTGGAGAAATGATTAATTTCCATCAATTAACTAAAATTATTGATTCATATTTGTTTCCTGTGTCCACAATCACCATATATTTTTTAGTTTATATTTATTTTGCATGAGCTGTACATATAGTCGTATTGCACATGATATAAGCAATGTTAACCATATGTAGAGAATTTGCTGTGTATCACGTAACATCAACTTTCTCTGACCACTTCCATTTCACAGGCATCTCTTACGTGCCACTCTACTTAAATAAAAAGTGGTTCTTCTAGCTATTATATTTCAATGAATTCTGTGGTTTCACATGAAGGGATCAATTAAGAGAAGTAGATGTTTAGGAAAATATTATATTGTTTGGGCATCTATGTTTAGTACACCTGCACAGGTTGTGTAAACAAAACATTCTTAAAGTTTTACATTGCTTCTTTTCTTTCTGTTTGCTTTTACTTGCTTTTATCCAAGGTCCTAATCTGGCCAAAAGTATACTGTTTAATGCCTATGGTTCCTTAGCTTATTGATTTTTTACTAACTATATTTGAAAAATAAATCTCTAATGATAAAAAACAACAAAACCTTTGCATAGGAAGAAGGGGAATGCAGCACTGAAAACCCCAAATCCAACAATTTTCAACCAATCTTGCTGAAATTTTTACCACTTAGTTCTGATGCATAGTAGACACAGAATGCAAAATTTGGTTTCTGTATCTTCAATAGTTTTTGAGTAATTAATTTGTGAAATTCAAAATTTGGTCAAAATTCAAACCGCTTCACACGATGAAAATTTTGAAATTTTTATTTTTTCTATTTTTAAAAATATTCAGATGATTATGAAGAAAATATCTATCATATGAATTTCTTATACTGCCTTTAGTACCAGAGAAACGAAAAATAAGGTATGGAGCAAACAAAAAAAGCCAAAAAATGATCAAACAATTCATTATAAATATCAATAACTTTAAACATATAATGAATATTAAAAATTCATATGATAGAAACCTTTGTTTGCTTTCTAAGATCATGTGTTAAAAATTTTAGAGGAACTGAATCAAAACTGCATCGTATGGAATATTTTGAATGACAAAAAGTGTTGAAAAAACTATATCAGAGTAAATAAAATTTTAAAATCCAAAACATTTTCCTTCTCAGTTACATACCTTGAAGCAGACTAAAACCCTCCAGATATGTAAGTTGGACCCTCCTGCCTCTTCCTTCTCTCTTCTGCAACAGTTTTCTTCAATTTTAGTTTTCTTCTGGATGTTTTAGAAGTTACCTTCGCAGAAGTTGCTGAATGAAGTAAGCATGATGCCAGCCTTTGGTACACAGGCATTAGAGTCGCATAAGAGCCGTAGATGCAAACGATGATTTGCGAAACATGTCCTCAAAATAGGTACGAAAGTGAAGCAGATGTGTAAAAAATACGACTCATCTAAAATTTAATAATTAGTTTTCTTATCACATCAGGCCTCAAGTATGTTCTCATTGTTGTGTCGTTATGTTTATGTGTTTCTTCCCCATTTGCTATAGCTTTATTATAATAACACCAAGATGTGGGTCCAGTAGGGCAGCTGGTATGTATTGGATTGCTATCTCTTGAACTATAATGACGTAAAGTGGCATAAATAGCTTGTTTCATTGCAGGTACATCAGGAATGTTTTTTGTAATTGCGCTTCTGTAATATATTTGAAGTCGAGCAATTACATCTGCTGTTAGGCTGCCATGTGACCTGCCACCAAGTGTTACGTTTTTCTTCTTCCATTCATCCACTATACTCTGGAGGCTTTTACTAATCCTTTTGGCAAAGTGATTAATGCATTTCATTAATGCATTTCAGGTTCGGCTCCATATACTCGAAAGTCAGAAAAGTGTTTAAAAGTTTTGGCATCCCCATCTGATAGTATAGTGGTGTACCTAAACTTTGCATGCACTATGGACCTTTTCCATAAAATTTCAGCTGCTGTTGCTTCCATAGCACTGGAAGAACCATGCAAATTAATCTGGCAATTGCCACTTGCAATGTGTTCCTGATGCCACACTGTGTATTGGTTGCTGGACATTTTCTTTATATATTGATAACAAAGAGAGCAGTATTTTGAAAGAATTTCATAGTCTACTACTAACCCTGTCATAATATCTATAACAATGCCCATGCCATAGAGGGATGAATGGCCTCTCTTCATCCATGTGCCATCCTATGATACAGCAATGTCAATTATGTCATCTTGTTTTAATGATGGGTCACAATCCATATGAGCTTTTCTAATGATAGCATGGGCTTTCTTAAGGAACTCTTTATTCAGAACAATGTTTTCATAATATAATTTATTGAAATGCTTTCTATATGCAGTAAGTGACATGCAGGTCATCCCCATTCCCATACAATATTTCTGCATACCCCTTACCAATGCTCAAGAATGAGGCTACCATTCTACGATTTACATCAAATGGTGTTTTTGAAATTTTACTCTCAGTGATGTGTGGGCTTGATGGAATGTCCTTTATCAAGCATTCACAGCTTCTACATTTCACTCTAATAGTGAATGCAAACCCTAAATGATCTACAGTTTCTGCATGCAGGGTTGCTTTGTCACAATAAGCTTTGCCATTTCATACCTTTATACAGTTCCTCCCATTCACTGTTATGTACTATAGAAAAGTCAGCTAGCCTTACTGCAGCCTCAAAATTTACTGCAGTGATCTTCTTTTGACTGGCAGATAATCTGGATGGCCCTGGTTCATTTGCACATTTACAGTTTCAGTAGTTGTAGCATATGTACAACGGAATTCACTATTATCCACATTAGGTTTCCAGCATTTATTTACTAAGCCTGATCCCTGTTTAGAACATTTAGAGAGTCTTTTGCCCTTGACACGTGTATCGTGTAGCCTATTCATGATCCTAACAGTCAACAAAAGGACTGTTGTTTCAAAAAAGTTTCACCTATAACCTATATAACAGTTATATACACGTTTAGATGTATAAAACACCTTTATAGTAGTTCAATGACACACTAAAACTCATTAATTATGTACAAACAGTATGTAGTTTAAAGATAAACACAAGAAAATCACGACCAAGTTAGAAACTCACACAAAATCAAAATATAAACATTACTATTTGCCTTCAATGTTTGCAGCCAGTGTTTTGTTTCCATGGTGCCACATATTGTCGCGAACACGATCGCGATAGCGCGGCATGTGTACACAAAGAGCCGGAAAATAAAGATAGAGCAGATAATTAACCGACGGATAGTATATCACGGAGATAAAGAACTTGCATAGCAGCGCCGGAAATAAAATACTTGCCGACAGATATAATTACATTCTAGAACAGTCGAGTTTTATCTGGTGACATTTTAGAGAAACTACCATAAAAGTCTCGAATTATGAATGAGGTATTTAAGGAAGTGACGACTCACCAAGAGTCAGTTGTAAAACAAGAGTTGTGAGTAAGCAGAAAACAGCTGTAAAGTGTTGTTGATGTTGTAACGAGAGCTGAACCCTGTTTGTTATTGTCATCGACCTTGGAAAATGAAATGAAATGTGTAGTGTTTAACGCCCGCTTTTACTACATATGGCACGGCACCGCAGGCGGTGACACTGATGATACATGAGATGAAGATGAAGCACCGGTGGAATAGATGGCGGGGGAAACTGGAGGTCCTGGAGAAAAGCCGCCCCAGCACCATGTTGTCCACCACAACTCTCACTTTGCGGTCGCCTGGGATCGAACCCGGGCCGCCTTGGTAAGAGCTAAGCGGTCTAACCACTGAGCCACGGCGCGGCCATCGACCTTGGAAGATTGTGTTGTATATGTGATGTAATGTTGTTACGTGAGAACTGAGCAGTGTATTTCTACGGAAATAAAGAACGATTTGTATTTCGGCAACTCGAACTTTTAATTCTACGAACCCACAAAGTCACTATATTGTAAGAAACAACCACCATACCAACACACAAAATTCCACCAGAAACTTTGCCCGCTAATTTCAAACGTACCTATTAATTTAGTACATTCAATCGAACTCAAATGACAGTATTCTGTGAATCCAAGGGCCGGCAGGCACGTGCCCATGGGCATTTAAATTGTCACGTGAGGGTATTTAAATGCCCGAAACTTATAAATTTAGTTGGATTATAATACTATAAGATTCAAAGTATTTTATTAGCTCAATAACAAAAACAAAAAAATTATTTTTGCCCATATTTTTAGAAAATTTCGGTGCTGCATTCCTTTAATGCCTATGTTTCTATAACTTATTGATTTTTTATAAACTATATTTGAAAAATAAATCTCTAATGATAAAAAAACAACAAAACCTTTGCATAGGAAGGGAATTTATTTCCTGTTTAAATACTTGTCAGTGATCAACAATGCTTTTTATTTTAATCAAAATGTGCTGAGAACAATAGTGTAAGTAGTCAAAGACGACAATAGATACAGCATTTAAATACACAAAAGCTTCCTAAGTACAGAAGAGTTGCGATTGCTTCCGGAAACCTACGAAGCATGATATTCAAGGATAAGAATGCTTAAACACAGAAATATTCGGTACTGAATGAGCTCGCGGAGCCGGTCACTCGAGCTTAAATAGCTGTCAAATTGTCGGCAAGACCGTAGATGTTCGCGAATAAATTTTGAAAATGTATCCAGAGTAAATAAAATATTGTTTGGCACGGATGTTTTTTCTTCTTTTTCTCCTGAAATTTTTGGGGAAGCACACCTTTGCGACTGCCTATGTGCCACCAGTAGTCTCCAGCAGTTTAGTGCATTTTGTGTCCCAAAACATCAACGTTTAATATCTCTTCAGCCGAAATATAGTGATTATTTTACCTTACAACATTGGTGAATCGTGTATAAAAAGACCTTATAATGCTATCAAGTGTAAACTATTCACTGCAATGCATACTTAAATAGAATATGTCTCGAGGATTTGTGGAAAAAAAAACTCCATTAAAAACAAGAAGATTAGAAAAAGCGAATGTAGACATTTGTGCAAATACCGCGAATTTTCTTATGGTCAAGGACGAGTGATAAACATATGATCTCACACAAATAATAAAGATAATGAGATCTTTGAGATAATTTATCTGCAAGTATACTATGATCACAATTGAAAATGATGTTTATTGTTATCTTATTCAAAAATACTTTCTCAGTGGATTCCATACAATCAGGCAAAATCTCAGAAAAAGGCGCATCGTTTTAGCAAAAGTGAACAGATATTTTAATGAATTTATTATGATTAAAACTCAGAAACAAACTTAACGATGACCATAATGATGATAATAATTTATATACAAAATATATAATTTACACATGTTTCTGTTTTATTTTTCTCCTCCATTCAGGGTCATTCCATCCCATTCCTCCTCCTCCTCCTCCTCCTCCTCCTCCTCCTCCTCCTCCTCCTCCTCCTCCTCCTCCTCCTCCTCCTCCTCCATCCGTCCCCCCTCCTCCTCCACCCCTTCCTCCTTCAGTCCTTTTACTTTCACCCCCGACTTTGCACCCAAGTCACCGATCCCTATTTTCCGGAGTTCTCTTTCTCGTATTAGGTGAACACCATTCCTAATTTTATCTGGGTGTTCTTTTTTCTGATATTATCTGTATCAATTTTGATTGTTTATATGTTAATATTGCTCTACAGAATTCTTAACCTACACTTCTTCCCTAACAGTTTTTTGAACGTCTTGCCAATCTTCTTAAAAGGCCCCCTCCGTATACAATAACTTCAATATTAAATGTAAATAACCTTGACATTTCACATTCATTTAATTAATGTTCTTCTCTATTTATGGAAGATATTAAAGATCCAAAATTTAGTAATCAACTCTCAAGGCGTTAGCGCGAAGGCTTGAATTTCAAGAGCATGATAAACATGTCCTCTAGTCCTATACGTAGTTTCATCCGTTACCTAAGAAAAAATCGACTTGAATTATGAATTATAAAAATATTAAAAATTGTTTCTGTACATTGTAGATGTCATATGTTTGTTTCTTGTTTTTCAGACAACTAAAGAAAAATTGGACATTGAGGCGGTCCTTGCCCGTTAGGAACCTGGTTGAGTCCTCCCAGCAATCAACACCTCATACAGTAGGGAAGGTGAGGGTTACGGATGGAGGAGGCTTACTGGACAGGTCGGGTTTCCCTCGAGATTCGCTCTGCATAGATATGTTGCTCATAGCAGCATTAAGTTGTCCATGAACAGAGGTCACGTTTTCCATGGCCTCCTAATAACAATGTCATCGACACACAAAGCATATGAAAGCATTAGCTCACCTGCCAATTATTGCACAAGGATATCCGTTGGTGGACACCGCTGCATTCCAGTAGACTCCAAGAACTGAGCTGGAAGGTCCTGGTGCTTCTGAAGGCGCATCACTGAAGGAGTCGTCATACTGCAGCCATATGACCAGCGAGATGACCACAGCTACTAACAGTACCAGGATCACAGCTCCAACCACCACAAACTTGTGTCTGCCTAAATTTGGACTATAACAACAATACATTAACTTATTACACACATAGGAACATTTGCACTTGTTTTTTAACCTCTATTGTGTATCTCTCGTTAGTATAACACCAAACCGAACCATGAAGGGGCTAAGAGAAGTTATAGCACCTCCCCCTACTATACTTATGGTTATGGTGTTATTTTGTTTTGGTAAAATAAAAACCAAAACTATTTTATTCCTAAAGCATCTACTTAAACTAGATGACCCTCTCCGTTCAGTCAGTTAGGGAATGGATCAAGCTTCAAAACATGTTTCACTAATTCGGGAAGAAAAAGAAACAGGCATGCTCTACATTTACTAGCAAGTAACTTCTAAATAAGAGTTAAACTGTGAACAGTAGGATGGCGGCGCCGTGGACTAGTGGTAGATCTGTCGCCTCTCAACAAGGCGCCCGGGCTCGATCCCAGTAAACCCATGTGGGATATGCATGGAAGAATTGGCGTCTGATCAGGTTGTTTGGTTACCATACATTGCATTAACTGCTCCATCGCCTTCATCTTCATTTCATATCATCTTCTTCCACACTCTTATACCAGACTGCGGACTGCTGTCTGCCCCCGTTCCTGGTAATGACCACATTCTCCGGAGCGCCAACCACGTCCTATCCTCCACCCATGACGCCCATTGTAGCTTTAATTTTTGGCCCTGCGTGGGTTGTTGTGTCACGTCGTTTAGTATTAATTTGTTAACTCTTACAGTAAAACTCAGGAACCATTTAAATATTGCGTTTAAAGAGAGATTAAAAGCGTATCCCACCAATATAAAATCTGCTAATTTCATTATGTGGTATGACAAGGTTTAGAGGGGGTATTTAGCACCTCGAAATAGGAAGATCTTTTGTACCTATGCCCTTGACGGGGTAACTCCGAAAGGAAGGGCTGGGGCGAGACGAAATGAGATCTAGGATGCACAACAACAGGCTCCCTATAGTTTGCATATTAAACTCTTTGATGGCAGCTCATGCAATCGGCTCCCCCACCACCTACATCGCAGACAGCACCACCCTCCCTCACCCTGTCTAGAGAACGACGGTTTACAGAGAACACATTCCCTGCCATACAACACCGAGATTCTCACGTAGTAAAATCCTGAAATAGTCAAGCAGGGTGAAGGTGAAGTGAAGTGAGTTGGAGGGACAGAAAATTTAGGGGTTGTAATTAGTCTGCCCAGCATTCACTTGCTGTTAAAGCACCTCTCAAAGAAAAAGTAAGGTCAGGAAGGCCGGTCGCGGGAATCTAACCTTCCGAATGTCAGTCGCATACATTACCGCGATATGATTACCTTACTCGATATGACGATATCTCAGGAATTATTTTAAAAAATCAGACTGAAAATTTCACAGTTATAGATGCGTACCTCCTAAGTTCGCGTATTCACGTTTATCTAATAAGTTTGTTTCTTAATTATGCCGTCATTTGATTAACATTGATCAGCAATTTTTCAAGTCTTCAGTTATTAACACCAAGGTACATACACAACAGCTCGTAGAGGTGTGTTTATTATCCTAAAATATAAATTAGTTACTTTCAATAGTTACTGAGAAAATGTGCTATCTGTACCAGAAAATGTCACTCAGAGGAAAAACAGTTCAAAGCAAAAATGGAGAAAAACTCTCAGATATTTGCAAGGAAAGATATTACATATTTTTAGCATACAAAATCTGCAATACTTAACAGAAGTGCATCTCCTAAAATATGGGCTTAAGTTTACTGCTCTAGGAGTATTTTTTTTTTTTTCGGTGCAGAATTTACAGTAGGTACAAAACGGGAAATCTAGTGTCAGTTTTAGAAATATATTTAAAACAATTGGATATACTGTCCATGAATAAACTGTGCATATATCAAATTAAAGAAGAATTTTATAGTTATTTATGCTATAAGGGAGGTAGGTATAATTTACCATCAGAGGACTCGTTTGCGCCCGAACGAAGAGAGGGCTAGTTAATATTGAGTCCGAGGACGGTTCATTCTACCTAACTCCCCAATTGCATATAATACTTTTTTCCACTCACGCTTATCATGTACCTACTATTAGTTATTTGTGGTACATAATTATTTTATATTATACATATTCTTTACAGAGGAGATGGAAGTTCTAGTACTAATGAGATATAGTGCGATCCATAAAAACCTGAACCATTTCAACAGGTCATAAACCTTTGAAACAATAATAGGACACACGTGCAACTTTGGGAGAATATATTACACAATTGATAAATTACAATAAACTATTTACATCTCAGAGAAAATGTTGGAAGTGTCCTCCACCAGCATCTATACATATTTGCACTCGTCTCATTCTCTGAAGTTCTACGGAGATGATATCAAATTGAGAGGTTATTTCCAGCAAGATGGAGCAACGTGCCATACATCTAATGACACCATGGAACTTGTAGCCAGTTTCTTTGATAATCGAATAATCTCAAAAGGTCTGTGGCCCCCCAGATCCCCTGACCTAACATCACCGAAATTTTTCTTGTGAGGGTGTCTAACAATATAGTGTACAAGCATAGGCCACAGACAATTGATGTTCTCAAGGAATATATTCTAACCGAAATAAGTAACATTGGCGAGGATACTCTCCGTAAAACTTCAGAGAATATGATGAGACGAATGTAAACATGTATAAATGCTGGTGGAGGACACTTCCAACATTTTCTCTGAGATGTAAAGAATATAATGTAATCTCCTAATTATGTATTATATTCTCCCAAAGTTGCACGCGTGTCCTATTATTTGTTCAAAAGTTATCGCCTATTGAAATGGTTCAGGTTTATGTTGGTGACACTATAGTAATTGCTAATGGTTGACATTCAAGAAAATGTTGAAGTAAAGTTAATTGCTGAAATTGGTCAAAAAGTTGTGTCAAATATAACCTCCTGCAATAACTGAAATATTACACAAAATTAAATAATTTATATGATATAAACTGCAAATGAATATCGAATTTAATAATTATAATGTGTTTCTATTAATACTCTATTTAAATTAGCTATTAATGCAATCTCTCACATCTGTTATTGTTTTCCAAGTTAGTTGCATTCGTATTTAATTTTGTTTCTATTACTGGATATTTTTCTTTGGGTAGCAATAAATAGATATGAGTATTTTCTGAATTGCATAAAAGAATATTGTAAATGATTTCAGTTCATACAACAAATTCAGTCCATCATAGCAGGGATATAAATAGGTAAGTAGGTAGGGAGGTCAGTTGACTTCCTTCCCTTGAGAGGTAAGGTCTAATTACTCGCAAAGATAAAATATACATAATACTATGCTTACCACAACATGAGTGGCAAAAATTATTATGATACACAAAAAATTAAAACTGACATTTTTTAGGATCATTTACATGATGTCTGAAAACCTGTAAAGATAAAATGTTTTATTACTGACTGCACTATACTTGTTGGTAAGATATGTTCCAAAATGTGTGAGCCTTCCAAAAAAGAAACTTTGGACCCTTCTCTCGATCAAACAAAGGATTCTTTGTTTGCTCAGATCTTATTCTGATTTTGTGTTTATTTACTCTACATCGTCAAAATTTCAAGTGGAAGCAAATACGTATATTTCAAATACATTTCACACCACGTGGAAACTTGCATTAAACATCATAATAATGACCGTGAAGATAGATAAAATCATGCAAAAATACGAGTTTATAATGAAACTTAACCCACATTTGAATGGTAATGTATAACAAATCCAGTTCAAAGCAAGGTCAGCGATAAAAGTAATATAAACAACTATGTCATGATTACCGACCGATAAACCACGTGCTATCGCCAGCCATCCCGATATTTAATTGATATGGTTATGAAAATAACAATTTAATATTCTCTGCGAACATAGTATCTCATCGTGTCAAATAACGAACTTATTTTTGCCGAACAACAGTCTTTCCCACGATAGCAGCAAATAAGATGATGATTAGGTCACGTGGACGTTAAGAGATATGGGGAAAACTCATTTAAAACAAGGATAGTAAGTAGAGCCTTTATTTTCCACCCCAACGCTGTCTACAGGAGGTAAATGTAGGTAAAACTGCAGGTAAAAATATCTACTCACCGAATGTTGGCAAAAGTCTTAAATATTACTAGATTGGCTAACAAAGGATACAGCCTTGAATACTACTACATTTAAAAATGCTTAAAATTACAATTTAAGATTACATATGTTCAATGTTTCTAAAGTAGTTTATTAATCCATTAGTATAAAGATAATTTACGTTTTATAAATGCCAAACATGCTGATAGATGTCTGAAACATAAATATTAAAATATTATCAAAGAATCTTTCATTATATATTATCATAAATATGACGTTATTAAAAGTGTTTATAATATTAAAACGTAACAACAAAGAGGAATTAGAGTGGTGGTGGTGGTGGTGGTGGTGGTGGTGATGGTGGTGGTGGTGGTGGTGGTGTTGGTGGTGGTGGTGTTGGTGTTGGTGGTAATGGTGATGGTGGTGGCGGTGGTGGAGGTGATGGTGGTGGTGTTGGTGGTGATGGTGGTGGTGGTGGCGGTGGTGGTGGTGGCGGTGGTGGTGGTGGTGGTGGCGGTGGTGGTGGTGGCGGTGGTGGTGGTGATGGTGGTGGTGGTGGCGGTGGTGGTGGCGGTGATGGTGTTGGCGGTGATGGTGGTGGTGGTGGCGGTGGTGGTGGTGGCGGTGGTGGTGGTGGTGGCGGTGGTGGTGGTGGTGGTGGTGGTGGCGGTGGTGGTGGTGGCGGTGGTGGTGGTGATGGTGTTGGCGGTGATGGTGGTGGTGGTGGTGGCGGTGGTGGTGGTGGTGTTGGTGGTGGCGGTGATGGTGGTGGTGTTGGTGGTGGCGGCGGTGGTGGCGATGGTGGCGGTGGTGGTGCTGGTGGTGGCGGTGGCTGTGCTGGGGGTGGTGGTGGCGGTGGTGGTGGTGGTGGTGGTGGTGTTGGTGGTGGCGGTGATGGTGGTGGTGTTGGTGGTGGCGGCGGTGGTGGCGGTGGTGGTGCTGGTGGTGGCGGTGGTGGTGGCGGTGGCGGTGGTGGTGGTGGTGGTGGTGGAGGCGGTGGTGGTGGCGGTGGCGGCGGCGGTGGCGGTGGTGGTGGTTTGTTTATCGTGACAATGTAGTATAGCAAACTCAGTAGAAATAAATTAGAAGTTCACATTAAAAGTAATATTATAAAATTATTTTATACGTTTATTATCAATATGCAGGATTTAACATCTCTAATAAGAATTTAAAATACACACTACTTAGTTTTGATGTTAAATTATGTAGAATTCATAAGCCAAGGATAAAAAGCTATTTATCGCCCTCCTTGGTTTAATTTATTTATACAGGATATTTCAAAATGACACCGAAACAAGATGTGGATGTTATTGCTCATATCCTATGTAATACTAAAATACAGTTTTCAACTCAATAATGTTACATAAACAAATCGCATCTTGGTCGGCTGAATAAAGCAATTGCCCAGGAACACAGTCGCTTGTCTGGAGTGGCGTGCTTTAGCAGTGTTTTCGTAACATTAAGGAATTCAATGTTTTACGAAATACCGCTAAAGAAACTTTGGTCACTTGTTTATTCTGCAAACATATTTCATCATAATAATCAATGAAAGGAAATGGCTGTGCAATTAATTTAGGATACATAATATTGCAGCTAGTATTATCACAGGTAATTTAACGTTAGTGATCTTGAGGATGGAGGCAAGGAACTGCTAAAAAAACAGAGGCAAAAATACTATAAAATACTACCAAAAGATTACAGATGACGTAATTGCAGTGAGACAAGGCATTTATTTTGACATTAACTTGTAATACTAAATGAAATATGTACATTCATTATTATTTACAGTAAGTTGTTGAGAGTTTACTAGTTAACAAATTGCTATGAAGTTAAATGCCATCCTTTAAGTAACTACTTTCATAATTTACTAATGAAAATAATCATAGTGTTACAGGTACTCTAGAAATTTATAAATAATCTAGAAAGACGTTATTCTCAAGGACTAAAAGTAAATATTTAACAGTCATATACCGGTATGATGATAAATAACTATTATGTGTTACAAATGGGAAGGTGTTTGTCCTTGAGCGCTACTAGGTGAGCAACCAATCGGAGTCCTGCGGTGTTGTCGTATTGCATTCCCACTAAGTGGTGTGTGAGGAGCGGCAATCTAATCAACCTCTGATAAATACTATTCGCGCTAAGACAAAAATTCAGATTTTGCCGAAATTGATCCATGTGGAAGGTAGAGAGTAATGTATCTAACATAACCATGAAAACCCCATATTTTTAGCTCAAATAGGTTTTCTAATACAAATAAATAAAACACTATTACCTGTATTATAACAATAAATCGCGATGTAAGCACTGTATGAATATCATTATTGGTTGGCATGTATGTGTGAACTTATGTATGTAATTATTCAGAACTGAAACGTAAATTTTTAACATAACGTGATAAAAAAATTACTTTGAGTAATTTAATTCGAGCGAGAGGAAACAATAAGTTTCCTGCTGCCCTGGCAGAACATGTCTTGGAATGAATGGTCCCTAATCTCTATTTACTCTAGAGAGTTCAAAGTTGTTGGTGTGTATGTACATATACTTTTAATTACTCAGAACTGAAATTTAAACTACTGACATGACGGATAAAAGAATTGCTGTGAATAAGTCAAGGTGTTAAATTTGAGAAAGAGCAAATACTTCATTTCCTGTTAGCCTGTGGAATGCTGTATGCTTATGTTTATGAATGAATGCTCGATAAGAAGTGTTTATTTACTCTGGAGAGTTCAGATCAATATCATTCAGTTGTTCTTTACACAACAGTAGAGTAAGAGTTAAATAGTGCAATGACTTCTTGCTGTAAAATTAGTGGCGAGTCAAAAAGGCAGGTATTGCGAAGTCAGGCTCGAAGTATTATTTTTAAGGTGTACACGTTCTTCAAAAAAAAAAAAAAAAAAAATCGGAAACAGAAACTAAAAATGAGTTACTGCAAAGAGTACTTCCGCTTAAAACCACGGAAAAAGTGTATCAGCTGGATCAACTTGCAATTGAAATTGGACACGAGGTAATACGCCTCCCACCTTACCACTGCCAATATAATCCAATTGTTTTGGTGTGGGCTCAAATAAAAAGGGGGGTTGCAAACAGAAATAATACTTTTAAACTGACGGACGTTGAGCAACTTTTTCACGCAGAAATTGTCATAACAGGACTGGGAAAACTGCGTAAGGCATGCAGAAAACCTTCAAGAATACGATTTTAAGAAACAAATAGCACGTGACGAGAGTTTGGAACCTATAATCATAAATTTGCAAGACTCAGACGATGAACACAGTGACAATGACGAATTGTCTCTTGACGGAAGTGACATTGACAGCGATATGGATGAGCCACTGGCAGTTCTATTGGGATAGAAGAACAGGTAATTCATTAACTATAATTATAGTTATAGTATTTAAAAATATGCATAATTTGCGAAAATGATTTTTCCAGTTTTGATTTTGGCAACTGCATCATTGTAAAAGTTTGTAAAATATAATTTGCTTACCCTTACATCTAGCGCCAAACAGTCCTGCATGTTGTATGAGTGTGCGAGAAAGAGGGGAATATAAAGGATTGGGGTAACAAGCTGGCAATGCTGAGTGTGATACGACAGCTGATTAGCTGGATTCCAGAACCCTTCCCACCAGTAGATGATAAGAAATGGCGGTGCAATGGATGACAGAAAAGATTATTATAGAGCACATGATGAATAAATGACGGGAGAAATTGGAGAACCTCGAGAAAACCCACCAGACACGGCTTCTTGTTGTAATTGATTTTTGCTAAGGGGAAAGAACACAAAAATATTCTTATATTCACTTCTAAGTTTGATATATTGTACATACTTTGGTGAATTAATTGTTCATTAATTTGTATGATAAATAAGAATCTTTTTAAGCGCCTCCTTAGCGTAGGTAGTAGCCTGCCTCCCATTCAATAGGAGTTCGAATCTCGGTCAGGGAGAATTATCTGGATAAGTTGCTTTTTTTCGAGGGTTTCCCTTATTTTGTAATATGATTGTCAGGTAATCATAAAATCTATGGACCCTGGACTCATTTGAGCATCATTTCACCCATTTCATTCATCGTCCGAAATTAATTACGTTGGAGGACGTAACATTTGAATGAAGTGAAAACCAAACTTCAATTTGCACCCAGTAAGTGCGTATTAGGCGCTTTATTGGTATGTCTTACTTTTTATAACGTTCTCCTGATTATATTGTGGCCTGCAGTTTTTCACTTCAAAAAATGGAAGAGAGCCACGCCGTGGTCGAGCGGTTAGACCGTTGACTCTCACCAAGTCAGCCCGGGTCCGATCCCAGGTGACCGCAACACGGCGATGGACAACACAGCGCTGGGGCGGATTTTCTATGGGAACTAGGGTTTCCCCCGTCATCATTCCACCAATTGCTCTATTGTCATCTTTCCTTTCATCCACTTCGTCTTCATTTCGTTTACCTACTCCCCTCATTCTCATTCCAAGGACCGGACTGATCACTCATCCCTGAATGTCTTTCTCTCTCTGATTCAAAGTTGTGGCTCCCTCACCCGAAGCCCAAAATGGCATAAGGGACAGAGGACCATAAATGAACAGGACTGTGTCCTATATCAAGAGAAGAAGAAGACGAAGAAGAAGAAATGTAAGAGATATCCAACAAGCTTCCGAAGAGTTGTCCAAACTTTTGTATACATATTTTCAATGTATTCGGTATTTTAAAGCTATATTTTTTATTTTATGGTTTATTATGATACACACATATTATATGTTACTAATTATTATGATCACTGTAATATTATGACTATTTTATTATTAGTTTGTATTACTATAACGTCTGGCCATGGCTGTTTGGGAATATCAGCCACATCTGAATATGCCAATTCCTGCCTATGCATTCACAGATGTAAGTCAATATTCGAGTGAATCTTCAGCTTTAGAAAGTATACCGAATAATCGATTTGAAGTTTACAACGAAAATATCGCAGAAAACCTGACATTCAAGTGAGCCAGAAAATCTTGAGCAACAACCAAATACATAGGTACAACTGTTGTGCATTACACTCCTACATATACATATTTTGAATGCTCATTCACCAGTCTCATATTTTAAAATACTCCCAGGAAAAAGAGCAAAACTTAATGTCATTCTTTTAACTTCCCCAAAACATGATACCTCTATCCTACTCCTCTGCCAACGGCGGCGTTACTTTGAGGTTTGTGTTTACAAGGTATGTATCTGTAGGAAATAAACGAACCAGAAGACTGGCTACAGTGCCCCTCACCCTGTTTATGAGGGTCGCCTTTTGTTGGCTAATGGTTGCAACCCAGTGACAAAGGAGAACAGTTCCCTCCCTCTCATGATTGTTTCATGGATTTAGCTAACGAATCTATTGGTTGCGGTGAAGACTTCGAAAAGGCAAAACAGAAAGTTTGATAGCATTGCACTTATGAAGCACGTACTTCATGACAGTTGTTTGCGTAATGGAAAAGTTACGGGAAGAAACTTCAGGTCATATTTATTTTATAGTTTTCCTAAAACACGTTGCACTATTATTGTTACTTTGAGCGCTAAAGATGTCTGGTCAACTTGGCCATCGTACCTTCCCACACCAATGACCAATGCATACATTTTAAAATTCAGAAATTTTGAGTCCAACATTTATTTGTGTGATCGTGAGCGCTTGAAAAGCGTTAAAAAGATTAAACTTCATGAAAACGATGTAGCTACTTAAAACACTCTGTTATTTCAAAATCATTCGTATCATAGAACATTTTATAAACTGCAGCCATCTCCCCCGACATACAGATACGATAACATGAAAAAAGTACATAACGAAGCGACAAGTATTGCTAAAGACAGCTGTGATTAACTGAATTTCCTAAAATTCGTATAATGGGTTGGTCATTGGTTAATGAGATAAATAAAATCATGAAAATCAGAAACAAAAGTGAAACAAAAATAAGTTTAAATACACCCAATTCTGTGTGGAAGCTTCTGAAAGAGAAATGGGGAATGTCTCATATAAATGAAGTATTTGGCTTAGATACTGCTTACAATATAACATCCTTAGGTAGTAGATACGAAAGTGCTGAAGGCTGGCCGGGCAGCTCAGTTGGTAGAGCACCTGCCTGCCGTGCTGGGGGTCCTGGGTTCGATTCCCGGTTGGGTGGGAATTTTTCTCCAACCAAGATAATTCCCCATCTTTCCCCGAGTCTCGAATGTCTCTCCCGCAGTATGAACGAGACTGCAAATGTGTGCGTGACCTAATCATTAAGAATCTAAAGTAACAGCAACCAATGTCTACGGGTTAACACCATCGCCAATAAGGGATATGTTACAAAAGGAGAACGGCCACCATATGACCATTGCAGTTAAAGGCGAGTCATAAATGGAACATAAAAAATTGCTGAATATTTTGTTTCGCAAACATTTAAAGAAAATATTTCGTAAACTATGATATAGGTGACATAGGGAAGTTGTCTCCAATATTTACATTTAGGAAGAGCAGTTGATGTATTAGCCAAACTTGAAATTATTATTAAATGTGTCTTTGAATTGTTTTGTCACTCAATGAGTGAGTCAATTGTAATGCGTAATAGTAAGAAAACGGGTATGAATGGTAACGAGCACAAAGTAAAGAAACGAAGCATTCTGTTTATTATTATTATTATTATTTTTTAATTTAAGAAAGATTAACAAGCCTAGCTGCTGACACGTTATTAGCCACAGAATTATAACAATTTTCGGTACTAACTAATGTAAAACAGTAAAGTCCCGATATGTTACACCCATAACTAAATACGCATACTAAAACGTTTACTTGTAATTTACACTAACACCTGAAAAGGCGACATGACACGATGTATGCGTTGCACAAAGATGAAGAGAAAGGGGGGAAATCACAATGGAGAGGACGTGAGAAAAAGAAGAGTGAGAGTTGGAGGGAAGAGAAGGAGGGAGGGATTGAGAAAAATCTCCGCACTTATAACAACAAAGTGGTTGGAGTTGCGTGTTCTACAGAGTGATTTATATAGAACTGATACATTTCTTTCATTGTTTCAAAACGAATTGTGTTAGCGACAACTTAATATACCTAAAATGTAGAGGAATTTTGGGAGATTATTTACTTCTATAGCAAATGCTGAAAATGTCCTCCATCCCGCATAAGGCACAACTCAACATGTCGTACCATGTTACTGGCCACTCGTTCGCGGACTGTTGACAATAGCTTGATCTCCTGTGTGATGTGCTTCAGATCGTCCAATGTCCGGGGATGTGTGGCGCAAAACCTGTCTTTTAAATAACCCCACAGAAAGAAGATGTCAAATCCGGAGATCTCGGTGGCCACAGGTTCCTGGAAATTACCCGGTCGTCAAAGAAACTTGCAAATAGTTCTATGAATTCATTTTATGTATGGCATGTAGCGCCATCTTGCTGAAAATATACTTTACTCAGCTCTACATTGTCTAGATGCTCAACAGACTCCATGAAAACCAGTCGGTACTTTGCAGTGTACACTTTGTAGTGTATAGTTTAAAAAAATTGGCCCCACTATTCTCTGTGCGGATATTGCGCACCAAACTCCGATTTTAACCGGGTGCATAGCTGCTTCATGGATTGACACGTGGATTTTCGATGGCCCAATGGCGTGAGTTCTATGAGTTCACATAACTGGATAAATGGAACCATTCTTCATCTGTGAACCAAATGATGGATAATATGGAAGGATTTTACACAGTGATCGTCTGAAACCAAGGACAATAATTCAATTTTTTATCCTTATCTGGTTGCTGTAGCTGATGGAACAACCATAACCCTATACGACTTTAGGCCTGCACTTGTCGCATCTCTGTGACACATTGAGTAGGTGTACACTGTCTCCTGCGACAAATGTCTTAATGAGTTTTTGGGTGACTGCTCCAGTAGTGCTCTTATGTCAACATCCGTAGATGAACGATGCTTTCCTTTTTACTCAGCAGATTTCCAGTTGTTTCCAATTTGTCTACCATTCTTAGTATTGTGTTTCTTTTGGGAGGATTGCGAACACCAAATTCTCTTTGGTGTGCCCTTTGGGTAGCTGTGACTTAATTCGTAATCCAGTATTGCTTCAGAAGGAGGGGTCGTCGATTTAATGTGTACACTGTACGTTGACTAGAACAAAATGTCGAAAACAGCTGCCAACAATAGCATTTAGGAATAAAACATAAACATCTGCGCATGTAGTGGCAAAGAATCGGAATTCCAGAACATTCTGCTTAATTTGGTGTTAGTATTGCGTCACTGAATGAATTTCTAACGGAATAATTAAAGAAATAAACATGTCAGTTCTATATAAATCACTCTGTACTAGAAGAGCATTACGATTTACCTAGCCTAACTCATTTATTAAATTATTTGTAGTTTCAAACGTGTCGGCCTGCATGTGTGTCTTCACATCCGTTTTGATTTACAGCGCGAATATTAAATCATTCTATTGAATGTGTGTGCTTTATCTGTCCGGCCTCTAAATGGCACTGTGACAGTTTGATTAAGCTTTAAAAATGGTTATACATGCACGGCTGCCTGCATACATTTGATTATGCAAGGTCAGCGATATGACTGGCCTTCTCTGTCCTTTTTTTTTTCTGTAAAAATAGCTTGTTCGTTACTAAATTTCTGGGACATTTCTATCAGTGTTTACCTGAGAAACCATCTGATAGATTCGTATCGATTCTGTTACCCAGGTGGCTTACACTTTAACCATTTAAGATATGCATGGTAAGATGAGTCTGTTGAGAAGATAAATTAACGCGGGTAGCCGAGGTCCTTAAGCTATGGGCTCGTCTGACGTTGAAATTTCGCCTGAATTATCCTCACTCACCGAGGTTTTTCTTCCAGATTTTCCTTAATCATAAGTGGCAAATGTCAGGAGAGGATACCCTAAACCTAGGACTGGAATGTTTCCTTTCCCAATTATAATTTTATTTCATGTACCATCATCTACGGACGTCAAATACTTCTTAACTCTATATGTAACAACTTCCGCCATCCTTGAAAGTTTTCTACCTTTCTATCTTCGCCTTCACACGGTATTTTGAAATATTAAATAAATTTTAATCGTAATTAATCTAAATATTATTCAAATACGTATGTTACTGCATTCTCTTAATCATGATACGAGTATATATTCACCGCAAATAGTTTCAATATTCATTTTTTGTTCGTACAAGTACGCGCTAGGCGGAAGCCAGAGTCGTTTAAGCTAGGGATGATTCCTCGATACTGGCGATACTTCGATACTTCCGTGGTATAGACATCGAACGATACTTCAGAAAATTTGCTCGGTAGTTTTTCGATGCTTCAGTGGTGATTCTGCAATTTTTCTTTTCTTTTAAAATCACCAGAATTATTGCCGCAACTAGAATGTTTAAAAAATATATGTATCTAATCAGAGCAAAAAGTTAACCAACTAGAAGGCGACAAGTGTATGGCACTCTCTTCTCGAAAGTGTTCAGTTTTTTTGCTTGAAGTTACAACAGGCACAAGCACTGTTTGAACCTCAACTTCCTATTCATCCCTCCCATATACATGCAAAAATCCATCAGTTCTTTATTTTACTTTAGATTTTATTTACTGGAAAATCCGAGAAATTGCCGGGAATATGGTGTCCGTACAGTAGCATTATGCACGAAAATACACCTGTCAGAATTATTGTCATTAAACAGTTCCCAAGAAGAAACCACTGCATATCTCAATGATTTGTGACCTCCTGTTTGTAGTGGACTGGATTCCTGCAAGACAAACTCAAAATTTCTAAAAAGAATAGTCGCTAAATATTTGTGTATTTTCTCTGAAAGACTATTTAGCACTGCAGGACTTATATTTGATAGATAAAGAAATAGACTTGACCTCGTACCAGTATTTTCGAACAAAATGTTATAAAAGTGGACTGTTTCAGAAACGTATTTTGCTTTTAAATGACTGTTGTAGAGTTTTAAAACAAGTATACTGATGATTTTAAATTTTATCTCATTAAATATGCACCTAATTAATTTTATTAGCATTACACAGTTCTCCCAACGTTCTATTTTGTATTGAAACTAGAAGTGGAAATGACGGTATTGAGTATCTTGGAAAATGTCGTGCATAGGTATCGAGTATCGAGAAAAACCGATAAACCGGAGTTTAAACTATACCTTCCATAATATCACACATTCTCCGTCATAATAAACAAAGAAACCCGGATTTAATGTTTTAGAGTGCACTACTTTAAAATACTGGGACGTTCAAATGAACAATTGCAAATGCTATGTATTGAGCGGGGTGGCTCAAGTGGCAGGAACCACATTCGAGAGGATTTCGGTTCAAACTCCGTGGGCCGAATTATGTGACTAGGTTTGTTCTTTTAGTTAATTGATGGAAATTAATCATTTCCTCATACTAGCCGTATATAGGCTAAGGTTTCTGATAGAGTCAACATGAAATATTTAATGCCACGATCCAAAGTCCCACCATAAATCTAAAAAGTGAAAGGGGTAAGAGCGAATGCTCAACCATTTATCCAGATATAATATAAAGTGCTGCACTGGACAGTCCTAATGCCATCTACCCGCCACATGTAGAAGCAATATATTGTTGCCCAGAACTAAGTTATCTGTGGAAACATCTGAAAGCAGAGCTAAAGTTTCTCCTAACACTAAGATCTATGTGGAAATGCGTGGCAGCAGAGGAACAGTTGACTAGCACTAAGGCTTCTACGAGTACATGTGGAAGCATGAGTACAGTTGCCTCTCACTAAGGCTTCTGTGGACGCGTGACGAGCAATATCTTATGGTACAGGGATAAGACTAAGAACAGTGTCCACATTACACCGATTCATGCGTATTTCGTAAAAGATCTGTTGCACATGAGCACCTATTTAAAGACACGTAAACTAAAAGGAAAATGTTACTAGCAATTTAATGTTATAGTATGCACTGCCTTAAAACCCCGATCTTTCAAATGTCCAGTTGATATGGTGACTGCCACAAAAATAACTGACTGCCTCTGTGATCTGATGGTGAGCATGCTAAACTTAAAATCCAGAGATGCCGGGTTTGATTCTCCGCTGGAGGATTACAATTTTTCTTTAGGCAGGGTTATTCCCAGTCCTTTCTTCAGCATAAAAGTATGGATTCGAGTGTAAATGTGTGCGTGAATTCAATGCAATAAAAGTAACACCAAGCCAAACTAATAGTTGTTATTGAGCAAATTTTGCAAAGGTAAGAAGCCACCGATATGTCCTTAAGTTGGCATATAAATGAACCATAAACTGCTATTTTAACGAGAGCTACATATTTCCTCTAGTAGATAAGTTTTATCTGCCTCTTATGGTCTCGCAGTTACATAAAATTCAGTGAGAATGGAGGTGACTTCATCGGCTATTTTATTATTCATGCCAGTACCTCTACCTAATGATAATTTAATGGAAATCCATAGAATTATTTTCAAGCCGTAAATAATATTTGTTCACGTAAACGTTGTTTGCAATTGCGAAAGTTACGAATAACAGCTACGAATCTGCGTGTTTCAACCTCAAATTATATACCTGAGTTAATATGAGTTTAGTATGCATCCGCCTTTCGTCTTTTTGATTGTGCTGCTAACACGCACACCGACATTCATGCGCAAGCCGGAATTTTTCCATCTATATATGTATGCATGTTTGTTTCTTATTCAGGAAACCTCAAAACATGTATTTCCGCTGAAATTGGATGTCGAATTTTCGTTTGAAACTCGTTTTTTCTGTTTTCAGTAAGTTACTATAAACAGGTTGTAACAAAAAGATGTGTCAAAACTTTGGGAAAACAATTTTTGCTTAAAGAGGATAAAAAAAACCCGGAAATTGTTGATTTCCATAGTAGAATTTCTTTTTTTACAATTCTGCTTACATAGTGAGATGTATAATACGTAGCTGTCCTGTGGCCATAACGCCACAACAAAACAGCGGTTTAATTGTACATTAGTAAATATTTGCTTTTACAGGTGGAGTTGATGCATTTCACCGTTGTCATTGTGCTACAGTACGTTTGTTAGGCACCGGTACTTAGTTCACGTATTATGGAGGTGCTCCTCATTTCATGCTTCTGTCTGTTGATATCTGAAAAGCAGGTTTCCTGGTAGATGTTTAGGAAGAGGTGGACCAATTCCGTGGCCTCTACGCTCACTTGACTTAAATCTACTAGATGTTTATTTGTGGGACATTTGAAATCTCTTGTTTATGCAATTCCAGTTGCAGATGTAGAGACTATCCATGCTCGTATTGTGTAAGGTTGCAGACAATGCGACATTTTCCAGGCCTAACTCAACGCATTAGGGAGTCCATGGACGGCGGATTGACAGATGAACTGGAGCTAAGGAGGCCAATTTGAACATGTGCTGCGATTTCCTGTTTTGCCACTGTTCTGTCATTGAGTGTTGTATGGGGTTCAGCTGTAGAAAAAGTGCTCTAAAAAGGAAATAGGGGAGATGCGCCCAGTACCGCACGGTGTCAGTATCTCGTAGTTGCCGATAGATAATAGAATCTCATGGTTTGTCTAAATACACACCAATGGAAAGTTTTCCCTCCTCTTTGACCGTTGAATCAGAAGTGATTGTTCAGAGAAGTCGTGTAGTGAACTGGAGCTGTGCTGTTAATAGCTTGCTGACATTGCTGCTGCCTTGTCCGGTGAAGAACTAATTAAGTATTTGTACTCATATTATTTGGCATTAAGTAGACCACACAAACCCAAAATAAAGTGTCGGTTTAAAAGAATCTGGCCGTGCTATGACGTTATATATACGTACGTGTGAGTTGATCAGTACTTTACGATAACAATTTTCCCAGTACCGTACACGAAGGTATATTTTTATCCCCTCAACTTGCACTGACATTAGATTAATTTTTGTTTATAGGGATTACTATCAACATGGAGACCAGAAAGAAAGGAAAATGGTTAGAAGAAAATATGAAACAAACAATAAAGAATGTAATAGAAAGATCAATGAGTCTGGAAGTAGCAATACATATTGCTGAAATATTAACATCGTCTCTGTATAAGTTCATGTTGCAGGAAAAGGCACAAAGACAGAAGAACAAACCAATAACAAAGGGAAGCAAGACTAACATTAATAAAACTATAAATAGAGAACATAGCTCCAATTCTGTGCTAACAGAAACTGGAAATGGTGAAGAGCCTTAGAAGACTAAAAGAAAATTAAATTTTGGAACCAAAACCAGTGTTAATTGAAGATGATATATATATATATATATATATATATATATATATATATATAAAAGGGCGCTCAACTACGGTGGTCATCAACGCCCTTTAAAAAACCAGTCATGGCAAAAGCCAGATATAAAACTTTCTAAAAACTATACAAGTGTAACAAAACCTATTAAAAATACACGTACATAAAAAACATCAATCAAAACCTACTAAAAATTTCGTTCACTAAATCCTAAACTCTAAACTAGACAAGAATCTAAAAACCTTCTCCACGGGTCTCCACGCACGGCCAACACGTGGGTGGACCTGTTGACCGTCTCCCCCAACCACAGTGTTAATTGAAGTGTTCTAACAGAGTAGAGTGTATCATTTGCTTAGAAATAACAGACGAGGCTTAGATTCAGTGCAATTAGTGTATCGTGCAAGGGTTGGACACATATTGAATGTACAGGGCAAGAGAACATTGATTTTTATAGATGTGATCACTGTGTTTAAACAAATGTTTCATTAGTTCTAAGACATTTTTATTTTGTTGTGATAATCTCTAGAGAACGTTTTGAAAAATATATTATCATGTTACCATGTTCTGTTTTTATCTTAAAAATACAATAATTGTGATAAGAATAGCTATCTTGTGATTTATTATGCAGTTCCTTTTCCTTTATTTAGAAATATGTATTTATTTACGCCTGTCCGGTACTGGTACTGCGCAGTCATCACTAATATTTACTTTAGTTATTAAAAGTCAACATGACTCGCGTTCATGAACGTTCATTACTAATGGTGTTTCTGTATGTCATTAGCTTCATGATAATAGTAACACGCTACCCGTTCTCCATTGCATTTTCTTTAAATTTTGAAAGAAACCTTAGGTGTGTGGTACTGGGCGCATCTCCCGTAAACAATTTCTGAACCTAAGCTCATATAAATTTTTTAATGTCCATCCGAAAGAACTGTTTTCTCAATTGTTTTACATACCTTTTTGTTACATATGTACAACAACCGAGTGGGATGGTTCAAGCGCGTCGTCATGGTCCACATTTGTGAGGTCGCAAGTTTTACTTTCTTGGACCACAGGTTTTTGTCCAGGAGCTTCCGTGGATTCCAAGGCAACGCTGGGAACTTTCATTACATCCTCGAATTTAATTTAACTTCACCTTTCATCCACTTGAGTAAGAGTTTGACTCTCCAGGGGTACGGCTTCGGCCTCAAGCCTCATGGAGGGCATATCCAGCTCCATAGGGGGCAGCTGCAGGTTGTTCTACTAGTTGTCACGAGGGGAGCTTCAATCTGTAAATTGTAGAGACCTTGTGCCCTGCTATATCGGGGCATATGTCCTCTATCTCCTTACCTTTCCCCCTCAGGGGGTACAGGTACATAGGTCACACGTTGTGATACCGAAATCCCCGTCCAAATTACTTTGCCGCACCTTACTTATGTAAAAGTTTGAGAAGAGCATGCAGATAAGTAAAAGTAGATAAATTGAAATTATTTTGAAACTCAGAAACAAAATGCATTGTATAACTAGCGACCAAAGGTACTAAATGGATCGCGTCGGGATTGTTGACTTGTTTAGCTTTTGTTGAAAAATTTTCACATGATTTGTGACAGTGACATATTTATTTTGTGTTCCTGTCGTCCTGTTTGTTGCATCCTGCATTCACGGAAAGTCAATAGGAATCTTGTCAACATTCTCATTAACAAGCTGGAATGTGACGTTTAATGTTTGTATTAAACGCATATAAACGTTGATACCTAATTGTTTCTATCTCAATAATGAAGACCAAAAGCGGTTCTATAAAAAGAAGCTGGCCCACATTCATAAATAATTTACTTTGGAGGACTGATAGAATATGTACCAGAATACAGAGATGTCATCTAAGTGCAGATGACGACTACAATGAAAGATGGCAAAAGGATTAATAGGCATATTGTAATGAAAATATTATGAATGATTACTTATGAATAACTATAACAAGTTTTGGAGAGGAGCCTAAACATCTCGACCTACCACATTTTTAGTGACTGTTCCTTTGACAGGACGTCCCCTGAAATAGGAGTGAGGTAAATGGATACCTGGATCTGAGTACCAGGTCTGGACCAGGTCTCTGTCAACTACAACTTTACAACTACAGATATAAACTACCCGATGGCGGTTCCTATAATCGACTTCCCTCCCCCCTTGCAGTTTACACATTCCCTGGACTATGAAACTTGTCCCAATACAAAGGAGAAATCAAATTCCCTACCATGTACGCGGATGCTTAGAACAGCAAACCAGGATGAAAAGTGAAGCAAAATGTGAAGTGAGGCGAAATGAAGAGACAGCAAATTCGGAGTGACCCGAAAAAATCCATTGATCATGAAGATGAACGAAATTCATGGATCAAACCCTCTAACTTCCGAACGCGGGCTACAGCCTGAGTTATACTGCTCGGTTTGCTTGGGTAAATCTAATACATAGATTTAAAATAAGACGACTGCAATAATATTATCTTTATGCCATTGACAGTGCATCGCTAAACAAAGAGATGTAATAATAATAATAATAATAATAATAATAATAATAATAATAATAATAATAATAATAATAATAATAATAATAATAATAATAATAATAATAATAATAATAATAATAATAATAATAATAATAATAATAATAATAATAATAATAATAATAATAATAATAATAATAATAATAATAATAATAATAATAATAATAATAATAATAATAATAATAATAATAATAATAATAATAATAATAATAATAATAATAATAATAATAATAATAATAATAATAATAATAATAATAATAATAATAATAATAATAATAATAATAATAATAATAATAATAATAATAATAATAATAATAATAATAATAATAATAATAATAATAATAATAATAATAATAATAATAATAATAATAATAATAATAATAATAATAATAATAATAATAATAATAATAATAATAATAATAATAATAATAAACAATGACGCCAGCGTAACGTTTATACCTTGAAAAAGCGTTTTATGGCTTCAGTCAAATGAGAAATGATGATTACCTAATTAAAAGTATCGTTTCAACATTATTTGCAAATAAACCAATAAATCAAAAATTACATACCGCGATATCGATCTTTTAAGTATGCTCAAAGCTGCATTAATTTCTTACTTTCATCCTGGGTCATTGCCAGTTGGCAAAAATAGTTTGCAACGGTTTAAAATCGATACACTTTTAAAAATAATTGAGCAGCATTTAGCTTTTGATTTCTTGTTGTTTTTCAGGATGTAATAAAGATTGTTACATATTAAAAATCGTCTAATATTTACAATCCAATCTAACAGTCTTTTGAACTTCAACCAATCATAGCTGTCTATATGATAGTCTATAAAAGTATTCCACCTGATGCTCAGCTTTTTCTGACACCTGGCGCTGATTTTCCAGTGTTCGCGAGCGGCAAACTAAAATTAAGGAAAAGCGTTTACATTGTGTGAAATAAGATGGTAAGTATTAACCTGAATGCTATTTCAAGGTAAGTGCTAATACTTTTGTGGGAATCCCGTTCCGAAACTCTTAGCAAGTAACGTTTAGAGTTTTTGTAGATAATTTCCTTCACCTTCGCTTTACTCTGTTCATGACAGTTGATAAGATGGAATGGCTCGTTGTTACAAGAGATAACAATGTACGGTGCTGTAAACTGTGATATTTTACATCAAATTCTAGAAAACAGAAGAAGAAAACGTTACACTATAGCCACAAAAATGCAGATTTTGAGCATGTAAATTAGAATTTACAAAACACTGCTTTTCTTTTATTTGTTTCATCAGTATTTGCTTATCTTAACACCGCAGAAAATATCCAAATACCTTTGCTATTTAATTATGAATTGAAGATATAGTTGGACATCTTAAGGTTTAACCTAAATAGAAATAATAGAAATTCCATTTCGTCTTTATATGTATTATAGACTCAAAAGTACAAGAGTTTTATAATAAATAATATTTAGCGCAAAGTACTTGTAATGTTATACTAAACTCATTAATACACCGATTCAAATGTCTTAAATAAACTAAATTCTAGTTTTTAAGTCAAATTCTGTTTCATTTTCAACAATGATTTCTACTGACTTCTTTGGGGGCGGGTAAAGAAAATTTGAAGTGCACAAAAAGTCTTCTTTTCAGATAATTAAAATCTAAATGTCTCAAACCACGTTTAGGCAGTTACTTCGCTCTATATACATACGTTTAAGATTCAGTAAATAGTTCTCTCCGTTCTGACCAAGCTTAAGATGAAATCTCTCATTGGATTTCATTGCACGCTCCAAAGCTCAAGTACACACCGTTCTTCAACACTATGGGACAATATCGTATAACGTTTATTCCGAAACATATTTTCTTCTTTGCCAGCATGCTGTTAACGAAAGTAGCACAACACACGCGGCCAAATTTTTTAAAGAAACGTAAGCATTTATCAGCTAAAAAGAAACAGTAAGGTGGTTGCACTTACCTTTTGGAGAACATTGTCGCGCTGCGAGTTGTTATTGGCGGTGTTGCATACTACTAACAAGTGAAAGTGTCGAGACGCCCAAAGAATGAATGCACCTAGAATTACAAGGAAAACAAACAAAAAACAACACTATAATCTGTGAAGAAGCTGTTGGTCCGTTACCTCGCTGACCCAGCACTACCACTGGTTCGTGACACACTGGGCCATTACCTGGTCTGCTATCACCTAGCTAGCCGCTTCCTCTGGTGTTTTATTGGTTGTGTATACCCAACACACAGTGCTCTACTTTACCGAGCTAGCACTATCATAATTTTGCTTACCTACAGCACTTTAGACTTCCAGTTCCTTGTGTTTTGATTTCATACTTTCACTCTATGAAATGAGATTGTTAAAAATGTGTTACACTCCTATTACTTTCTTTTCTACCCTACACATTATTTTCCCTAAAACATTTTTCCTTATTAATAGAGATGATTTTTTTCAATATACCTACCTACACGTATTTCGTTGTCGGTATAAAAAACATGATAAAGTGATAAAGTTTTTAAAAGGCGATTCTACATCCCGAGAAAGAACTGAATAGTGGCACTATTTTAACAAGTTACAAATACTGAAAAGCTGAATCTAATTACAGCTTATATTTCGAAAGTGGCTAAGTCGGAGACGAGACTAAAAATAAATTGTATGTTTCAGAGTTTAGGCTTCCTCATCTCTCTCCCAGTTGAACCACGGCTTTACAGCCCGGAATCTTCTACTGAACAAGACGCCGGTCGTGAAAGCCTATGTTTACATTTGTTTTGTATGTTTTTGTCTATCTCTTTAGGAATTTCCATTTATACAAACTACACAAAATTCCTCCCGAGTGAAGAACACTTCACAGTTTGTTCTCAGAAAATTCAAGACATGGATTTTATTTATCAAGTAAATACTCAAAACTCAGAAACTAAGGGTAGGTTAAAACCAAAGTGTGGTATTTAAGTTCAGCATCCTCCAAGGATGAGATGGTCGCTCCGTGGCTCAGTGGTTAGACCACTCGACTCTCACCAAGGTGGCCCGGGTTCGATCCCAGGCGACCGCATCTGAGATTTGTGCTGGACAAAGCGGCGAAGGGGCGGGTTTCCTCCAGGTACTCCGGTTTCCCCCGCCATCTCATGTTAAAACTGAATGTTGGGTAAAATATAAAGGTACAGAAGAGAGAAGGAACTTTCACAATTGATGCAGATAACTGCAAGTTCAGCCCTTTGTGCTTCTACTATGATCTCTGAAAGGGTGGGATATGGAGACAGAACCAAAGGACAACCACACCCACATGACGATGTACGCAAGATTGGACGGGGTTTGCAACGTTTCCAGTACGCGCAGGCCCAACAAAAAATCGCCCGGACAATGAAAGAAATGGAGAGAAAAGGTGAGAGACAGGAAATTCGTATTAGAAAAGGAATAAGTCACCTACTGACCAGGGAAACCCATGGCTCGCAGAAATAGAACCGAGAACTCCGGAATCCAAGCCTCATACGTTACTGCGCAGTCAAAACACGTGATTAAACATTTCGTAAATTATTATCTAATTGTAAATTAACCAAATGTCTGTATTAATATAATCATAGTTGTATATTTCCATTATAAATAGCCAGTATGGAAATTGTATAAAATTAAGTTAAATTTCTAAATGTATGAATACTTGCAACGAAGGTAGTATTGATTTTGCCGTGCATCACAAATTTACATCGCTGTTGTGTAATAAAGTTAGCTTTCTCAAATTGTACAACACTATTAACAAAGGTCAGTAACTCCAACAGACAAATCTCAGTAGTTATTGATAACAGATACAAACAACGGAAGTCTAGCCAAGCATATCTCTTTGGCAGATATAAACAACATTACACGTAGGTTCCACCTAGGTTCCTTGGCTACAAAACAAAATGAAGGAGATTCACAGAGTGCCCCAAAATGAAGCAAATGAGCATTACGTTTTGGTACCAGAAACCTCCGAAATTTTGGAGTTTATGGATACATATCATTAAGCTTCAAATTGTTTTGATTTTAATTGAAAATACAGCACTTATATTTCTTCATTGATCAGAAACCACAAAACGAAACGACAGCAGTAGTGCAGTTATACCTGAAGAAATGCACCAAATGTGTGTGTGTGTGTGTGTGTGTGTGTGTGTGTGTGTGTGTGTGTGTGTGTGTGTGTTTAAGATACTATACTTTGGAAAGTTATTTCAATAGATATTTTTTCTTCTGATGATATATATATATATATATATATATATATATATATAAGGGTGCTCAACTACGGCTGTCATCAGGGCCCTTTAAAAAACTAGTCATGGCAAAAGCCAGATATAAAACTTTCTAAAAACTATACAAGTGTAACAAAACCTATTAAAAATACACGTACATAACAAACATCAATCAAAACCTACTAAAAATCTCGTTCACTAAATCCTAAACTCTAAACCAGACAAGAATCTAAAATCCTTCTCCACGGGTCTCCACGCACGGCCTACACGTGGGCGGGCCTGTTGACCGTCTCCCTCAACCACGAAGAGGAGCCCACACGAGGGAGACTGTTGGCTCGGGACCCCGGGTGCGCCAAACCCGTACCTACCGAAGTAGGCCCGTGGGGGGGAACTTATATAAAATAAACTTCATGGCATAGAAATATAAAATCCGAGATATTACATTATCCTTAGAATACTTGGAGACTCACATACATTTGTGAAGCAAATATACAGAGAAATGTATTAGTAACGGTAATCTAATGCATTAGGATGTATCTCGCCCGGCTCTGTGGGCTCATTTGAACATCATTTCACCCATTTCTTTCATCGTCCTATATAATATATGTTAGAGGAAATAAAAACGAAAACTCGGAATGCAAACCATAAGAATCTGTGAAATAATTCGCTTTGCTGCTCATATTAGTGGTTTTAACATGACTCTATGGAATTACAAGTATTACATTACAACTATAATAAGTTCTTGACTGTAAGCTTTCAGTTTATTAGGACTTCCTGTCAGATGTACACTAAAAATGTTCGACAGTAATAATACGCCTATCTTGGTTACACATCTTGAAAACATGTATGAATGGATCACTGGAATGTGACGTACGATACAATAAAATATTTTCTAAAGCACGAAAGCTTTGTTGGTTGAATATTTTCAAATCTGAAATAATTAATTAATTACCAATGCAAATAATGAATTACCATGGAAGAAAAGCTTTTTGCCAAATAATATCCAGACTTCATTCCGCCAATCTCCTTTATCTTACGTCATAGAGGTGTGATTTATTTAATGTTTGCTAAATTACATCTATAATCTCTTTCATTCATAGTTTTTTAAGTGCCAAGTTTTGTATGTTATGAGGTAGGAATATTTTGTATCAGGTTTTTATAAATTACTCCAGCTTATTTATACATCATAATGAAAAGCACAGGTCTTTCAGTAAAAGATCTGCGTATTCTATAAATATAAGGCTCAAAATCGAAAAGTCAGATATACATGAAGTCAGATACTGTTTAAGCACACCAGGAGAGGATATTAAAGTACATTTATATGGAAAAATCTTTGTTCTCAAAAACTCTACGAAATGTATAATATATTTGACACATTCATGTGATAAATAAAATGTGTAGGTCATTGCGTTTTCTGTGAACAGCTTGTGTAGTCCTGTTTACTCTGCTTGTATTTTGTAAATACAAAATCGGAAATGTTAACAGACAGGAAACACTACGGGGGAAAATACAGAGCTCATTAAGATACACAATTTGTGCAATAAACTTTAAATGTCCGCCTCGGTAGCGTAGATGTAGCATGTCTGCCTCACATTTAAGAGGTCCTGAGTTCGAATCTCGGTCAGGATAAGTTACCTGGATAAGGTTTTTCCGGAGTGTTCCCTTATCCTAAAAGACGAATGTCGGGCTCATTTGAGCATCATTTCACCCATTCCATTCATCGTCCGATATGACTTAAAAAGTTAAATGACAGCGTTTTTGAAGCATTCATTGCTATAAGTGATTCTTTTGCTTTCATTCCACGACTGAACATATGCGTACTGTGCATACATTTTTAGGTTAGCACTTATTGCTTTAATTTGAAACCATTCTTAGAAGTTTTACTTAAAACTATAAATATCATCTTCCAGAAAATAAAATTTTTGCAAAAAATAATAATCCGTCTAAAGAGAAGTAATTTGGAGGATTCTCTCAAAAAAAATTTTAAATCGCAACTTTGTCAGATGCTGAACTTATACACTGAGTTTAGTATTTATGAAACATTTCGTTTTTGAATTATCTGTTCATGCGCACAAACATGCACGCATACACACAAAACTTTTTCTAAGTATGCCTTTTTTGGATTCAGAGGGCCTTATGTTTCTATGGAATCTCAATATCAGAATTTGTTAATGAAATGCAATTACCTGCTCATGGTAGTCACATGGTAGAAAAATAAAATTAATAAGTTATTGTGAAATACACAAACAAATGGTACATTTATTACTTTCTACTTCTGCTAATTCTATAATACACACGTTATTATTTGCAGTTGTATATGCGAAGTGTAAAAGTGTTTGTCCACCCTCTAGTGCTGACAATACATCAAGATTAATATAAAGCAAGTGTGAAGTCTACTAACTCTGTCAATGTGTTGGTTAGAGCTCCTTGATCAGATAATCCGACTGCCGCCGAGTGACGTAGACGTGAGGAAAATGACACTAAAGGAGCGAGCTGTTAGAGGTCAATATATAACAGTTCGTTTGGCAGCAGCAAAGACCCACAATCACGTTTTATTGGCGCTTACCAAGAAGTTTTACTCATCATAACATTGCCATTGTGATCTGTATCTTATCAACTATTGTGTTGCAGCATCCCTCCGGTCGTGATGCAGCACAAACAAAGAGTTTGGAGTTCCCTTCTCATTCTTCGATTAGATACCGTAACTGTCTCAGTAATCCATCGCCAATACAATATCATTAAGAAGGAAGCTTTTAAAACTGCGGTTACTTAAAAGGCTGCCTCTTCAGATATACACTTATCAAACTCTTAAGCTGTAAAGAATTACGATAATGGCATATTACATGTATATGCAAATGTAATACTGTAAAGAAATACAAGTTATCATATAGACCTTTACAGTTTTTAATTCATAATTTGCCGCACCCTCCAAAAAAGATTTGCATTAAGTAAAGGGAATGCATGAAAATAAAATCTGATACTGAACAAATCAGGCATAAAAAAAAACATCATTTTAAACAAGTTGGTACCTTGAACATGATTTTGGTTATGCAGTAGCATACGTAAAACTAATTTAAACATCAATCGATCAATCATAGTTTTCTATTCAATGAAAATCCCAGCTACTTCTATTATTATTTCCTTTTTATTTTTGCCTTTAAATTTGGAGTATTTAACTTAGTAATATATATTATTTAATATCCTCTTCTACGAAACGTTTTGCCATTCTTAGATGTTTTCCAATCATATCTCTTAGAGTGAAAAAATTGCACGAATATATAGGGTGATCGGTTTGATATTTCAGAAAAGTAAGACCTATATAAAGGAAACTGTTCACCTTTATTTGTTGGTAATTTGTTGGAGGCTTTAAGTATGGGCTTTTAGGTGGCTATCGGATAGGTCCATCACGGCTGCACCAGCGATTGTTGAATAGCTGATTTAATCGATTCCGCACAATGTGGTGGAGCGCTATCCTGTTGATAAATAATGGTGTCTTCTTGTAATTGAGGGATCACAAACTGCACGATCATATCAAGCATTTACGACCATTTTGTTTTATTTTGTTTGTACGATAGCGTTATTATGCCACTGGAAACATCACTCATTTGTTAACTCCTAACCTTTCCCTTTACATGAAAGAACATTTCTCAGAGTTATGTACATTAACTCCATAAATATAACGTTTCATTTTTCTAAAATTTCAAACAGGTCACTCTGTAGAAGTATATACGACACATCCGAAATCTCCGAAACCGATCAACCGACTTTCATATTTCGTTTACCTTTGAAAACTATGTTATTCTCGAAGTAAGCAAAATTGGAATATAGAATGTAGTAGGCTTAAGCGATTGTCAAATCGCTTAAGAGCATTCCCTATGTGATGGCTTTGAAATTACGTTCTCTTTGCATGAGCAGGAAGGGGGGGGGGGACGAATAACGATTTCCCATTTCAGAGAAGCATTAAGCATTTGAAAACATAAACTAATAAACGGCTATCAACACAGAAACTTTATACCAGATAAATTGTAGGTATATCTTAATTTGCACTTTTTGTGTATTAAGAGTTTGCTATCAGTTGAACTTTATCTCTTATGTAAAAGTAATTAAGAATGAAGAGAAATTCAGAGGCTACAGCTAGAAAATTCAAGATATGCGTTTCCTATGTCATGAAAATATCTTAATCATGTGTAAATTAATTAGAATATTTTAGAATCAGTTTTTTAAAATCAAAATTTTTAAAGCATTTTCAAAGTAAAGGGTAATTTAGGATAGAGAATCATTTCCCTAGAGTTATATTATTGGGAGAAGTTTGGTCTTAAGTCAATTTCTCGTTTTTGAGTAAATTTGTTCATAGAGTCGCATATAGACCATTTCCTTATTTTTTTTTAAATAAAATACTTGCTCTACTTACTGCAAGTACGCAGAAAAGAAAGTAATGTTGTCTTAGATATTAATTACAAATATAAGTTGAGTAATTACTCTGGACACAACTTTCTTGAGCACATAGTATGCCCTTTGATGGAGGAGTAATTAAGCAAATCTTTTACATAAATGTTACCTAAAGAGTCACTAGATCCATTTATAAAATTACTCGTATAATGAAGATGACTCTGAGATTTGCGTGTTAAACTATGCACGCATATGCACATGTAAAGAATGATTTATATACAACTCACACATTTTCTTCTTAAATTATTCAGCTGGGAATTCACTTAATAAGCAGTCAAATTAGGCAGGTTGTTTGGGAGTTTCGAATCTCTGTAAAGAGATGCACGGATATATTTTATTTCTTTAATTTTTGTCTTATTGTTAGCTATGGCTTTAGACCTGTAATTTTACCAGCTCTCAGGTGTAGTCGGTATCCTGCGATAACTTTCGGGGTGACCTCTCCAGTAGTGCCCTTACGTCAAAAACGGGTAAGCAGCCTCAATAAAGATGTTTACTTTTTGTATTCACCAGAGATCCCATTTATTTACTAGCCCCAGTATTATGTTTCTTTGGGCAAGATTGCAAACACCAAATTCTCTTTAGTATGCCCTTGGAATAGCTACAAGTAAATTTGTAATCCAGTACTACTTCATAAGTAACAGACATTGATTTAATATGTGCGAAATGTCTAAAACATTTGGATGAAATAAAAATTTCCATAAAAAACATTTGCCAACAGTTAGACAAAAGTGAAAGAATAAAGAATAAACATATGCGCATCTCATTACAGGAAATCGAAACTTTCCAACACTATGCTGAAACAACGTTAACACTGCTCATTAAGTCAACATTAAGTTCTACATAAATAGCACTGTATTATGTGTCGTACTATTGTAAGCAGGATCTGATTCACTTGTTCTGCTGTGTTCTTTTATTCTTTTAGCCATTTACGGATTGAAATTAAATACTACTTTAGAGCTCATGTCGTAGATAATGACCATAACTTTCCAGTAATGAAGTAATTGTAGTATGAAAATGATAGGATTGGTTTCCAAGATACAACTTTTTTCTACTTATAATATTGATAAAGATTATCTTAAAAGTAACTAAGAAGAACACGATTTGCAATTTTATCATTGTACATCCTTTTTTGCAATGGAATATTTACACCTGCTTCTTGAAGCACATAATACGTCACAAAACTTCGATGTTCCATCGTAGTTAACATTAAGAAGTGAAGAACAGTGACTAAAGCATCCGTAGTAAAAGATCTATCGTTAAAAGGAAATTAGTGCTGCGCAATTTAACAGTGGAGAACACTCAGACATTAAAAGCTTACAGTGCAGCAACAATGAATACTAACATTAAAATCTCATGTGTTGCACTCATATCATTTTCTTCTATTCTTGGACATAAACAAGGAATAGCACTTCTTATTTGAGAAGAGTGTCTGAAAATTCAAACCAATAATAAGAAATATTTCGATGAGGTTAACTTCACAAAACAGTGGCATAAATCATGTGCTTTAGAGAGATAGGGGAAGTTCGTGTGGCACCGGACACCTTACAGTCTGATTTTTAAAAGAAGATACGTGAAGGTCATCTGTTTCTCCACGTGGGTGCTGCAATGTTGCCCAGCAGATCCCCTTTCTTTATTCTCTCAACACTCGAAACATAAACAAGGGTTCGAGTTATCTCGCCTCAGCAAAAATATGCACAGGTAATCTGTATTAGCCTACTTTAAAAACAAATAAGTTGTTCACTCATTCACTGCGTTGTAGTGTCTTCACATCTGTGAGTTCTTTTAAATAACTTTAGCACTATGTAACTAATATTCCATAATACCGTTATTGTTGCTATGCATCGTAAGTTGACATTCCCGCACTAGTGCGCTAAGTATTTCTCCATAGAAACACATATAGGCGATGCACTTTCTAAAATCTAACATTTATCTTCAATTATATTTATTAATATTTCAGCTAATAACTTAACTACTAAAATCATATAAATACACATAGTGCAAAAAATAATGTGCAATACACGTGTGGTAAGCACATAACGGAATCTCGAGAATTGAAAAAGCTCGGTGCAAGCACCTCGCTTTTTCAAACCTTTCCTCGTTCCGTATACATTAATATCTCAATATACTATTATTAACGATTTTGTTAATTGACATGTTCATATCAACGTCGCCGATATGCCAGTATTTTGACCCACAGGAATTCTTTTACGTGCAAGTATATCTGACATGGGCTGTCGCTTTTGGATAAAAGGAATAAGGAGCAAACTCTCATCTTCCTGTTGGAAGAATTCTCTAAGAGAACAGACAAATTCTCTAGCTTAAATGCAACATCCCGACCGTAAGCTGCTCTTTGCCTTGGGCCATGAATCCTCGGTCCGCCTCTAATCTTACCGCCACTACGTCTTGCTTCTACAACAACGTATTTTAACTGTGCTTTAACAAAGTAGGCTAACAATAAACTGCGCAACTGAATACCCAGGCAAACTCTTGTTTCCCGCATATAGCTAGCGATAACTGAGCTGAGGAGTACGTGGTTCACCAGTGTAACAATCTGGCAACCTTTGTTTACGTTGCCATAGCAACGACCTTCCCTTCTTACGCTTCGCGTCCCTTTGCTTGATGACCTTCACGTATCTTCTTTTAAAAATCAGACTGTAGATTTTCCTTAAATTAGTAAATTCTAACATTGGAAAAAATAAACAAGTATGATTTTTAGAAACGTTTAATTACATATTAGAACACTTACTTTGTTATACTTTTGAAATAAAATTGTAATAAATATATATTTAATGTTAAGGGATACTCTGCATTATCTGAATTTTTAAAATGCGAATGTGGTATCGGACAGTCATTATTTTTTATCACGTAATACATTTCTGGATTACCGCTTATGTTTATAATGATCACACTTGTAGAATAGGTCATTCATTTTAAGTTTGGGGCAATTTTCGTGAACCCAAACTTTGAATGTGCCAAATTAATCCAGTCTTCACTGATCTGCTCTCCACAAATGATACTTTTTTTCTCTCTCTTTCATCTACTTCATTCTGGAAAAAAAAAAAAAAAAAAAAAAAAAAAGTCAATGTTCTCCTTACAATTTTCGATTTCTTTGCAGTTCTAACGGTCTTTAGTTTTCATTGTTTGTTCTTTTCTCTTTCTTCCACACGGTTGGCTTTTCCACAAGTTGGACTTTATATGGAGCTGAAGTCAATGTTTCATTCCATTTTCGATGCCCCTTTCGAATGTCGAATTTTGCACAGGTATTTCTGGTGAGTGGTAAGATTTTGCGAATAATAATTTGCTTCTTACTTTATTAACAAATAATCATTCTTCCAAATTTTCCGTTATGTTCTTCCCAATTTCCTTTCTTTTTATCCATTTCTATCTGGAGCAAAGGTCAGATTCATTACTAGAAAGACAGTCCTAATGGTTCCTCAGTAATTCAATAAGAAATGGAGCACAAACTTCATATATCTTTCTATTATTTTAATTGTTTCATTTAAGAATTTTACAAAGGTCAGGTTTCGGCTGCCCGAAACGAACCGCCAGTTTATTGTCCGAACCCATCCGAAAAGCGCTTAAGAAGAAAACTGTGTCCCAAGTTTTGCGTGTTTGAAGTAAAGTTATTTCAATTCCACAATTTAGATAATACGAGATAATGTATCTGTCAATGTATCTCTCAGGCTATTTGGCTTAGCTTTACTCCAGTAGTTAACCAGCAAACTTAACTCACAAACAACGCTGCCTCTCAAATGAATAACACTAGCACTTGCCTCTAGGATGCAGGGGCACCAACTTGTCATTTGATAGGTGCTGCCTCATGTTTGTAGTGAAAAAAAAAATGAACTATCCGAAACCAGCCTCTGTCCGATAACGTACGACCTTCCCCTATAAATTTGTTATGTAGTACGATTTTGCCTGCCTCTTATACTTTACCAGATATTAAAGTCACCCAGAATGCAGAGGACTTTAGAAACTACTTCCAGAAACCTCCAGATATATCTCATTCCATCTTCATAAAAAAAACTTAAACTTGTGTTAATTTAATCAAAAATTTTAGAGCCACTTAAGAGAAAATACAAATGTTCGAAAATGTTAATATAATCTTAGGTAAAGGGACTTCATTCAAAATCTTCGTGTTACATCTTTATGAGACACTGAACTTAAATACCAGTTAAACCAACTTCTCGTTTTTAAAATAAGTTGTTCACACACATACACACACACAAACAAGGAGTTTTTGCAATAAACTGTTTTTGTGGAATTTAAGGGATCTAAAAAGTGTATTTTCAGTGTAATCTCGGAAGCGAATTTTGGGTACAATGCAATACCTTCTGATGAGGTCATCATTATTGTGAAATACAAAACATGTCTTACACAAAGTCTTAGATTCTCACTTCAACTTTCAAGGTCGCGCAGAAGTAGGGGAGAGGAGCCGAATATCGGATAGTTTTTTCAAAGTGACTTAAATAATAATTTATTTTACTATCATATGTCAAGAAACAGTATTGATACATATAAAGAACACTATAGCAGGGTAACAAAGAAGAAAGGTTTGTTTATTTGAATTATCTCTTTAAAAATTATATATACTCTAAGAGATGCACATATGCTGAAATATTTTAGGTTGCCTAATATCGGATAATCAGAACAATCATTTAAATAACCTTATATTATTCAGCGCAACTTCCATTCGTTCTTTCGACGCTGGAACAAAGTTCATGAGCCCATCTAGGAAGTTTGGTACAGCATATTTACTGTTCCCGACATTTAAGTGATAGGGATGGTTACAATAAAGAAGTTCGTCATACACAATGTCTTCCTCATCCGTTGAGACCAGGGGAACAAAATCGTCCTCGATGATGAGCCTCAGCTCTATCCGATAATGGGAAACCATCCGATAATCGGCTCCCTTCCCCTACTTCTTGGATACTCGAAACCCCAACTATCTTCACCACTCTAGCCAAATACCACAAACACAATACAGATACTTCTCTTTACCAGTATTCCATGAAATATGTGGCATGCATCAAAAGTTCATATACCTTATGTATATAATAATGGATCGAGAATGGATGGAAGTAATTGTTGTGCTGTGCTACATCCCTATGATCTTCCGAATTACCTCACTATATTCTCCTGTGAGCCTTTTTCCATGAAATTTACCTTGGAATTCTTAATGAAAACTGAACATCGTAGTTACATTATCTTCTCTGATTTCATGAGTGTAGGTAATTCTTGCTCTTCAAAAAATGTGTCCCAGAAATTCTTTAGTTTGTTTTTGTAATTTACGTCCTCCAACGGACGGTGAATGAGATGGGTGAAATGATGCTCAAATGAGCCCAGGGTCCATAGAGCTTAGAGTTACCCGACATTCGTCTTCGAGGATGAGGGAAACCCCCGGAAAAAACCTTATCCAGGTAAACTCACCCTGACCGAGATTCGAACTCGGGAGTAATTCTTTAGTGCAGAAAATATTAATGCTGTATAATAAGTTAAAAGCATGTAATAAACTTGTGTCACTGGTATGGATACTATCTCACATAGGCATAACCGGAAATGAGGAAGTTGATGAAGCAGCTAAAGAAGCAGCATCCCGCTCTCTCATCATCACGACTTCCAGTGTTTCCTCAAGTATGAAGTATCTAAGCAGTTATACTGGAATTATACATCCAAAAGTAAATTAAACACCGTAATCTGCAAATATGGTTTCACTTACCGTATAAAACACTTAATTCGTCGACACCAGACTACCTATTGCACATACTACATTTACCCATAAATACTCTTTGCAAAGAACTCGCAGTCTAGACGTAAGCACTGTCATTCCATGCTAATAGTTCAACATATCGTTACAGAGTGTAGCCTTGAGTGATCTATCTGCCAGAATATAGTAGAGCTTATAAAATAAGTACTTTGTGTAATTTTATATAATTAATGTTGCAATTGATTCAAATATTTGTAATTTAAAATGTATAACTTATATGTCGTGATATAACTTTTTGGTTAAAGCTGCAATAATAAATTAAATAAAAATATTATGATTCAGATGAGGTTCGTTTTTAATTAGTCCAATTAATCATGGAACTAATTTTAAAAGATATATTAATATCACTGGACAAAAGAATTAGATGACAAAGAAATCAATAATAATGAGAACAATCAGACAAGACGTAATGAACAAAAGAAAACAAGAGTGGCAGCAAGAGCAGAGGTGCTGTTTGCGAAGATGAATGTAACTTACTGTCGCCAGGCATTGTTGAGCCGCGGCCGGTGTGTTAGAAAGAGATAGAAAGTGCCCCAACGCGCGCGCTAGCCGAGAGTGAAAGAGACTGATAGTTCCATTGTGCTCTCGCTACGCCAAGAAAGATCGTGTGACTTCGGCACCTTCCGAGAAACAATGGCTCCGGTATAAATAAGGGACACGGGATGAGTCAGTCAGTTTCGCCAGGGTGCATTGGGCATAGCATCCTGTCTTTCTTCAGAGGGGTAATCTACTACCTCAAGTCTTTCTCCCATTCTAAACCATAATATTTCATCCTTAACCCATCCTAATAAAAGAAAATCCTTCTTGCGATTAAACCCAATCCTGGGCAGGCACGCAGCAAAATTCTTCGGGCTGAACACAGCCTGTCAGCATCTTGTGTGTGTGTATGTGTGCGTGTGTGTGTGTGTGTGTGTGTGTGTGTGTGTGTGTGTGTGTGTGTGTGTGTGTGTGTGTGTGTGTGTGTGTTTGTCAGTCAGTTGTAAGAGAGAAGTGGCGAACTGATAATCGAATGTGTGTAGTAATTTGAAAGTGAATTCTTTTGTTTGTGGACGTGTGGCAGACGTCATTGAAGGTTGCATCTGTTCATGTTACGTAATCTTCTTGCTGCTACAAAGGGTTGTACAAAACGTATTTTTTTACTTGAAATGAAGAGCAGTTTGAATTTCTGCAAACTAGACTTTTTATTTTACGAACTTACAAAGTCGCATTATGAAGAAATAAGACACGGTTAAGAGAAAATGGAAAGAAATAACAAGGAAAGTGTAGTAGTAGTGATAATTGATGATGAAGGCTGGAATCCCGATGACATGTTGTGTTTGAATTGTTGCATCATAGGCATTTCTAATTTGTACATAAATCCTTACCATAGATGTCATATTATGATAGTTCGTCTTTTGGTCATTTAGGGATACAGATATTTGAAATGTGGTCAAAAGTTCCAAAATATTTAAAATATGGTTACGTCATTGAACAGTTGATTTCATTACACACTATGGCTTGGCACTCAAGGCCTTTTAAAGCTTCAACGTGGCTTGGCTATTAAAATGCCCAAGAGCACACGGCTAATGCCTATATTTATCTTCATGTTCTCGTTTAGGACAAGTTAAACCCGAATAATGTTTCCTCGCTTATTGTGAAACATGAATGTGTATCTATTTCTATAGTCTCTGGGCTTATTTGAGTAGCGCCATTTCATCCATTTTATTCATCGTCAGATGTGACCTAACCGGTTAAAGGATATTATTAAAAAATTTAGAAACATTCGAACCAGCTCCAATTTGGTGTTTGCACAATAAAAATGTTCCATATTTATAACCCCTTATAAATATAGTTTATATATTCACTTTTCTCCACGTGTCAGAAAAAAATTAAGTCCTAAAGTATTTTTGTAATAATTTGTCATCAGCAATTGGTTGGAAATAACTTAAAATCGTAATTTACTGCACTTTTGGAAGATCCTGAGAATTGTCATGCTACATTTGCTAGCTTTTGTAACATTAGATAGTCTTCATAAACTATCACTATATCATCATCAGCATCATCATCATCATCATCATCATCTATATATTGAGAAATTCAGTGTAGCAAAGAGGATATGCAAATTTTTAAATTCATTTCTCTGAGATTCTATTGAAAATTGAATAAGATTAATTAAAAATTGATATGGAACGTTTCTAATGAGTAAAAGTGGAAGAAACGACAAAGTTGTTCTGAAAGGTTTTGTTTTTCTTTTTGCTGATTTTGTTCGTTTTATTTAAGGTCCTTTAACCGGTTAGGTCACATCGGACGACGAATAAAATGGGTTAATTATGCCAAATTAGTCTCTATTTTTGGTTTTCGGTAGTGCACCTCATTGGTCATATCGGCGGCTTTGGAACATGTATACGTTGGGCGCACCTCACTCATGAAAGATTTATTCTTCTTTTTCTTAACAAAAGAAGGCTTTAAAACAAATATTTATCCTTCCTTGCTTACTGAAAGTCATTACCATGTGAAAGTCCTTAGAAGGAAAATAAATAACAATTCTCGTGAACCACGCTTACAATGTTTCCTGCAACGTCACTGAGATACTTGCATCGTCATATCTTACGTCACAACTGGCTTGCAAATTTAATAGAGCCTCGGTCCATAAATCTTGGTTAAGGAACAAGTGTCTCAAGATGATGAAACGACTAAATCTATGGTGTAAGCCAGACTCCTAACTTAAATGCTGTCTCATATACATCAGCATTTATGCATTTGAGCATTGCACTTGAATGTGGAAACAGTTTGCTTTATTGACTCTTGAGTGGGTGTGTACGTGAGTAAAACGTTGAAAATGGGACACCTGTTGGTACAAAATGCATGTATAAAAATGCGCTGCGGTAAGACGTTTCTGCAACAACCTTCATATTCGTCGTTTGAAGTATTTGCAAACATCACTCTCTTTATACACATGACAAGCGATCTCTAGAAACCGACATTGATGACGTGCACGTGTCATTGTGAACGTGCTCTTAGTTGCAAACTGAGAAGGAAGAGGTAATACTCGTAGGGTTTTCCAGATCTCCGCTAACGTGTGAGCCACAACACAAGAATATTACCTCTATGTTTCGTAGTTGGTATTTTTCTTCCTCGGTACTTAAATTCCTGAAAATGATTACAACAGTGTGCTTCAGAGGAAATTGCAACTCATTATGTTTATTTTCGTTTGTTTAAAAAGAAACTTCTTTTATAGAACTCTACTCAGTCATGTGGGTGGCCGAGAAAAGATCTACAATAAATCATTATTATTATTATTATTATTATTATTATTATTATTATTATTATTATTATTATTATTATTATTATTATTATTATTATTATTATTATTATTATTATTATTATTATTATTATTATTATTATTATTATTATTATTATTATTATTATTATTATTATTATTATTATTATTATTATTATTATTATTATTATTATTATTATTATTATTATTATTATTATTATTATTATTATTATTATTATTATTATTATTATTATTATTATTATTATTATTATTATTATTATTATTATTATTATTATTATTATTATTATTATTATTATTATTATTATTATTATTATTATTATTATTATTATTATTATTATTATTATTATTATTATTATTATTATTATTATTATTATTATTATTATTATTATTATTATTATTATTATTATTATTATTATTATTATTATTATTATTATTATTATTATTATTATTATTATTATTATTATTATTATTATAGGGTCAACTTGAAAAATTCAATGTCATAGCCGGGATTTAAACCACGGATCTCCTGGTTTCCGTCCAGTTATTTTAACCCATTGAGTTACCATGGCCAACGTGCCGTCCTGACATTAAAACTCCAATTGACTCATATTTATTTTCCCGGTAAACTACTAAGGAGAGATAAAATCTTCCTCCAGAAAAATGTAATCTCATTAAAGTGTACAATTTACATTTATTTTATAGTTAACCGTTTCTAAATACTTGTACTTTTATTAAATAAGAAGTCGTTTTTTTAAATCTGTTGGCCACACAGGATTAACATAATTTCAAATTCAACATTTATTCAAGTCATTCGGCGAACAGATCATTAATCATTTCATTTTTTTTCTTCTGTAATTTACGTTCTCCAACATTAAGTCATAACGGACGATGAATGAAATGGGTGAAATGATGCTCAAATGAGTCCGTGGTCCATGGAGCTTAGAGTTACCTGACATCCGTCTATCAGGATAAGGGAAACCCCCGGAAAAACCTTATCCAGGTAACTCACCCTGGCCGAGATTCGAACTCGGGACCTCTTGAACGTGAGGCAGACACGCTACCATCTACGCTACCGAGGTGGGCAAAACATTTCATTTAAGTCTATTGTACTACCCTATACCCAGTGTACTTAAATGGAAAAATGTAATAAAGAATTTCTACAAATGTTTGTCTCGATTAATGTCATGTGGGTGTAATTCTTTGGCAGATGCTCTTTTGCTGATGGTGAATTGCTCGTTGATCTATAGGTTTTGTTAACTTCTTGTAACTATTACTATTAAAAGCAGTCACATTCACACTTCCAATCTGTAAGGAGGCTGGAGAATAATAAAAGAAATGAAGTTCCCCTTTCTCACCGGCAAACAAACCCAGGCCTTCTGGGTAGGGAAGACAGAACGCTGATCACTCAAACACAGAGGCACTCTAAGCAAGTTATCTTGTTACTCCGACTTCAATTATTATATAAAAATACTGGAACTTACAATATCAATTTTTCTCTGCTGATATTTCAGTCACGTTAGCCAAGGATGGCAATAGATGTGTCTATATACTTCCTATTTAGATTTTTTACTAATGTTGTCCTAGTTTCAGAAATTTAAAATGACTGACATACAAGAGTTCGCGCGAACTTCAAAAAATGCTTTTATATGCTTGTTATTTATTAATTCATTTATTTGTTTATTTACTGTATATTCAGTAAACCTCAAAACGCATAATCTCGGTCAAATATCTATTCAGGAATTTTTGGTGGAATACAATTTTTCTTTCATCTACATAAGTTAGTAAGTATTCTCTTATCGCCATTAATTTATTCATAAGATTTGCCTAAAATGATTTCAAATTAAGTGCGTCAACTTAACGCATGCAACGTGTGGAAACAAAATTCAGCTGTCTGTGTCCCAAATCGCTTTTTGCTAGAAAGTGGTTTTGTAAACTTTGTTCGAAAGAAAATAATAAATACAACGTAAATATTCAAAACGTTGATCACTTAACGCAATTTAAGACTGGGAAATGTAAGATTACAACCAGGAATATCTAAAAATGTTTGATGTTATAAAGAAAAGTGTTCTGCGCCGTGTTATAGTGGTTTTGAGCGTTGTACTCTGGTTCCCTGCCAGAATTTACCCGGGTACGGATTTTAAGTCTCGGGTGCCACTCAGCATCATGATGCATTTGAGGAACTACGATAGGTAACAAATCCCGATCAACGTATACCAACGTTCTTGTTGAGGTTGCTGAGATGCTCACTACATCTCCTCCCTGTATTGGTTGAGTGATCGGCCGCCTCTGCCTTGCGTATGTGGGCATGAGGACGACAGTCGGGTTGGCAGCTCCAGGAACAATTCTGGCTTTCACGCCGCAGATTGCTGGATTATTAAGCAAAGTTATTTCACACGCACATTTTAATTAGTTCTGCATGTTCTGTAGAAACATGTTGCTGTGTCTTATAGTTTCATATTTACAGAAAATTCAATAAGAATAAAGATGACTTTATTGATTAAAACATCAAAAAATGTAATATGCATGGTATACGTCCGTATGCGAAATATGTCATTTTAATAACAACCTTGAGTGCTCTTTCTGGGAAAATATAAGCATAACAACAAGTTTGCCGTGAAAAGATTATTTGGGGTTCGGGAAATTTCTTCATTTTTTTCTAGTAAAATTCTGGACAAATTTGATACTTGTACTCTTCGCTTTTGAATTATGGTGTTCACATATATGCACTTATATACGTGGAACTTTTTGTAAACCTTTCTAATTGGTGTATATAAACTAAAAACGTGGAATACTTCCTCGTAGGTATTCGGCAGACAAAGTTAAAAGAACTGATGCCATTAGTTTCGTCGTATTCAGGAATACTAAAAAAATCCTAAAGATTTGTTATTTTATTGGTTCAAGCTACTTGAAAATTATCATATGAAACTTGTGATTAATTTATTTTCAAAATTACCCTTCTTTGTTGTTTTCGAGGACCTAGATCAAATATTTTTGGTACAAACATTACGATTTAATATAATCTGCTTTTAAAACTAGAATAATCTACCTACTAGAATGTTTTAATGTTTATGCGTTTAAAGGTTTCATGAAGAGAAAAATGATTCGTTATTTAACTTTATTTCAGCTCATATTTTCATACAAAGTACAAACGCGGAAAGCAAAATTTCTGAAGCTTTTATTTAGAGTCAGAAAGCTACCAAGAAATATTCTGAAACATATAAAATTAATGGAATGTATTTTAAAATCATTAAATGTTTTCATTTAAAAGTACTAAATGTTTTCTGTTGTAAGTCAGAACGTAAGAACGAGTGTTTGTAGTGCTATTTTGAAATTTCCTTCTGTGTGGTTTCGCGTGTTATTTTTCTTTTTTAGCGATGTGCTACATGGAAGGAGTAAAGAGTATAATTTGCTACGAAAATGGATTAAAAGCTATATAGCTATTTCATGCGCACAGCCTTGAATTCGTCTGCAGGTGGGCATTTCACATCATTCACGGCGTAAGAAAAATTACACGAGTGCTAGGGAAGTAAGGAGATCATCTGGGAAGTACAGACTGATGACGAATCGTTTTAATCATTAAGACATCTATCCTGGATACTAGGCTCTCCTATACTATTATACCAATTAGTTTTACCTTATATATTATGCACTCTAAGAAACAGAAAAATAATATGTCAGGCAGTGGTTAAGCTTTAGGATGGTCCGTTATGCTTTATTTTATTCTGTCATAATAATTTTGGGTTTGTGGCAGTGGCGAGGCGTGACTTTCAAAGCGAGGGAAGCTTCAAATAATAAGAGAATAACGACTCAAAGAACTAAAGCTACTCTTCAGTACTCTTATTATTGTACAGTCACACGTAGACTCTTCTTGCATTACAAGAGTGCTCATACTACAAGCAGACATTCTTGCTTCCCCTCTAAACTCAGACGTTGCACTTTTACCTTCAGCTGGCCCACACCACGTGAGAAAGAAAGTATGCACAAAGTATGCATTTACACAATTTTGCTAATAACTTATAACTTTAACAAGAATGTCCTATTTGTCACTACTAAATATCAATCTACGTAAAATACTATTGTTAATGTTATTGAAATATACTTACAGTTGTATTTAAAAGCACCACATAAAATAAAAAATATATAATCTGTCCTCCATTCGCTATAGAGACTTCACGTGACAAAATCTGTCAGTGCTTCCGACCTACGAAGCATGATATCCAAGGTTACGAATGCATAAATATTCAGCATTGAATGAGCTCGCGGAACTGGTCACTTGAATCTAAGCAGCATCGCGGTTGTTTGCGAATAAATTTTGAAAATGTATCCAGAAAAAATAAAAAATTGTTTGGCATGTGTTTTCTTGTGGCGTTTCCAGCGCTTCATTGCACTCTTAGCCACCGTTACATACTATTTTATGAGACAGATATGAAATCAAAGAAACTAGACTCCAAGTTTACACATTATAAGTGAAAAGTACCGCACACATGTGACTGAAATCTGCAAACTCAATAAAGATTTGATATTGAAGTTATTGTATATGGAGATGGGCTTTTTAAGAAGATTGGCAAGCCGTTCAAAACAGAGAAGAAATGTACGTTGAGAATTCTGTAGAGGAATGTGTAACATAAACAATCAAAATTGGTATGGATAACACCAGGAAAATGCTAGGGGAAACAATACCCAGAAAAATATTGGGAATGGTGTTCGCGTAACACAAGAAAAAGAGAGCTCTGGAATACTTGGCTTCAAAGCCGGGGCTGAAACTAAAACGACTGGTGGAAGAGGAGGGGGCGGCGGAATGGCGCTGAACGGAGAAGAAAAATAAAACAGAAACATATGTAAATTATATCATTTTCTATTTATTATTATCATCGTTATGGTCGTCGTTGTTTAAATTGGTTTCTGAGTTTTAATGAAGCAAGCATCCGCATCATTTGTCCGGTACCACCATAGGTACAAAACCCTAGAAGCACACCTGAAAGATAGTAAGAAGGAAAAGAAAGATGGAAATTACGAGGACTGTTCAATAAAGAATGATCATAATTTTTTACGGTCAAAATTTTCCAACTTATTATATTCTGTTAGCTTAATGTGAAACAAACACGCCGTAGTAGTTTCATTGTTGGTACTCCTGGTTCCCGCCTGTGAGAACCAGGCAAGTTCAGACATGTTCAGTATCGCCTACCGCTGCAATGGAGGTAACATGCGAGGAACAATATGTGGCTTTGAAATTCTGCTTTCGTCTCAACAGATCTTCAGTTGAGGCCTATACAATGTTACAGGAAGCCTATGGAGAGTCTGCTCTTCCCTACAGCACAGCTCGGAGGTGGTTTAAAATGTCTAAAGAGGGGAGATAATCAATTTCAAGGGAAGGTAGTCCCGGTGCTCCAGCTACTGCTATTACGGAAGAAAACAACACTGCTGCTGCCATTGTGAGAGAAGATCGACGAATTACCTTAAGATCACTTTCTGAAATACTAAACATTTCATTGGGTGACACCCACACGTTGGTGACACAAACATTACACATGAGACGCGTTTGTGCACAATGGGTTCCAAGACTGTTGATTCCCGAACAAAAGGACATTCGCATGCACTTAAAGTTGATGCTAGAGGAAGATCCGGAGTTTCTTTCAAACTTAATCACTGCTGATGAAACTTGGCTACATCATTTTGATCCTGAGAGCAAATAGCAAAGCTCAGTGTGGAACTCTCCATCACCAACCACCAAAAAAGCAAAAGTGGTTGCTTATGCTGGGAAAGTTATGGTCATCTCATTCTTTGATATTCATGGAATGATTTATCAGCATGTTGTGCCTGCACACACATCAGTAACTGGACAAAACTACAGGAATGTCCTGAAAACATTGCAAGTCTATATCAGGCGCAAAACACCACATTTCCGTGAAGCAGGCTGGATACTGCACTACGATAATGCGCAGCCGCATATTGCCAATGTTGTTGCTCAATATCTTCAAAAATCAACGTGAAGTGCATCCCTCACCCTCCCTATAGTTCAGATTTAGCCCCATGTGACTTTTTTCTATTCCCTAACTTGAAGAAACGATTTCGTGGCAGGCGTTATCCATCATCAGTAGCAGTGGTGAAGGCTGCGGAGGCGATTTGGAAGGATCTCTCAAAAATGATTTCCAGCATGTCTTTGAAGACTGGCAGAAACGCTGGGACAAGTGCATCGCATTCAGGGGAGACTATTTTGAGAAGGGCCATCAAAATTATGAGGATGAGTAAAGGTACGTTGTCAAAAAATTGTGATCATTCTTTATTGAACAGCCCTCGCATGAATTGGAAATCGTGGTAGAGAGGAACAACTACAACATTCGCTTCACTGAACAAGAACAGTTTTGCGGCTTTCATTCTCAGGAAGTTGGCAAGGATGTTAAAGTATGTATCTATTTACACTTTCGACAATTTATGGTGTATTGTCCTAAATGATACTCGTATTATAGAAGGTAGAGCTTTCAAATTCTCAGTTTTTTGGGAAACAATAACATCAGCAGCAAAGCTGTTACTGATCACAGTATAAGCAAATTGAGAATTTTCTGATTACTACACAGTTTTCCTTCGTCCTTCTGCGCACTATGTGGTCAGGAAATATATTTCCCTTTCTTTGCACTATAACATGTTTGCCATCACGTAAACATGCTACATTACGTATTTTATTTGAGATTTTTCTCGTATCTACAGAAAGTAGTTCTTCGAACTAGGAAAGCCATCTATTTCTACATAGGTAGTTTCCCATCCTAACGCCGATTGCTACTTTATGTTTATAGATTGCACAGTAAACTTTACTCACACATTATACTACAAAACTGTAAGGTGTTTACTTTATTACCAACAATAAGCCGATGACATATCTATGAACTTAAGCGGCCCTCAATAAAGCAAGCTACAATAGCCATATTTCAGAGTTGATCTTTTTAACGACAAAGCGATATAGAGAAGCTATATTCCTATATATGCAGAGCTGTCACACAAAATGCCTTTTGCTATTAATTATTATTGCCATTACTAGAAAAACAAACAATACTAAGTATCTATATATGTGAACTTAGCTTTTTCAGATAATTTCAAACTCTGGATGAATTAGTGCACCATTAGTGTGTAGGTATGATGAGTTAACTAGAAACCAAAAACATAAACCTGTTGTTGTGTTTCTTTATTTGTGAGTGCATGTGTTGGAGATACTCGTACGCAGAAATAATCAAAATGGTTTTTATAATTTTATATACTATAACATAATTCCAGCTTAGAAACTCGACTACAGGGCATTTTGATTACTTCACCCAGCTCAGTTGTTCTATTGTACTGCAAATATAAAAATTACTTTTTATTATCCTTTCTTAAATGTTTATGAATATGATACTGTTGCGATCTATATCAACTTGAACTACAATAATGGGCCATAATTTCCCTCTGAATGCTCGTAGAAATATAGAATTCGTTTCAATGATCTTGATTCTCGTAGAATCAGTACTACTGCTCATCATTGCATATTTTATTGATTTGGGTGGCAAATACAACATCATTGACAATGTTTACTTTGCAGTCGTAACAGAAACATGTAGTACTCACTTCGAGAATGCTTTTATTGTAAAAATGTAATGGATAAAAAAATTTATGCATTGAAGAGAATTTCGAAGAGAATTCAATGTGCCCGATGTTCCAACAAATGTATTAATAATAAAAAAGCTGGGGACAACAGATATACTTGTCAGTAGGAGTGAAAAACAGATTATCAGTGAGTGTGGGATCTGTTGATATAGTTCGAAAACGTTGCCAGGAGACAGGCTATCCATGTGGTCCGTGTCAAAGAGCTGCGAACAAATGGGATTGTGACATACAAGCACAGATGGTGCAGCAACTGAAAGAAGCAGATCACGAAAAACGAATATGTTATTGTCGATGATTTCAGTGTTCTCTTACTCCACGTCATGCTCTCCATAAGGCGGTTTACAGATAAGGCATGGTTTCATCAATACACAAAACAGCAGATGCTGAGCTGTTGCAAACTCCTATATTATTCACGAAACGTCACTGCAGGATGAAATGGTTGAAGTATGGTGCGCGGTGTTGGCCACATTTTCTTTGATACGACTATAGACACTGCAGCTTCTATGGGCATCTGCAATGTATTTGTTGAACAGCTGAATATCGAATTCATAGAAGGTTATTTCCAGCAAGATGGAGCAACGTGTCACACATTTAACTCCTCCATGCAACTTGAAACATATTTTTGATTGTCGAATAATGTCAACAGATCTGATCGCCTGTCCTAACCTTGGCATCCATTTTCTTATGGCGGTATCTTAAAAACAAAACACAATAAAACCTCTCTAAGGTTCTCTCGTTCCGACATTCATTTTCCATTTACATAGGTTCCCCTCTTACGGATGTTTGTGTTTGAATACAAAGAAATTACAGAAGCTATAGTCGCACAGGTTTACAATGAAGGAATATTATAGAATGAAATGTAAATAATGACAGGCTGATATATATTATATACTATATTTTCAACTTACGTACAATAATTGTAGTTTATTTCCTAGTTTCTCTGCTCCCATATGTCCTTCAAAGTGCACTGTCCAGACTTCTTCACCAGAGAAAATTGAAGAATCTCCTTTGCATCCTGCATCAGTTGCAGGATTTCTGTAATATTCTTGGAAGCTGCAAATTCCTGAAAGTCGCTCACCACAGATAGGACTTCTCCAACAGTGCGTATTTTTAATTCCTTTACTTCTTCGTCTTTATCATTCATTTCTGCTTTCACTTCACAATTGTTATCGACAGCAACATCGGCTGCACTTTGAATATCCTCCATGGCGGCAAGTTGTTATCAAAGTTTACTACATCTTCAGTTACATCTGTTTACATGAATTATGCCATATTCCTCAAGACTATTGCCCTATTTAAAATACGTACGTGTAACCCATTACAAATAAAGTAATCCGGTTTAATCAGGCTATTTTACGCAAACGGTTCCAGAAAAGTGCTTCCGTTTCCGCGGTAGGCAGTTTTTCGGCTTAAGAGTGTAATTTTACATGGAAAATAGCCTCGCTTCGAAATTTATCTTCTGTTTTTCCAGGTTTCTGGCAGGTTTTAATGTTATATAGGAAATGATCTGGAACAATTGCTGAACTCCATGTATCCGTTAGTAAAGAAATAACCAACTTCGCTAGGATACTCTTCCTTTAACGTAACAGAATAGGTAAAACGAGTACACGTATCTATGGATGCCCAAGGAGGACACTTCCAACATTTGTTATGAGAAACAATGAACAAAATAGGTTCTATAATCTCCTTTTGTTTATTATGTTCTCCCAATGTTGCACGTATGTCCTGTTATTACACATATGCTCATAAAAGCTGGAGATTGTACATTGTTAAATCATTTACTTTCGATTTAATTCGAAAGAAACAAAAGCAGATTTATTGGTGGGTTTCGAAAACATCACTTATTAATAAAGCTGCACAGAGGGGAAGAGACAGATGGAATTAAGGTGATGGAGGAGGCAATGAGATGGTAGAAAAGAAGATGAAACGGGAGATGAGACAACGGATGGAGAGGGCCAGAAATAGCCAGAAAATAAAGAGGAAGAGAGGAAGAATGAAAAATGTGAGACATAAGGATAGAGAAGAAAAAATCTCGTTAACGCAATAATGGCAACAGAATTGCAGGTTTTCTAATATAACTACTTTTATTTGCAATCTTAACGATGAAAGTAAAAGCAACATCTTTTTTTACCAGTGCGTACCTATCACTCGGTTTGCTTTTACTTTCATCGTTAAGTGTGCAAATAAAAGTAGTTATACTAGAAAACCTGCAATTCTGTTGCCATTATTGCGTTAACGAGATTTTTTCTTCTCTATCCTTATGTCTCACATTTTTCATTATTCATCTCTTCCTCTTTATTTTCTGACTATTTCTGGTCCTCTCCATCCGTTGTCTCATCTTCCGTTTCATCTTCTTTTCTACCATCTCATTGCCTCCTCCACCACCTTAACTCCATCTGTCTCTTCCCCTCTGTGCAACTTTCTTAATAAGTGATGTTTTGAAAGTCACCAATAATCTGCTTTTGTTTCTTTCGAATTAAATCGAAAGTAAATGATTTAACAATGTACAATCTCCAGCTTTTATGAGCACGTGTGTAATAACAGGACACATGTGCAACATTGGGAAAACATAATACACAAAGAGAGATTATAGTACCTATTTTGTTCCTCGCCTATTTTCTTTCTTCATTTTTCCCTTTGTTTTCTCTCCTCCTCCCGTTTGCTTTACTCTCAGTATATCTGTTGATAGCCACAGGGAAGTTTCTTTTAGTTGTAGCCTTCTCAGAACACTTAAAGCGTATTTGATGTAGCGGTCCGCAGATGGTTTAGCACCTCCCACTCTGTTTATGACGGGAAACCCCGGCTGCTTGGTAATCACTGGCTGTTAAAGACAGAATTGTCCTTAACACAATTTCCAAGTTTGGGAAAGTAAGTGTTGTGCGCCCTTGTTAGTTGACATTGCCTTTGTCAAGTATATTTCGAAATGAGAGCAATGGTTAATCAAAATCGGAGACCACATTTAAACTGATTTAACCAGCCACTACATCTGCTTTTCTTGTTGATCATTGAGATGCCAATGAAACAATTACCTTAGAAAAAGCCAACCTGATTTTACTCTTTGATGTATAATCCAAGAGCGATATTGGCGGTGTGGGTGGCTCAGTTGCTCACGGGTTCAAACCCCACCCAGATCGATGGCTTTTAAGTGCGCTTAAAAGTGACACCCCCATCGCTGTAGATTTACTGGCATATAAAAGAACTCCTGCGACACAAAATCCCGACATACTGGTGGCGTGGATATGATCCTGGCAATTGACATTGTCATCAAAAAAGTACGACAGAGAGTGACACTGAAAATAGTTATAATACAATGTTTCTAAAACCAAATGAAATTTGTTTACATTTGACAGCTACTTTCTAATGTTTTAGAGCTCATTTCAGTGTAGTTTACTCTAATGGTTTAATTATCACAATTTAAAACGTTGTGTTCACCGAAAAATGAATTTGACTAGGGAGAAATTTACCATTTTAAATCGTCATTAACGCCTAAGCAATGTAAAAATCTGGTTATTGATGCATTTGACGAAGAAACTCCGTGTAATTTAATAATAATTTATAATTCGTACAGTGAATTCAAGAGAGCTTGGTTTTTCTTACTGGTGAATTTAATGAAGTAACAATTGCTGTTACTGATGAAAATATTGTCACAATTCGAGCGAAGATCGACGGGCTTCTTATGAATTTACTTGGGCAACTTTGGGCATTAGCGTGAATCAAATTCAACATTTTACATCAATAATTAGACATGAGAGCACTCTTTTGTCGATGGATTCCTGATAAACTGACTCCCGATCAAAAGCAATAACGCAGAACATTTCTGGAAAAATTCCAATTTGGAACTTTAAATTTGTTTGGAATATTGTTACTGATGATTAGGGCCCGGAAGTTGTTGACCAAAAATTCTTTTAAAATGAGCTATAAAATTCCCTTAAAATATACAAAATTGCACATAAAATGTAAAAGAAAAATGACCTAACAAAAATTAATAATTTCTTTCATAATAATAAATAACTGTCACAGACAAATAAGGCATATATGGTTTGAATTACCACATTTTAAAATTAACTTTCTTAGTAAATAATGAAATTATTGCTACTAAATAATAAATAAATTCAAAATTCATCACGCCATTTTTAATTTTATAAAATATGAAAAAATAAGTTACTGTACCCACTAGCCAAAACATACCTTACTTAGCGTTGCAGTACACCACCATGGTCATCTTCAAGTTATTAAAAGTAAAGGAACGGCGGTTGTCAGTTAAAACCGTGTTATACTTTGAGAAACTTCTCTCCACTTCCACAGATGTTATAGATGCATATTTGAAAAGCACTATGTCTCTGCCTGTTAAATCCTGTTCAAAAATATCAGTTCTGAAGTTTTCTCTTGACAAGATATTGGCAATCTGACAAACTGTTTGGTATCCTTTATTTTTATCCAACACAAATTTTAGTTTCTAATTTTGTCCCCAATCTCACCTTTTACATTTTGTATCCTCTATTCCGCAATCCTCATTAACTCAATCGACTTATCCAATGTCATGCCACTTTCTTCAAGGCGGCTTATGGTAGCCGTCAACATTTTAAAATTTGATTTAATCAAAGCTAATTTACCTTGGATTTGAGTATCAGAAAACAGATCCTGTGCGCTCTCAATTGCCTTCGAATCTACCCTATTTAAGCTATTCACCACTTCTCTCACTATTTGAAAATTGTCACTGCAGTTAACCTTGTACCCCAGCGTGTTAAAATTGGTGCCGGGGGCAAAGCTATATTAGGGGTTTTATCTTTGAAATACATAGTTCGGGTTGGCGCTAAAATATTTTCTTTACTGTGCAAATTAGTGTATCTACTTTTGGAAATGTTAATGTGACCTGTTCCGCCATGATGAATTCGATGAAAAGCATGGGCCAAATACGTAGCATGCACCATCTTACTGTAAAATAATAATTGGATCGATTTTGCCGTCTTTACCATGTAAGGCGCCACGTCTGTTAGGAAGGAGAGCACGCTGTCATGCTGTATTCCACTAAGCCACAATAAACACATAGATTTATCGAACAGTTTGCATATTTGAGAGTGGTTAACAGCTTCCATAACCTCTGAGGTTAGAAGAAACATTTGTCCGGCACTAGTTGCTTCTAACGCCCCTCTGAATCGGTTGTCTCATCAATTGATACATTTTTTCCCCCCATTCACACATTCATGTATTCCGTTTAACGTGTCTTCATAATATTTTTGTAGGTAACTTTTACGTAAATTTGATTCATTTGGAATTGTATGACCAATGTGATGTTCAAGAAAATCTCGTAATTTAGAATTATAAATTATAAATAATTTAGAATTTTCCTAGCGGAATATTTGCACTAACAAACACGTCACAGAATTCTTTATAAAAGGAAGATGACTTGTTACTTGACATCGAAGCCGTTTGTTTTAACAGTAATTGGGATTCTTGTCCTCTTTTTCACACGTTGAAGAGCTCGCAAATGTTTTTCTATGGATGCAATCCACATGTATTGCATGATGTAATCGGCGATTCCTCGAATTGATGCGTCATAAAATCACCAGCACTTACAAAGTTACTATTTCATATGAAATATATAAATTAACTTTTAATTACAGATTATTTTAAAATCCCCCAATAGCCCATGGGTCAGGGTCAGGTCCGCACGGGAATCGAACCCGGGCCTCCCAAATGCGGGCTACAGATGAAACTGCCCTATAAATTCGTGAAAAAGAAAGAAAATGGCCGGAAAATGCATTTAAATGATATAAAATGACTATTATAAAAATGTGGAAAAAAATGCATTTTGATGACCTATGAAAACCATATATATCTAACGTATTTGTTCCAGAATGCACTTAATTTCCAATAAGTATCGTCTATGACTACTCAGAAAAAAGATGACTTTTCATCAAAATCCTGGCCCTACTGATGACAAATTTATGATTCTGAAAGGGAAAGTCTATCGGCTCAATGGGCCTTTAGAAAGAAATCTAAGGCTACGAAAATCCGGCGAATTTACAGTGCTAGTACAAAGATGGTTGCTATTTTTTTCTTTTCCCTAAATCAGGCATATTCCTATTATAGTATTAGAAACAGACACATTGGCCGATTGGTACAAAAATATCCCTTTGCTGCAAAATGTTTAAACAGCAATGAGAGTGTTCTGAAGATCATGGCAACCATCCTCGCATACAGCAGAACTAACAACTGAGTATTTGGATGTTCTAAAGATCAGCACCATGGACTCTTCACCATACGGTCCTGATCTTTCACCTTATAGCTTCTTTTTGTTGCCAAAACTGAAAGGCAGAATGCATGGAATTACTTTTTCGTAATAAGATAAGCAGTGAAACATAGTGAAATTCTGGGTTTCAAGTGCCACAAAAAGAATGGCATCATCACCTTAGGGCTAGTTTTATAGAAACTACATTGATGTTAAAGGGGAGTATTTTGAAGGAAAAAAATTCACTTACAGTTTTTACAACTAAGTAGCCCTTTCCAGACCCTTTCAATCGCCCTCTTAACTTGGGTTTTAGGTGCATACATTTAAAGCACTATTTCATGGTATTCGAATTTATTTCTTCCTTTTCCTTTCTCTTGCCTACCATAGATACCTATGATAGAAGAATCCCTTCCAAAAAGCATTTTTGAATAAAGGTATGTGTGCGCGCATATAACGAAAAATTAGAAATGGCTTCAAGAATTATTTATTTAGGACTTTTCTTTCATGTGGAAGTTTACATATAGCCCATTTATAACCTTTTTCTTCTCCATAAATTCCTAAAGTTCTGCCACATGGGGCTCCGGTAGTGTCTCCTTGCCATGGCACTGCCTTAAAAAGAGAAGAAATAGCATTTCAAATTACCTGAGTACTTCTAATGCAGTAATGCTCACTATTGTTCAAGTCACAATGAAACGTCTTGCCTAACACACACACACACACACACACACACACACACACACACACACACACACACACACGCACGCACCCACGCACGCACACAAAAGGCTGAAAAAAGCGAGTACAAGTTGTCACTTTGCAACAGTATTATGTTACTGTTTTATGAATCCGTACCACATCAAATTTGGCACGAAATTACATCATTTTCCACAATGACTGGAATTTAGCGGCGCGGGATATGGGGAAGTTGTGCTAGTTACTACTTATACGCTTTATTGGGAATTGACGATTATGTCACTTATGAATAGGTGTAAAAGTTATAGGGGAAACTATGTATTTCACATGACATTTTTCATTTTCACCATTGCTTCATAATGTTGCCTGCATTGCCAGCAGCACAGCAGTCGATCAAAAGAAAGCTTTGCTTCCGCTGGAAAAACTTGGTGTTCAGTGGGGAAAACTAATAACGTTTGGCTGTATGGATACTGTAATGTATAGTTCCCTTTATTTAACTTCTTTATTAACTAGTCCCTTTTCTATATTATCGTTAGAATACAGAAACTGAAATACGTGAGATCTGCTTTTGATTTGTACCTAAATATATAACAAAAAAGTGACGGCCTACCATGTAAGTATTGTCACCCAATTATCGGGAAGCACCACAAACAACAGCTGAGAAGGGACCGGAGGCCACGCCACGCCCACTCATTTGTCTCCTGTCACTAACTGAAGGGATGGTTAGGAGAGGGATGTCGGGCCCCTGAGCCGTCTCTTTACCCTTCTCCTAGGTTCTGGAAACTCGGGACATTCAATCTAATCGAGAACCTTCTAGATCGGCAAGCAGACCCTATATAAGCAACACGTCATGCCAGGGGCAGTCAGTCAGTGTTTGACGTGCTAGCGAAAGAGCGCCGTGTTAAGGAACGAGAAGACTGTGTACGTGCATCGGAGTATTGTCCGTAATTACTAGTGCAAGTGAAATTGTAACGGACGAACTGGTGAATTGTAATTGTATGCATTACGTAATTTTGTGTAATTGGCAAGTGTTCAACTGTAAGTCGCTGGAAATAAGAACATTGTTGAGTTTGTGTAATTGGGCTTTTCATTTCACGAACCCACAAAGTCACACTGGTGTCAGGAAGCGGGAAAACAACATCACCGAACATTACAACCATGGACGCGGCATTGGAAAAGATTTTGGAGAAGATGATGGAAATGAAGGCCGAACTGACCTCGGAAATGAAGACGGCCAACGACGACATCACCGGGAAGATGGAAGAAATGAAGGCCGAATTAACAACGAAAACAGAAGCGGCAAATAACAACCTGGCCGCAAAGCTGGAAGAAATGAAGACGGCTAACGATAACCTCACAGAGAAGATGGAAGAAATGAAGGTTGCGAACGAGGCCCTCGCCGCGAAATTTGAGGAACAGTTGGCCGGCGTTAGGGAGGACGTCACGGGACTCGGCAAGCGGATCGGCCAGGTCGACGAACGCGTCGGAGACCTCGCGAGCCGCGTTAATCAGCTGGAAGGAAAGGCCGACAACAGCGCCAAGTCGCTGAGCGCCATGGTGGAGGACGTCGTCGGCAGGAGGTTGAAGGATTTGAAGGCCGACGCACCGGGACGCGACATAACATCGCCGCGCGTCAAACCTCCCAAGTATGACGGCGCGTCAACGTTTGAGGTCTTCCGCCGCCAGTTCGACACAGTGGCCAGGCACAACGGATGGTCACTGGAGGAGGAGGCCACACAGTTAATAGCCAGCCTCCAGGGAAGAGCCGCGGAAGTCCTAAACGCGGTGCAGACGACGGCGGCGCCCAAGGACATCTGGGAAGCCCTGGAGGATCGTTTCGGGAACCACCGCTTAGCCGCAGCATACCGCAGCCAGCTAAAGGCAAGGTCACAGCAACCGGGGGAGACGCTGCAGAAGTTCGCCATTGCGATCGAGCAGCTGGCTAGCAAGGCCTTGGTTGACCTGCCACTGGAGTTCGTATCCCGGGAAGCCGCCTACAATTTTGTCGACGGGGTACGGGACACGGAGATTCGTCAGTGCCTAATGCTCGGGGAATATAAAACCATCCACGAGGCGCTGACAGCGGCATTAAGGATGGAGGCGGCCAAAATAACATCCATCCCGACGTCGAGAACGAGGAGTGTCCGCTACGCCGGAGACAGAAGACCAGCTGAGGGACGCCGGCGAACACCTAGTGGCCTGTGTTGGGGGTGTGGACAGCCCGGACACCTGCAGAGAGACTGCCCACACCAGGAAGAGCAGCCGGAAAACGAGTAAGGGCCGTCGTGGAGAGGGGCACGTCGGCGCCATCACCACCATCCCCTCGAGTGACACTGCGCGCCGTCAGCTGGCGTATGGATGACAGCCTCATCGCGGACGGTTGGGTAAGAGGGAAGCCGTGCCGCGTGCTGGTGGACACCGGGGCGGCCGTGACCATCATCAGACCTGACGTGGCGAAGGGTTTGCCGACAAGGAAGCCAAGCCGGCCATACCAGCTTGTCACGGCATCGGGCGACACCTTGCCTGTGGAGAGGGAGGCCCTGCTGGAGCTGAACTTGGGACGGAGTGCCGTGCGTCTGTGGGTGTTCGTCGCGAAGGTGGCTGAGGAGGTGATTCTGGGACTGGATGCCCTCAGGAGCCATGAGGCGACGGTCGACGTCGGCAAGAAGATCCTGCGGCTTAACGGAGAAGAGGTTATACTCCGTCAACCCGAAGAGCGCCTTGGAATTTGCAGGTTCGTCTTGGACGAAGACGTGGCTGTTCCCGCGAGGAGCGAGGTGGTGGTGACGGCGCGACTGGAGGGCCAGAGAACCAGGAACACGATGCTGGACCAGAAGACGCCTGTAAACGGACTGTGTGTAGCCAGGGCATTGCTGCCGTGCCGACAGGAGGTGCCCGTGAGACTGCTAAATCCTACGGACGCCGATCACGACGTCCAGGCCGGGACGGAGTTGGGAATGTGCGAGCCCGTGGTGAGCGTAACAGCTATCGACGAGACCCAGGTGCCGGCGCTGAAGCAACACCTGGGGCCCCGGCTAGAAAGCTTGGTGGAGAGGGCGGCCGACCACCTGACCACAGAACAGCTGGAGAAGGTTCGACAACTGCTAAGGCGGTATCAGCGCGTCTTCAGCCAAGGTGATAGTGACTACGGCCGCACGGACAAAGTGCTTCACCGCATCGACACCGGGGACGCCCGGCCTATTCGGCAACCACATAGACGCGTTCCGCTGGCGAAGCAAGGGGCGGTACGAGATATGCTGGAGGACATGAGATCCAGGGGAGTGATTGAAGAGTCTGACAGCCCTTGGTGTTCCCCTGTAGTCTTCGTGACAAAGAAGAACGGCGAGCTGCGCTTCTGCGTAGACTACAGAAAGTTGAACGCCGTCACCCGGAAGGACTGTTTTCCCTTACCCCGGATTGACGACACCCTGGACACGCTAGCTGGTGCACAGTGGTTCTCGACCCTGGACCTGAAGTCGGGCTACTGGCAGGTAGCTCTAGACCCGAGAGACAAGGAGAAGACCGCATTCTCGACGGGCCAAGGTCTTTGGCAGTTCACGGTTATGCCCTTTGGCCTCTGCAACGCACCAGCTACCTTCCAACGCCTCATGGAGTCAGTGATGAGAGGGCTGACTTACGATGCCTGCCTGCTATACCTGGACGACATCATCATCGTCGGGAAGACTTTTGAAGATCACCTCGAGAATCTGAGTAAGGTGCTACAGAGACTGCAGGCGACCAACTTGAAGCTGAACGCGAAGAAGTGCCAGCTCTTCCGCAAGGAAGTTAACTACTTGGGCCACATAGTCTCAGCAACCGGAGTGGCCACAGACCCGGAGAAGACAAAGGCTGTGAGAGATTGGCCTCGCCCAAAGGATAAGAAAGAATTGCGCAGTTTCCTGGGGCTGTGCAGTTATTACAGGCGCTTCATAAAGGGGTTCTCCAACATCGCAAAACCCCTCACCCGCCTGACAGAGGAACACCGGTCTTATGTGTGGACGGAGGACGCAGAAAACGCTTTCCAGCACCTAAAGGAGACCCTGTGCAGTGCTCCAATTTTGGGTTTCCCACAACCGGGTGGCGCCTTCATTGTGGACACCGACGCCAGCGACCATTGCATTGGAGGTGTCCTATCGCAGATCAAGGATGGCCATGAGCGGGTGATAGCCTATTACAGCAAGACGCTATCCAAGGCAGAGAAGAACTACTGCGTCACCCGACGGGAGTTACTGGCGGTAGTAAAGACATTGGAGCACTTCCACAAGTACCTGTACGGTCAGCCATTCCACCTGAGGACTGACCATTCCGCCCTAACCTGGCTATTGAGCTTTAAGAACCTGGAAGGCCAGACAGCACGTTGGGTCCAGAGGCTGCAGGAGTACGACTTCACCTCGGAACATCGTAGAGGGAAGAGCCACGGTAACGCAGACGCCATGTCCCGAAGACCCTGTCCAGAAGAGTGCGGCCAGTTCACAAGGGTGGAAGAGAAGGAGCGTGCCGCAGCAGTCCGAGTAGTTGTGGCAGTGCCTGCTGAAGGCTGGGATAGCGCAGGCCTGAGGAGGGAGCAGCTGGCGGACGCAGACTTGGGGCCACTCTTGGGGGAAGTGGAGGCAGGGATGAGACCAACCTGGGAGGACATCGCACCGAGGAGCGCCACCTACAAGTCGTACTGGGCCCAATGGGACTCGTTGAAGACCAGAGAGGGCGTGCTGTTCCGGGTATGGGAATCACCCGATGGGAAGACGCAGAGAGAGCAGTTGGTACTTCCCCGGAGTAAGGTCCCAGAAGTCCTGGAGGAAGTGCACGCCGGTACTTCGGGAGGACACCTGGGAGCGAACCGAACAATTGACAAACTACGGCAGCGCTACTACTGGCTGAGACTCCGAGCAGATGCTGAGAGATGGTGCCGTCAGTGTCACGTGTGCGCGGCGAGTCGTGGCCCTCAGACTAGGAGCCGGGGTCGCATGCAGCAGTACAACGTCGGAGCGCCATTCGAACGGATCGCCGTTGACATTGCTGGACCGTTCCCAGTTTCCGACCAAGGCAACAAGTACCTAATGGTGGTCGTGGACTACTTCACCAAGTGGCCGGAGGTGTATGCCATCCCAAACCAAGAGGCAAAGACAGTCACAGACTGCCTCGTGGAGCAAGTATTCTGTCGATTTGGGGTGCCGTGAGAGCTACACAGTGACCAGGGTACCAACTTTGAGTCCAACCTAATGAAGGAGGCACTACAAAGGCTTGGGGTGAACAAGACTCGCACTACGCCTCTACATCCCCAATCGGATGGCATGGTCGAAAGGTACATCAAGACCTTAGAGGAACACCTGAGGAAGGTCGTGGCCAGCCATCAGCGAGACTGGGACGTCAAGGTGCCACTGTTCTTGCTAGCCTATCGCTCGTCTACACACGACACAACTGGGATGACGCCAGCCAGCTTAATGTTCGGCCGAGAGTTACGCCTCCCTTGTGACCTGGCTTTTGGAAGCCCTCCGGAAGCGAAACAGCCAGCGACCGAGTATGTGGAGAACCTGGTGGACCATCTCCACGACATGCACGAGATGGCTCGCCAGAACATCCAGAAGGCGAGCGACCGCATGAAGACCAGGTATGACAGGCAAGCCAACAGCCAAGGGTTCCAGCAAGGTGACCTAGTCTGGTTGTACCGTCCTACCCGGACCAAGGGACGCTGCCCGAAGCTCCAGCAGCCATGGCAAGGACCGTACCGGGTGGTGAAGAGGATTAACGACGTGGTCTACCGCATCCAGAAGGTTCCCCGAGGGAAGATGTTGGTGGTACACCTGGATCGTCTAGCCCGCTACGATGGTGCTGTTCGGGACGACCAGCTTTGAGGAGGGAGCAGTGTCACCCAATTATCGGGAAGCACCACAAACAACAGCTGAGAAGGGACCGGAGGCCACGCCACACCCACTCATTTGTCTCCTGTCACTAACTGAAGGGATGGTTAGGAGAGGGATGTCGGGCCCCTGAGCCGTCTCTTTACCCTTCTCCTAGGTTCTGGAAACTCGGGACATTCAATCTAATCGAGAACCTTCTAGATCGGCAAGCAGACCCTATATAAGCAACACGTCATGCCAGGGGCAGTCAGTCAGTGTTTGACGTGCTAGCGAAGGAGCGCCGTGTTAAGGAACGAGAAGACTGTGTACGTGCATCGGAGTATTGTCCGTAATTACTAGTGCAAGTGAAATTGTAACGGACGAACTGGTGAATTGTAATTGTATGCATTACGTAATTTTGTGTAATTGGCAAGTGTTCAACTATAAGTCGCTGGAAATAAAGAACATTGTTGAGTTTGTGTAATTGGACTTTTCATTTCACGAACCCACAAAGTCACAGTATTAAACGGATATTTACACGAAAAGTGTACACATAGAAGTTAAGTCAAAAGTGCTCATTCTGCTTGCTATGAATTTCCTTTGGTGGCGATAACTGCTGGTCAGCAAAATTGTGGTGGATTTAGCTCACGAAACATTAAGGCACAATAAGCCGATATGTTGATCAATAATCTTTTACAATTTTACGGCAGCTCCATACTTGCTTGATAAACAAGTCGGCTAAGCTTCCGATTCAGACGGTTGTAATTGCTTCAGCGTTTTTTTTTTTTTTTTAAATTATTAGTTTCATTATTATCCTCCAAAGTAGGTCATATTGAACGATGAATAAAATTGGCAAAGGTTGTTCACAAACACGAAGAAACGACTCGCGGGAGCAAAATTTAGATCAAATAAGGTCATCGTCGAAATTAAAGCATATTTTGCAGAGCTTGAAAACTCAAACTTTTGGACGAGTTAAAAATGACATGACATTGCAAGAAGTGCACTTCCCTAAAAGGGAAATATATACTTTAGAAATATATACTTTGTGTTTCAAAAAATTGGTGTCTTCATTTCTATAGAACCGACCTCGTATGCTAGAGCGGGTTTGTAACAGATGTGATGCTATAAATTTCATTACTACCAGCTTGCTATTTGCCTTTTTATTTCTCTGTTTATAATCGTAGGCTTTGCTTATTGTAGTAAACAATACAGATGTTATAATTGCCTGTTTTCGAGTTAAAACGTTTTAGTAGACTGAGGGCCTTTAGTTGTTTTAAGGAGAAATTTTATCAAGGTTTCGGCAATCACAATTTCTCATTTTTGTTATTGGTGGTTATTTATTAATGAGAATTTGACTTAAGTATTCCACTTAATTCTTCACGTCCTGAGCCAATATTAGCGAAAACCTGAGAAAGTTAATCCTTTGCCAACGTAAGATTTCATAACAGTAGCTTACTTAGCACAAAAAAAGCCAGCAAAGAATCAATGAAAAAAAAAATACGACTGGAAAATCATCTTGATTAATTAACTCAGCAATATGTTCATCGACATAGTGGCCATTATTTCCTACTTTTTACCCAGGGAAAACACAATACTAGTCTAAAAGGACTGTACTTCATAGCAAACTGTTGCCTGTTTAGCGATACAGTAAACTCTCGGTTTAGCCGGCCTAAAGGGCCCAGGAGTTGTCCGGAAAATTGCAAGTCCATTAAATCGCGAAATGAATGAAAATGAAGCGAAAAATTGAAACTGTTTTATTGGTACATAGCATTTATTTTACATGATTTACTCTTGGTTAGAAGTCGTTGCCTGTGAAGTAGTAGATTTGAAAAAACAGTCAATATCACTTTTTTGTCACGTAAATATTGCTTCTTTATGATCAAGGAACGAAACTGTCTAAAATGTTCATAACAGGTTAGCACTTGTGAGCCTGAAGATCTTTCCATGTAAGAAATCACATCATCCACGTGGTCTCTTATTACAGATAATTTAGGTACACACTTCAAAGATTCATCGTCACAGTCGTAGTCTTCATCTTCATCCTCTGGTAGAACACTTGCACCGATCTCTTCATGACTCAGGTTCTGGTAACCTGGCTCACCTTCATCCATGTCCAGCCACTCTTCTAAGTTGTGTTCACTTAAATTATCCCTTGTCTTCATCACTGTATAACAAAATATCGGATGTTTCGAAGTCCGATTCAGGCTGAAGCTAAGAGCCCTTGAGCGCACGACGCGTACAAGAACTTTCACAAATGTAGCCGAAGACGCGTGAACTAACAGCCTTCCCAATAAGACAAGCACAGGAACATCGACCACTAATATACCGATAGTCGATGCAGCGGAACCTCTTTCCAAAACGACCAAGGTAGTTTATTTACGTACTTTTATACAATTTTTGGCAATGACACAAGTTAATCATCGCAGATTTCTTTTAATTTCATTTAAATTTATTTTATAACCAAAGCCAGATTTTACTGTAATACATAACATAACCACAAACCGACGTGGGATTGTGAAACGTATTCCAGAGAGAAATTACTTTAAAACTGATAACATTACATAATAACTGACGTGTGCAAGTGTAAAAAAATGTTTGAAATTTGCGCCCCATTGAAAAAGAAGTGCAGTTTAGTACATTTAATAAAAGTGATATGGTTATTTAATATTTCTGTGCTGTTTCATCATGTCAAAGTGGTTTTTAAATGATCCATCATTAATGATTGAGCCTACTTCAATAATTATCAAAAGGGTTACTGTATATACTGTACTTATTTTGAACTTGTAGTGCCTACTTTAAGTTTGTTTGAACACTTATTGCGCGGAGCTCTAGTCAAGCATGGAGACGTATTACGTGGGAAGTGTGCTTAGTGTTGTCTGCTGGTCACAATTGCCATCAGGAAATCTTTTTAAAGGAAATTCAGCACCAAATTTAAACGAATTGTGATTTCGGATAGAAAGAGTGGCAGCAAACACTGACTGTAATATGATCCATAGAATTTGTGACGAGCTCCAACTACAATCGCCATCACGACACGGCCGCTGACAGGCGTAGACGAAACGTTTGGGAAGAAGAAGCCTACAAGCCCGGGAATTGTTTAACTAGTATCAAAACGGTTGTGAAAGCCTATAAACCTTGCTGAACCAGTTTGGATATATGCCAACGATACCTTGATGACCTGTGAGAAAGATTTACTTTTAAAACCAATTAATTATTCCGTTGCAATATTCAATTCCACTAAAAATAATAAACAATTACAAAACCTAATATTTACATTTGCTTCATCTCCTTATAAAGGAAAATGATCAGTCAAATCAAAAGTCCTGTGTTTAAATTGCACATAGGTACCTAATATGTGTTGTTAAAGAAGCTAGCATGGCATTATAGTGTACGATCTGTAAGACTTTGGGTGGGCTTAATGCCGCTCCAGATATGGTGAATTGACACCAGAAATATAATGGTTTTGAGTGAATAATATATTTTATTGTATGTCGCTCTAACATTTTGTCATACTGCAGCTACATTTGTTTTGTTAAAAAGGAATACGCTTTTGTTAATTTTACATGTTTGGTAAACTCAGGGTCTCTTAGGACTGTCAGAATGTACAGTGGAGCTTTGCAGGGTTCCTTTTAACAGAATTGGTGATGACACGGTTGATGATGAGCGCTGGTGCGGGATGAGAATACGAGCAGTATGACCAAGCCGGTAAAGAAACCCATGGTCCAGGAAAGTCGACCTAAGAATTGAATCCACAATCTCACGACTGTGGGTCACAGACTGAGTCATTCCATTCGGTATATGAGGTCTTTACTGAAGGTTTACTTAGAGTCTGAGTAGAGCACTTATTGAGTCTTGAAGATGATTTGCAATTATGTAGTCCATGAAAATTGGATGCCTAGTAATCTGTTCTTCAGCGATTTGTGAATAGAGAATATGGAAACGGCCAGCAACACGTAACACTGTTCACATAGCATCTCGCTAAAAGTAGGCCATACCATGTCATATAAGATATCGGGCGAAAGCAACACTACTTGAGGGAGAAAAGAATGCTCAGAAAGACAAGGAACTTCATAAACTTTCAGAAAAATACGAGTTCTTCCCAACAAAACCTCTGGATGGCGCGGAGTATAAGGCTGCATGTCATGGCACCATCCGAGGCACCACGGTGATGAGGCGCTGTAGACACTGTAGCGAATTTGAAATTCTACCTCACGTGCACGGAAACTGTTTCCAGGGACAACTACTGCAGATTAAATGGTATGATATAGTAAGAAGTTTGTTGGCAAATATCTTTGCACCCAAGGACACGAAGATTATAAAAAATATATTGTCTGGCAGAAGATCAAAGCGTCAGAGGATCGACTTCATCTCCTTGAACACGAAGTGAGAAGCGGAAATTATACATTCAAATGTCTGCTTCGAATTTTCTAGCCGGCAACCTTGCCATGTAAATATTAAAATCAAGTGTAATTAATGGCCCTGCATTCACAAAGGTTATATATGTTAACAAAGTATGGTTTGAACTCTTTCTCTGGTGCTATAGGTACCTTCGCAAAATTTTGATCACTGAAAAGATAAAAATAGAATCACGAAACCAATTGAAAGGGAGATTGTGCTGGATATGTATAATGTACTCAAATGCTTTTAAAAAAATCATGCACCCAGAAAACAAGGGACAAATCTACGTTCCGCACAATGTTATTGATTTGTTAATTACAAATTTTAATGCATTACCTTCTATAATAATTGCTTAAGGATTTGTTATATCTCAAATTGTGTTACATTATAAGTATCATATTCCTATGTCAAGTCACACAATTAAATACATCGTTGAATACAACATGCGTAAGAGGAAGTGATTAACTATTTGGGAACGTAAAAAGGTTTAAAATGTATTTATTTGAACATAGAAATTTATATAATGGAATAACTCATAAGAAAGAAAAGTATTTAAAATTTGGAAAATCAATACAAAGTGTGGTGTAGTAAAACTAGGGAAAAGAAAGTGTACTTAATAAAAGTACAAGATTGCTTCATTAAAAAAAAGTTATATTTTCCAGCAACCAAATTATACACAAAGCAAGAATTAGAAACAAAAGTAAAAGTAAAGTACCTAAATTTTAAAAATGGTGTAATTATTGAATACAAATGTGGATTTAAATACAAATATTGAAATACAAAATATTTGAATACAAATATTTGAATACAAAAATAAATATTGAATACAAATTGTTGGATTTAAGAAAGAAGTCTGTTACTACAGCGACCTCATCTGACAAAACTGTCACGAAATGAACTTGAAGATCAATACTTACGTCTTTTGGATTACAATGTGGAACACAAGAAGTACTGAAATAAACAAGATGAGGTTAAAAGACTGGTCACCAAATTGCTGCATGTTGTGGCACAAAAGAAACGTGAAGCGCCATTTTCTGCACGACGTGACACTGAACTGCAGATGACACTTAGTCAACAGCAGCAGCACATTACGGAATTGGAACAGACCAACCAACAACTGCTTGAGAGAATCACAGTATTGCGAAAACAGCTAACACTGTAATTATCCTGGAGGTCTACATTCATCAAGATCACCATCTAGACACACTGTTGCAACTTCACGGACTCAGACAAGAATATCGTCAGCAAATTCACAGAATTAGCGTTTGCCACAAATGTGAAGTTTTAGTAACTGAAATCACAATAGTTAGAAGTAAAATGTACCTGTATCAATTGAAACAAACGACATCTGCAACAAAGAAAATAAGTTTGTCTCCATAAAAATAGAGGAAATTGAAAAATAATGTAAGTGTACCCAAGTTCATGGACAGAGGAAACATAAATAGGTACATGGTGGTGGTGGTGGTGGTGGTGGTGGTGGTGGTGGTGGTGGTGGTGGTGGTGGTGGTGGTGGTGGTGGTGGTGGTGGTGGTGGTGGTGGTGGTGGTGGTGGTGGTGGTGGTGGTGGTGGTGGTGGTGGTGGTGGTGGTGGTGGTGGTGGTGGTGGTGGTGGTGGTGGTGGTGGTGGTGGTGGTGGTGGTGTTTACGTGCGCTCAACTGCAAGGTTATTATTATAACCCTTTACAAAATAATCCTGGCAAAAGTCAGAAGTAAACATATGCACTAAGTAAAAATATATATGGAATATAAATATAAATGAAATATATGACATAATATACAACGAAATACCAACAACTATGACAAAAATAACATAAATATCACTGTTTAATATGAAATTTAAATATAAAACAGATATATACTATAAACTGTAAACAAAAATGGCAAAATGGGATAGACTATGTAACAAAAATAACAAATAACAGGAACGAAAATTACACTGAATTCTAAATCCTTAAACTATGTAGCTCTCGAAATAAAAAGGACCTTTTCGACCGCTCGGTTATCATCCGCCAAGACTTCCGCTAAGCTGCAAAGACTTCCGAAGGTCTGCTAGGTGAAAACGCTCTAAACAGCACATGACGGGCCGAGAGAAACTGATTACAGAGCGGACAAACTGGGGCAGGGTCCTCTTGAAAAGGTGGCTATAGATAAGAGAAGCAGTGCCCATACGCAGCCGAGCCAATCTCATTTCTTCCCGACGAGATAAACGACAGGAGGTCGCCCAGTTTACTCCAAGCTCCTTTACAGTTAGACGCTTATTTCCACGGAGAGCACACCACTCATCGCGCCAGCACGACAGTACTGCTCTCCGCAAATAAGCTTGAAGTCTTCCGTGGTGCTAAAATAGGTAGATGAAAAAATATGATAATTTACCAAATAGTAAAACACTGAAAGTTGTATATGTTAATGATCACTGCATAACAGCTCGAGACGTATAAAATATATACAAAAGGCGTCTCTATATTCCGTCCCATGATATGTCTAAAGATATGTATATTATATGTATGATACGACATGTGACATGTATATTATCAATGTTATTATTTTAATTATTATTTACTCATGGGTATCGTTTAAAATCTTGTGATGGTATTTTCAAATATCTACACTATATACAGAGGAGGCGCTTATACCTTCGTTTCCAGTTCTACCCTTTAAAATGCTCATGTACGCATTTACTGTTTTTATGCCTAAAATGCTTACCGAATTCTGCTAGAAAGCTAAAAGCAAGAAAATCTCCCCTTTTATAAAAAGGTACCAATGAAATAATGCAACTTCGACAAATGCTAGAGAAACAATCAAACCACATACAGTACGCGTAAGATAAGAAGAGCGCTGGATTTACGGTGTGGTGCGGGCAGAGGGGAAGAATCGAGAGCTAACATTCTCTTGTTTCTGCAGTGTGGTCAACCTTGAAAACCACAGTTCAGCAAAATAGCATGTAAGATAAGCGAAGATATCACAAGTAACGTTGCATCCTCTGAAAACATTCCTTAGTATTGCCCGCGCCAGCTCAATTGCATTCAGATCACAGTTATACGGAGGTAGACGAATAATAATGTGTCCCCTTTCGAGAGCCATAACATCCACAAATGTTCATACAAATATAAATCATTTTTCAAGTAAATGCTGATGTATATTACCAACACACTCGTAACAAGGATAAACTGGCAATTCGAGCTCACCATACGAGCCTTTATGAAGGAAGCTCTAACTACAAAGGGATAATGTTATATAATAAACTTCCAAATTCATTTAAAAAAGCTGCATAATTGAAACACTTTAAGAATAAGTTTAAGAAATTTTTACATGCATACTGTTTTTATACTGTTAATGAATTTTTATATCCATAACCATGTAAATGAGCACTGGGAGCATAGTTCATTCACAAACCTGTAATATTCATCTTATGACATTTCTTGTAGTAAATAGTCTATACCACATGAAACCATAAAAAAGCTGTATGTTCTATGTAATCAATTTGACTTTATGTATATACTGTATATATACGTGTCTCATAACATGTATATGTTGCCAAGGACGAACTAAAATTCTAATTCTAACATACGATTTCTGTAAACTGGTTAGCTAATTAACCTCGAAATTGATCAAAACGACATGTAGGTATATATACTAATTTTACGTCCTCCAACGTTAAGTCATATCGGACGATGAATGGAAGGGCGAAATGATGCTCAAATGAGCCCAGGGTCCATAGAGCTTAGAGTTACCCGACATTTGTCTTTCAGGATAAGGGAAAACCCCGTAAAAAACTTATCCAGGTAACTCACCCTGTCCAAGATTCCAACTCGGGAGGTCTTGAACGTGAGGCAGACACTCTACAACCACGCTACCGAGGCGGGCAAAACGAAATATGGCGGACATGACCAAGCTTAGCGTATTAGCCACTAGATGTCAGTGTATAGCGCATTTCAAATTTCAAAGTTGTCATCTATGTTTACGGAGTTAAACGAAACTTACCGAATGAGGACTTGGAGCCCGATCGCTCTTCTTATCGCGCGCATATTTTATGAAAGTAACGTGACAGTAGCGTTTACGTAGGGGACCAAACAATAAAAAGTCATTGTACAGCTTGTTGCGATGCTGTTTTTATATCAGCGTTTCTAAATGATTGTTAATCTTTAAGAACTACCACAGACTGTTTGGCTAAGCAATCACACATAATTTACAGAGAGTTTTCAAACCACCATTTACCAAGAAATACGAAAATAAATTAAATAAAATTTAGCTTAAAAGCAGCGATATTTTCTTTTTTTCTTAGGGTAGAGAACTGGAGGAGATGCGCAAGGCACGTATACAATCAAGTGAGGAACTACAAAACAATCCTCACCATGGAATTCAGAGGGAGGAGTAATAACATGAATCGGCTCTTGACCTTGCGCATAATTGTGATAATAATTCTTCATTCCTACCACGGAATTCCCATTAACTCACAGGGCGCAAAAATGTGTGTATGAGTTTCATTGAAGGCTGCTTCCTACACTGAATAGAAAGTAAGACTAGGAAGAGCAGGCCAAGTTGTGCTTTAAAAGTGAACATAGAAGAACAAAAACATCATCAGGAATTTTCGCGTTAAATCTAATGATAATGTTGAGTAGCCCATACGGTTTAAAACGTTTGGCGAAGTATTTTGCCGCTGTTTTCTATTCGCTTCAGAAAATTTTCTAAAACAACTTGGAATTTTATATTTTAAATTATAATATAATGCAAGAAGGGCCACAGTTGTAGTGTATTCTGGAAATTAAGCACTTAATTTGATAGATGGAACAGAATTAACAATAGGCTAAACGAAATCACTAAAATCTCGTACGAGAATAAACATTTATGTAGTGCCAAGATTAAGTTTCAAGGCAATTTGTTTAAATCACAAACTATTCACATACCAGGATGTGCAACGTTTTTTCCGTCGCCAACTCCTATCTGCTAGGCAGCACTCCTGGACAGCTTTGGAAGGCACACAACTCCGGGCAATAAAGGAGAGCGTACAACCCTGGCTAACTTCCTGCAGGGATAACCGGCGAGCCGAGGTGATACTCACCCGGCTGAGAATTGGGCACACGCGAGCGACTCATGGTCATTTGTTAAGAGGGGAACCGGCCCCTGTGTGTGCTCCGTGTGCAGTACGCCTCACTGTGCGGCACGTATTACTCGAGTGCCCGCAGTACGCCCGCGTTCGCCAGTCAGTAGGCTTGGGGACTAACTTGCTGGGTGTTTTAGGGGACGACCCAGTGGCCGTGGTTAAGGCACTGCGGTTTGTTGCCCAAATTGGTTTTTATAAACAAATTTGACTTAAATTTTAAATTTGTTAATTTTAGAGATTTTAAATTGTTAGTCTTGGGATGAGCTTTTTTAATGTACTTTTAGTAGTTGTGATTTTATTTTATTTTACCTTTTTAGCCTAATTTGTGTAGCCTTTAGGTTTTAGTCTTGACTTCGGGCACAAATGACCATGCTGTCGACGGGCCCTAAAACACCACACACTCACTCACTCACTCTAGTGATCAGCATTTCACTTCTGGCCGAAGGAGTCTTGCATTTCATTACGACAATGAATTCTACGTTCATCGTTATGCGCCATTTATTTATTTATTGGTAGCTGTCTTTCTTCTTTTCTAAAGTTAAATCAGTATCTCATAGCCATTGTGAGAAATAAGTGCTTAAAATTCTCTAAGAATAACAAAGAAATAAATCCAATCCATAACACAGTGCTTCGTATTATCAAATAATTACCTAATTACTTAGATTCCCAAATTTACTGTATTTCTCTATAAAATCTTTTGATCTGCTAGGGCTGAACATTAAATAACGACCCACCAAACACCAGAAAGAGATCGGAAAATCCCTTTGTCATCTTAGGCTCCAGCCTAAGATGTATTCTTAGAATTACTATAAACCATGATAAATGTTTAAGAAATGTCCAAAATGACACAATAAGATGGTAAACATGCCAATATTTGCAGCAATTAAATATTTATAGTTTTAAAAACTTGTTAGCGCCTCTAAAATTTTTCCGGAGTTTTCCCTTATGCTGAAAGATGAATTTTTAGTAACTCTGAGTCCTATAAACCCTAGGTTCATTTGAGCATAATTTCACCCATTTCATTCATAGTACAATGTGATTTAACGTTGAAGGACGTATATTTTTAAAAAAAAATTGAAAATTATTAGCATCTTATTTTTCTTCATATTTAAACTTGAAATTACTGAGGATTTTTGCAATAAAATTAGTTCACTACAATAAATTAACCACATGACATTTCACTTATATTTCCGTAATTTATAGTTGGTGGTCGGAATTGGAAAGAATGATATTAGGCATGGGAGATCTATGGAGAGAGGAGGAAACAAATTATAGCGGTTTTTGGAAGGAAGTGAGAACTAGACTACACGACATAGATAGGCAAGAGATATGGGAAAGTATAGAAGAAAAGAAATCTTTGAAATTTTATAAGCAATTAAAGACAGAATGGGGTACGGAGAAATATATAGATCAATGTGGCAAAACTGGAAGAGAAGGCATAGCATGCATGAGGGTAGGAATATTATACTTAAAAGGGTTGAGAAGTAATGAGGTAGGGATATGTGCATTTTGTGGAGATGAAGAAAGCTCTGCTCATTACCTGATAGAATGTAAGGAGCTAACAAAGTACAGGAGAAAAATATGGGATAAGAAATGGAACAGTGTAAGTAAAGAGATATTGGCGTTACGCATGCTAACGGGGATGGGAGAAAAGAAAAATAGATGTAGAGGAGATTTCTTATATAGGATAAGAGAAAAGTGGATTAGGATAAAAGAAGAAAAGGTGAAGAAGGAATGGCATCAAGCTGCTCGGGAAAACCAAAGGCTTATAGCAAGTAAGTCTCAGGGTCAGCAATTTCAAGTATTTGTACAGGAGGTATAATACAGCATGTTCTATGTTAAATTTTATTGTATTGAATTTGTAATTGATACTGTACAAATAAATCAATATCAAATAAATAAATATATTTCCGTATTTTAATTCGTTGTTTAGTCTCCGTATAACTTTGTAAACTTCGTACCTCCTCACTTATGCGAAAACTCTCTTCCCTGCGGAGAAATATCAGATTTACTAAATCCGGTGGCCCTAGAAGTTGATCATTTTAAAACATTTTCTTACAATAAATATGTCCAATAAAAGTAAATAATACTTACCAGAGTTGTTACTTCATATAACCGAAGCAATGTTCGCAGAGACTATGAATGATCTTAGGCAAGCACATTGCTTATCCAACTTTACACTATCCTGGCACATTCATCAAAAACCTTCAGCCTGATAAGTGGATTAACTTAAAACCTCGACCACTTTTATCTAAGAACTAGTGACGCAACGAAGCACAAGTTTATTGTTGTTACAAGTTATTTCTCTTCACGGCTGTAATTCCTTCCTCACAAAACGTAAAGCTGTCTTTGTACTTAATGTCGACCTTGGTGATATAATAAATAAGTTGTTTTGTAACAACAGTGGGTTCGGTGTTCCTGTTAACGTTGGTGGTAATTTCTTGCAAGTGTAATCCCCAAGGGATTGCCTACAAATGCGATTCTTGCCTGGTACCTACTGAATCAACACTCAGTATCATTTTCTGTGAACTAATGAAAACACGGTGGCCATTATAAGGAAATTATTAAACTGGGTTTCGTGAAATTTTTAAACAGACCTAATGTAAATCACTCACATTATTCTTATTGGCTAGTATTCTATAAACTATTCTTTTAAAAGCCTGTTCTTCAATTTACTTCCTGTTAACCGAGATAAATTTTCATTACTATACATTTAATTGAATTAATTGTAAGAATATATTTGACAAAGCGATAGTCACAGTTTAGAAACCATATCTTTGTGGTGCCTTGATATTCCGTCCATTTTAATAGGAGAAAAAAGAAGAAAAAACACGAAGTGATTTAGCAATAGAAAAAATGTAGTACTTGGCAACTGAGACCAAAGTAAAGAATATCTGAAAATGGTTAAAGCCACAAAAAATGACCTAAATTGGGTGTTTTAACCAAATCTACAGTTTTAGTAGAATTTTGACTGACTGTTAATATAAGTTGACCAGCGCCGTGGCATAATGGGGCTAAAGCGTTGTGTTTGGGTTACCTGCCACGGAATGCACCCGGGATCGAACCCACCCCATCCGTACGGATTTTAAGTCGTGGGTATAGGAGCGGTGCCCAGTCAGCATAGTGAGGAAATTGAGGAGCTACGCTAGGTAGAGAACCCTGGTCTAGAAAGTCAATTTTCCGGTTAACCACATCTCCCCGTATTGGTTGATCACCCACCTCTACCTCGTGTATGTGGCCGTGAGGCCGGCAGTCGGGTTGATAGGCTCAGGCCAGCATCGGGCTGTTACGCCGTGGTTTACATTTTGTTATTAATATCAGTTATACCTAAAAAAATCAGAATGAAGGGAACTTCACAGGCTATTCCCAGAAAATTCCAGATATACATTTAATTATATCTTAAAACTATCGTATCATTTTAAAAGTTGTTTTTGAAAAGTAAAGAATAAGAAAATTGTTTCATGTAAAGTGCAGTTTGGATGGGGTATTTTCTTGAAAATACTGTGTCGCAATCTTGAAAAATTTGGTGCTAAAGATTTGAAAAGTTTGGTACTAAAATATTTTTGGTTTCTAAGTTGTACTGCTCACAGAAAAATACGCGGGTGCACAGACGGCTTTGTAAATCTTATTTTCTTTCGTCACTCAAGAAGCCTCAAAACATATTTCCAGTGAAACTTCAGTATGGAATTTGTAGGTGGAATGCAGTATCTCCTCACTATTATACGTAGAAGAAAAAGCAAAAAAGTACGACTAGAAATCAATTATTTACAATATTCTAAAGCAAATACTTTTGACTAAAATAACTGCACGAGTTGCACCAAACCCGCTTTATTTGTCACTACAACCATTAGGCCAATGCTAACGTTCACTTTCACTATTGCAAAGCATCAGTTCTTCATTTACTCATCTGAATCGCCGAGTCACCTACTTGTTTTCGAATAACTTACATGGTTATGTTTTATTTAATTTTCATTTATAAAAGTTCTCCAAATTATATTTTGTAATGGGGCCGCTCTCTTTGCACCCACTCGTCGATAATGCAGCTAGCTTACTTCCCGACTAGTGATTCGCTATTAAAAGGCCAAGGTGATTGTAACACTTTTGGTGAGTGAGGAGAGGTTGGAGGGACAGAATGCATTGCTGGTTACCATGACTACGGATTCGATTCATAGAAGCCGTAGATTCCGCACCAACTCATGTTGCCAACAACATACAGGACCTTCTTCCTACATTTTCGTTTATTTGAAAAGAAATTTATTGGCAGAAGTGGTAACCCGCCTGAAGCGAGCCCCGCTTGTCATGTGCTACTGTTTATTATCAGTTTGCATCCTGTGTAAAAACGTAATTGTTTATGTGACTAGTGATTATTGTGTGATATGTGAAGTGTTTAATTTTTCATATTTAAGGGATTTACAGTGAATCCAACACACGATTTGGTGTGCTCCATTCTCCAAACATCCTTTTCTAAATGGAAAAATGATGACAAACGCGACGTGGTAAATGTAGGTAGGCCAACATCAGTGCTATGTTTAGAAAAACTTTGTGGCGGAGCATCTTCACAGCACACTAGGACATTTAAGACTCGTTGGCATGAGGAACATAATTTTGTCGGATTGAAGGAGCTGGAAAAAAAAAAAAAAAAAACACTAAAAAAATTGCAGACGCTCTTTGGGATAGCTCACGTCTATATTAGGTATTGTAAAATACAATAAGAACGTTAAGCTTAACAGGGTTTTCATGCAATATCCCATTAGGGAAGTAGACAACAAATGGCGATAAGGTTTTGCATTTCGTGGACGTAATTAAAGCGAGAACTCTATAAATAAAGGTAATTTTAAGGAACTTTTGGATTTATATATAGAGGGAAGCCCCATCGAAATTCAAAACCACTATTCCAGTATAAAATCCGTTTTTGCGATGCTGATTTTGCGAATTTAGGCTAGCCAATTTTCCGAGTCACATAATAATTTCGCCCAAAGCCGCGCCTGCACGTCAGTCCAATGTTCCTTTACGTTTCTGTTGCACGCACCAACATGCATTGCTCAAACTTTTCAACGTTTACTGATCGCAGACCAATATTTGATTTTAACTGCACAACTGCTCCGGCCAACTGATCCATAATTCCGATACTCACTGCTCAACTCATAACTAGGAACCGTACTGAACAACTAAACTTGCGTTCCCTTTTTATATCCAGCCGATCACGACGAGAAGGTGCTGGAAATCCAATCTTCTAGTTCTGCAGAAATCAAACGCTCTGGAACACTAGCGCAGGACTACAATGAGACTACTTCGGCCAATGATGTCAGTGGCAGTTTGATTTTTCGCTCATGTCGCGGAAAACTAAAAAAAAAAAAAAAAAAAAAAAAATGGTGGAACAGGGTGACTCGGTAGATATTCGGCGTTGCCGTGATACTGCTTACTCGTTAGGGCTGATCAGCTTCCACACACAGTACAGTCCTTTCTTCGCTGCTTGGAGTTGTAGGCTCGCTAATCCGTCGGATTTTTCTCCGATCTCTCGCTATCCGGAGCTGACGACGTTTGACGCGGTTCCATGAAGCCCTCTTGGTGCATCTCCGCATCCATCTTGCTTCTAGCGGGCCCAGCCGCCTCGTCGATTCTGATTACCGTTATTGCTACACCCGTGTTCACTTGTATCCTGCCGTATTATGAGGTTGCCCTCCACACTTCTGTCCAAGGCATTCAGCGTCACTCGAGGATGTGGCTCCGATGCACTGTACGCCACGCTTGCCCTTACTCATTTCCTCCCAGCTCGCGCCCTAACGTTGACAGTCCTCCACACATGTCGCAGATGGCTGCTTCCCCAACACACGTCTCTGGGGGATCACTGATGACCTTGACCTAATCGTGTTTCCAATTTACCAAATTCTACTGGGTACAGTCATTACCTTGTCCACCTGCCACTCCCTCCTCAAGCCGGAGGGACTCCAGCTGCAAGCAACATTCGCTTCTCAATTCCGCCTTCCGCGACACTAAGCTGTCCTTCCAGATCCTCCAGAACGATATCGTGTTGGCCGAGATTTTCCTCCTTTCCACCAAGCGCTTCCATGTTCTTCATGCCGGAATCTATTTTCATCTTCTCCATTCTCACTTCTCAGAATTTTATTCCACTCTTCATTTCTGTCGTCATTTATTCATTTTGGATTTATATATCACTTTCCAACATATTCATTCCCGATTTAATTTCCGTCGCCATCTTTTCCATTTAGCTAATGATAAGTCAAACTGAACTATGGTCGAATTGCAGTGCACTTAGTGATGTGAGGGTGAGATGAAACGGAAAATGTTTGGTGATTACGAAGTTGATCACTGATACCAGTGATGATGTGTAGTTTCCAGTGTTCAAGCACTTGAAATTGTGACTCCGAGTCTACAGTGTTAATGATTACCAATGCCTCTGGCGTCTTCGCGATGGCCGCAGTGCCAATACTGGTGTTTGACATTGGAGACACCGGACATAATAGCACTACAATGTAAGGCAACAAAGGTAGCCATATGGTTCGAACTACCTGCCAGGTGGGTGGTATGTGGACACTGCCGAAACCTTCTTCCCGACAAGCTCCAGATAAACAGTCTCAAAGGTATGAGGTGGGAGCTGAACACGTTATGCTTCCAAACACCGCCGTGCCACCCCCAGGACGACTCTAACGACGGTAGACAGCCCGGAATTCGGAAACGGTCGTTGACTAAATTGACGTCTATGACAAAATACATTAGCTCGCCCCTGACCAGCCAGGCCAAACGCGTTCCTGAATAAAAATCCGAAAGGGGTACGAGACCTATTCCGATCCGTCATTCTGGATCTGCGGAATGACGGAATTCAAAAGGGCAAGTCCATCCATGACCAACAACATTTTGTCAATGAGATCGGCGGTAAAGAATCTTATCATGAGCTCGCAGATTTGAGAAATCGAATCGAAATCGAGGCTGCGGTTTAAGGTTGGAATTGCTATAGGAGTAGAGAAGGACCCAAAGAGAACAGGTCTTCCAGCTGCCCTCTCATCTCTCAACTTATATGAAAACATGGGATCTCTGCGACTCTCCACCATTTCTGGTTTCGTTTCGGACTTTGGCCGTCCTACGCTTCTTTCAGAAGGACCTAGCTGGGGTTGGTTGCTGGGTGGCTGGGAACGTATGGGGTTGGCTTGACCAAGAGACATCCGCAGATCACTAAAGTGCCGCAGTACTATCTGGGCGAGCGTCTCTGCTGTTTGCCCTGTCGTTCCCTATTGACCACCTACTCAAGCTTAGGCCAAACACAAGCGTTGTTTCAAGGGAGTAAGCCTTGCTTCCGTCTTGCAGTTTGTTGTGATTGGTGCTGTAGCTTCGGGGGTTGTTTCAGTCTCTAACACCAATAAACGTCTAAGTAATCGCGCTCCCTCCGTATCAGATCAGTGGTCGCCCTTGCAGTTAGTGCACGTGGGCACATTTATGGATGCAGGCTAACAGACCTATTTGTTGTTACATTCGCCGCACCGCAGCCAACTCAGGTTGCGTTGGCATAAGCTACTGGTATGTTTAAATTTCAAGCAGTGTAACATATGAAGGAACACCATCAATCTTGGCTTCCGTTGGCCGACAACAATGAGGTAGAAGCGGTTTGGTATTGGGACTGTCCTGTGAAAATGCCCTGGTAAGTTGTTTCACAAGTCTGGGTTTGATAACCTGTGGCAGAGCTCGACATAGATTTCGCCCACCTGTGTCCACGGGCAGTCCTATATGGCCAGCAGGATGTCCGGTCGAAAGTGAAGTATGGGATTTTCCTCCCGTCCAGCGCTCTAGAAAGAGCTGGTAGCCCTCTAAGTCCTTCGCTTCATCACCCAGAAAGGGTCCATATGGCCTGCTCAGGGAAGCCATGGGAACCCCCGAAGGTCATCAACGGTGACCAATGGATTATGACACTCGACTGGCTCCTGTCGACAACTGGACGCACCACCCGTCATCCATAAAACAAATAGACTCGGTTCCATCAGAAGAAAAACCAGTGTCGCAATCGGACAAGGAGTTTGGGAGACCTTGCTCTACGAGCTCTTTTGCGCTTCATTTTTTAGCCTGCCGGCCACGGCGAGAAGGTTCTGAAAATCGAATCCTCTAGATGTGTCGGAATCGAAAGGTTTTGCACACCAACGGAATAAGAAAGTGATTGTTTCCGGCTCATGATGTAAGAGTCTGTTCTTGAACATTGCTTTTTGCTTCTCTTGCGGAAAAAAAGTGGAACTGGGTGATTCATACTTAACCCAGGCATTCGCAATATTTGCAAATTCGTCACAATACTGTGACTTTGTAGGTTCGTAGGATTAAAGGTCTTGTTTGCAGAAATTTAAAATGCTCTTTATTACAAGTAAAAACACACTTTGCACGACCCTGACATCAGCAGAATGACGTAACATACACAAAAGCAATCTCCAAGGTCTCTCGTTGCTTCACCACACGTAAAAAAATAATTGCGGTACACTTCATAAATGTCCACACAGCTGCACCCTCAATTAACAACTGTGATACAGTTCAAATGTCCACACAACTCACACACTGCACCACTGCTCGCCTTGGTAGCGTGGTGGTAGCGTGTCTGCCTCACGTTCAAGAGGTCCCGAGTTCGAATCTCGGTCAGGGTGAGTTACCTGCATAAGGGTTTTCCGGGGTTTTCCATTATCCTAAAAGACGAATATCGGGTAACGCCAAGCTCTATGGACCCTGGGCTCATTTGACAATCATTTCACCGATTCCATCCATCGTCCGATATGACTTAACGTTGGAGGACATAAAAAAAACACTGCACCATTGCAACTGTTCCGCAACTCGACGTTCTGCCGGCTTTTATATCCCAGTCATTGTTCTAGAAACGCGCCGACTTTTCACCGCATTTCGCGGCACAGCGAGAGAACAATCGAACTGTCTCTTTCTCTCGGCAAGCGTTTAGCGCTGCGCGTCACTCACTATCTGTCTCTGCGCACACGTAGTCCGGCTTTGTCGCGGCTTCAACGAAATAATGCGATCGGTGAACGCTAAGTTCACCATGCTGCATCACATACGGCAAATCATGCTTCCATTAACATGAAAGGAATTACCAAACATTACTTTTACAAGAGGTATTACTTTCACAAGCTTTCTCTTACCATTTGCTTACTTTGGTATAGCTTCTACTATTGTTCATGTTAACCAGTGAGCTTAGTTTCCCCCCAGGGGCCTACTGCGGTAGGTACGGGAATTGGCGATCCCGGGGTCCCGAGCCAAATCTCTCGATTGGGTACCTCTGAGTGGTGAGAGAGCTAATGCGAAACGCCTAAACAAGTCCACATCTGTGTTTGAGCCTTATATAAATAAAGTAAATTAAATCAAAGTCAAATTATAGCCAAAGCAAAGCCAGAGTGGAGTCTGAGCGGAGCCAGAGCCTAGCCAGAGCGGGACCGGAGTGGTGACCGGAGCCTAGCCAGAGTGAAGCTAGAGCCAAGCCAGAGTTAGGTTACGGAATGAAGTTAGAGTGAGGCCAGAGCGAAGGCAAAGCGGGACCGAAGGTGGGCCGGATCCTAGCCTGAGCCAAGCCAGAGCCAAGTTAGAGTACATTTAGACTGAGGTTAGAGTGAAGCCGGAGCCAAACCAGAGCGGGACCGGGGTAGTGACCGGAGCCCAGCCAGAGTGAAGCCAGAGTTAAGTTAGAGAATGAAGTTAGTGTGAGGCCACAGCGAAACCGGAGCGGGGCCAAAGCCTAGCCAGAGCGAAGCCAGAGTTACGTTAAGGAATGAAGTTAGAGCGAGGTCAGAGCGAAACCAGAGCGGGACCGGAGCGGGGCCGAAGCCTAGCCAGAGCCAAGCCAGATTTACGCTAAGGAATGAAGTTAGAGTGAGGCCACAGCGAAGCCAGAGCGGGACCGGAGCGGGGCCAAAGCCTAGCCAGAGCCAAGCCAGAGTTACGTTAAGGAATGAAGTTACAGCGAGGCCACAGCGAAACCGGAGCGGGGCCAAAGCCTAGCCAGAGCCAAGCCAGATTTACGCTAAGGAATGAAGTTAGAGCGAGGTCAGAGCGAAACCAGAGCGGGACCGGAGCGGGGCCGAAGCCTAGCCAGAGAAAAGCCAGATTTACGCTAAGGAATGAAGTTAGAGTGAGGCCACAGCGAAGCCAGAGCGGGACCGGAGCGGGGCCAAAGCCTAGCCAGAGCCAAGCCAGAGTTACGTTAAGGAATGAAGTTACAGCGAGGCCAGAGCGGGACCGAAGGTGTGCCGGAGCCTAGCCAGAGCAACGCCAGAGCCAATGTAGAGTGAATTTAGAGTGAAGTTAGAGATAGGATAGAAGTTGAAGAGAAGCCAGAACAAAGCTAGAGCAAAGCCAGAGCGAAGCCAGAGCAAAGCTAAAGCAAAGCAAACGCAATGTTAAAGCAACGCCAAAGCAGAGCTAAAGCGCAGCCAGAGTAGAGCCAGAGCAAAGCCAAAGCGGAGCCAGAGCACAGCTAAAGCAAAGTCAAAGCAAAGTTAAAGTTATAGAAAGTAAAGTAATAGAAAAGTAAAATACAGTTATTGGAAGGGCGCTGATGACCATGACGTTCACCCTAATTTATAAATCATCATCATCATCATCATCATCAAGCTTGGTTGAAATTGTTTCGTTGCATGTTTAGTTGCAGGTACAGGGATGATACAAAAAACCAAAGTAATAATCAAATGCCTAAAAGTGGACTGCTATGATGCTAACTTTGAAATTGCATTACTCTTATGACATTATGAGAAGCAAGTGAACGTTCTCAGCACGTACAAGAGCAAGTACTGAAAAATGCAAACCAATAAGGAAGGACGTCTTGGAAATGATGCTGCCACAAACAAAATAATCTTTTTGTTAGCCTCACTAAACTGAGAACGGCTGAACCGATTTGCCTAATTTTGATTTTGACATATTCATATAAGTCCAAGGAAGGTTTAAAAGGTGAGAAAAAAAAAAAACAAGTGATAATGGACCGATCTATTAAATAAATATAAAAATACACACGCAAACTTCTCGGAACACATACGCCTTCTTGAATTTTCGACAAACAAAAGCATTACAAAGTAGATAGTTATTCTACTCCTTTCCAAAGTCTTCAAAGCCGTTTCACTTACCGTATTTTATTAAATGACGTTTATCGTTTGTTATCAAGACTGATTTCCTTTTATGTAGCACGAAGATTAGATACAACATAAATTAATGAACGGACTATAACTATAAATATTTGACCACAGACAATTATTGTGAAGTATTGGTGAATCCTTGGATACCTTCTTTACAATTTGTGTTTGTGAATGTGAATTGAATTGACGCATAATTAAATGAATTCCTTTGTGACTTTGTAAAGCTCGCGGGAACTTTTTGCTATGCCAAAGAGAAGACGCGACTTAGGTCGCGAAAAAGGCAGACTTAGGTCGTAGAAGTCAGTCAAATGTGCGAAGAGCTACGTCACGTGCTGACTGGACTGATGAGCAGCGAGACACAGCTAATATTAATAGTCGTGGAAATTGTTATTTCACACTGGCTGTGTGTAGTCTAAAGTAAGGAAAGGTAGAGTCAGACTGAACAATTCAATGCCATAGCCGGGATAATTCCATTAATTAACCTAATGGTGGTTAACTATAAAGCTCGGGTCTTAAAGTACTTACAGGTTGTAAGTCGCCATTGAGGTAGCTGTCTCATGTGTTTATGAGAACTCCTAAGTGGTTTACCGGGAAAATACGAGTCAGTTGGAGAATTTAATGTCATGTCGGCACGTTGGCCATAGTAGCTCAATGGTTAGAGCAGCTGGACGGAGACAGAAGATCCGTGGTTCAAATCCCGGCTATGGCATTGAATTTTTCAGTCTGATTCTACCTTTCCACACTAATAGTCGTGTTGATAGGTCAGAATTGCGTTCTAGAGTGTATGTTTGTTCCGGAGGAGTTGTTTTCGTACAAATCAGCCGACGAAGTTATAAACCAGGATGGCGTAGTCAACTAACCCACAGAGCTTTTAAATTCATTGGAATTATCTGAACTGCCACCTCACAATTTAAAATTAAAAGTAGGATGAGTTGTGATCATGCTGCATAACATTAACCAACCGCGATTATGCAGGGGAACGAGACTAACTGTGAAAAGGCCAATGAATAACGTCTTCCAGACAATCATAAAGGGAAAGTACAAAGGAGGTGATACCTTGATCCCGCTTATTCCAATGGATTTACCTTTTGATTTTAAGCTCTACGATTTCCCGTGCGTTTTTCCATTGCGATGACCATAAATAAATCTCAAGGGCAGTCGTTGGAAGTTTGCGGGGTTTCTATGTTTCTCTCATGGACAATTAATTATACGTCGCGTGTTTCGCGTCGAAAAACCATCATCTTTATATATTTACGCAACACGAAAAATGCAAAAAATATTGTTTACCAGAAAGCTTTAAACTGATGAACCTATTGTAACTGTGTTGTATTTAAACATCACCCGTAATTGAAGAATAAATAACTAATCCGAATTTGTTTTATTTATATAGATAAGTTCAGATAACTTTTATTGGCGGAACGAAGTTTGCCAGGTCAGCTAGTTAGAAATAAATTAAAGGTTTTAAAGATAGCTACATTTGCTCTGTAGTACTTTTTTCTCTTGTGGTTCAGTTATGCAAAATACCTTCAAATGAAGGAGAATTCAGAGGTATTTCAAGAAAATTCAAAATATCCAAATCAAAACTAACAAAATATTTTCATGTGTGGGGCAGTTTTTGTTTTAACTTGTTTATTGATTTAATTGTACGTAAATGTAATGTTCACTGCTTTTTTGTTGTAATTTACGTCCTCCAACGTTGTCATATCAGACGATGAATGGAATGGGTGAAATTATGCTCAAATGAGCCCGGGGTCCATGGAGCTTAGAGTTACCAGACATTCGTCTTTCAGGATAAGGGAAAACCCCGGAAAAACCTTATCCAGGTAACCCATCCTGACCGAGATTCGAACTCGGGACCTCTTGAACGTGAGGCAGACATGCTACCACCACGCTACCAAGGCAGGCAATAATGTTCACTGATTTACTTATATGCAATATCAATAAAATTGTGATCCTTATCACAAATATTCTTTCACACTGGAACAACACAAGGACAACAATGAACAGTTTTGAATGCAATGTTTCTAAAACAAATTAAATGTTTACACTCAATACTTATTAGGGTGACCTTGAGCATTGGTATGATCAAAACCAAACATTTTATGTCAACAATTAGATATGAGAAAACTGTTATAAATGGCTTCCATATACACCGACTTACAATCAAAAACAATCATTGATTAGTGCAGAAAAACTGTGGAAAAACTCCAAGGCAGTACTTAAAATTTGGTTTGAACTATCAGTACTAGTGACTAAATTGGATTTTATGCTATGAATCTCAAAATAAAAGTCAACTGACTCCATGGATCTTTTGAACGATCCTGTTGCATGTTTGATATTTTTAACATATATTTATAATTAAATATCCATGTGAAATACACAACACACTCTATTACGGATATATGGGATATCTACATATCTTTTCTTAATCACTGCCTCTTATCTTGTAATGAGATTAGTTGTAAGAGTTTTACATTTTCTTTTTTTCTTTCTTTGTGAAAGTGAACTTGAAGACAATATATGTGATATTATAAGATAACTACGAATGAATTCCTTATTGTGATCGAAGAAACCAGATATATAATTCTACCAGGTGGAGGTGCAGTTTGCTCTAAAATAACAATGAAGAAACAAAATTCAATTATTTAATAGCCTAATTAGAACTGAAGTCTATAGAGAATATCTGGGACATAACAGAAATGGGGTAAATAACATTATGCTGCAAAATCATGACCATTTGATATTTTTAAAGCAAATGAAGATAAAAGAATTAAGAGGTTAGCTACAATATAAAAATGTGTAGTGTTTAACGCCGTCTTTTGCTACATGGGGCACCGCAGGCAGTGACATTGATGTTACATGAGATGAAGGTGTGATGGAATTCAGAGATCCTGGAAAAAAAACCGCCCCAGTGCCGTGCTATCCACCACAAATCTCACTTTGCAGTTGCCTGGGATTGAACCCAGCCTTGGTTCATAGTACGGCCTACAATATCAAGCTAGGATACTATATGCTGAGACAGTTAATAAGTAACATGAAATTTTTGGCAGAAAGAATACGTCTCTGACAAAGCTCTTCAAACTCTTTACCAGATAAACTTCCTGACTCAATAAAATGCATCCTATATATCGAGATTTAACTGTATTGGAACACCACAGTGAAGCGAAAAATTATTAAATTATAGACGAGTCGTATTTTTTACACATCTGCTTCACTTTCGTACCTATTTTGAGGACATGTTTCGCAAATCATCGCTTGCATCTACGGCTCTTGAGTTGCACAAGAGCCGTAGATGCAAGCGATGATTTGCGAAACATGTCCTCAAAATAGGTACGAAAGTGAAGCAGATGTGTAAAAAATACGACTCATCTATAATTTAATAAATGCATCCTAGTTGCAAATGAGGTATGTCTTGATGCCCTTGTTATGGCAGAAAAATGCTAGAAATCAATCCTTGCAGTAGGACATTTACTGAAGTGGGGAATCTATAAAAGGTGCATCAGTTAATGACTTAGTTGCTAAAATATCACAATTAGAGCAACAAATAGTTACAATGTCAACAGAAGGATACAGCAGCCAAAGCAGAAGCTCATACTGCAGATCTCCAAGCAGAGGTTGCAATTCGAGTTGAAGAAGGAAATTCAACCCTAATGGCAAATTCTGCTATTACCATTTTGGTTGAAGTTTAGTATCTTAGAGAAAACGTCACTTATACAATTTTTTCACCCATGTTGCCATGAATATAAGAGAGAATTGGTGCTTTGGAAAAAAGAATAGAATCAACATGAATTTAAACTTGGACCAACTTCAAAAATCTTTTAAAATTTAAAAGAATGAATAAAATTAAGTAAAACAAAATAATTTGTTATCATTTTCAAGTTAATGTTTTCTTTAATGTTTTAATTGAGGGAAGGGATGTAACTTTATTAAAAGGTGAAGAATATGCATATAACCCATTTCCCAGTTTCTTATGTATCTCATGTTGAAAATTAAGAAATGCGAGCATCTTACTATTATAGGTACTCATAAAACAAATTAGGGGGAAGGTAAGGTTAGGTTTGCTCTATTAAAGAAGTTTTAAGAAAACTATGGTTTTATATACTGCAGCCCACCATTAAGAGACACACTAAACCATACATGTTCCTTAACGATGAACTTTTAAGAAAACTATGATTTTATATATTGCAGCCCACCAAATGCTAGTTTTTCAGAAGTGAAACAGATTAATCCAGTTGGCTTTTAATACACTGTTCACTGGCTATGAAGAATTAGAATATCATGGAGCAAAAGCTGACCTGCATCTATACTAGGTCTATGCTTTTAATTATAGATAAATAACAGCATATGGTTTATTGCCTTACTAACCCGACCTTCATAAAAGCAACTGTTTATTTCAGTATTCTGCAATATATTATTTTAAAAAGCATATTTAATAAAATTATATTTGCTAATAAAAGGTTTTACATCATACTTTTTGTATATTCTATCTATAAGGCTTTTAATTAAAAACTGCAAACACAAACAGCTTTATAAACCATTTCTTGCAACTTCATTCTTGTAGGAAATGCTAGCAGACTTGTCAGTGGAATGCAAAGGGAACCTCTAAGAAGCAGTAAAGTAGTAGCAACTTCTGCTGCCAAGAATCAAGGCAATTGTCACAAACTCTGCATAGTTTGCAAGATAAAAAGACCAGCTTGGGGTTACATTCAACAGTGGAGAGATGATTTCATTATTTCAACATCCACAGGCAATAAGTTGGACAAGTTTTAAATTATATGCTGTGAATGAAACTTCAATATCAACTAGAGGTGTGAAAGCTTGAACCTTTAACTTGCCTTACCAGTTTAAATAAAATCTTTAGTAGCAGTTCATAACTCGCCTCAGTGTAAGTTATCTGGTGCACTTGTTTTTGTAAGTGACATAAAATTAGACTGGATGAGAAGTAAAATGTTTGTCTGTAGATAAACACGAGGACATTGAATATTCTCAAGGGTAGTTGTGCCAAACAAATACAAAAGAAAGAAAATTGTTCATATATAGTAAATGCAACAAGTTTTACCTAATACATAAACTAGGGAGACATTTAAATGGTTACTTGTACCCAGCAAGAGCATTAATTTTCATTTTGTAATCTTCAAGCCTTCCCCTCCACAAGTATGTCTCACATCACATTTGATTTTTGCAGTGGTGTTGAGCAATTATGTCATGATATTGCAGCCTTATAGATGAATGACTATATTCTCAAATACATTGTTCTAATCTGAGAAAAAAAATTGCACACAAAACACGAAATCCTGGTGCTACATTAAATCTTCAGTAGAGTTTGAAAATAAATATTTTTAGGTAAGATACTGGAGCCTATCTTATACTATCCTGTCTATAACTTTCTATCTTTATTTTCCATTCAGCACTTCATAGCATCCACATGGTTCACCTTCAACATTCCATATAAGTTCCTCCACCTTAAATTAAGGCATTGTCTTATTTCTACATTGCTTGACTCATGGTTAACTCTCACAACAATCCCATTTAGTTGCAATTTCTGCTTCATATGCAGTATCACATCCAAGCACTGGAATCACTGCAGAAGTAGTTTATTTCCAGTTTCTTATTACAATAGCTAGCATATACAACTTCATACATATATAACATAATATACCATAAATACAATATCTTACATACTGCTTATTTTGGAGTTGCATATTCCCATGTCCCATTATAATTAACCCAGGTTGTGTATATAATGGAGCATTTTAAAACTTGGGATCTATATTTTTGTTTCACTTTATACCTTCTGCTATTCTTCCTAGTTGTTCTCATTAGTCTTCCCTGTTTACCAAAGCCATTTTTGTCTTACCTTGCCAATAAATTTTCCCAGTTTTACTATGTTTTCTTTTGATCTTAGATTCATTCCTCTTATTTCATTTGATGTTTTCCCACTTATGCAAAAGAAATTCATTTCTCCAATATTTCATTTTTTGACAATCAAAAATATAATGACAAGTACTATCTTCTTTTTCACACATTGGATGTCTTCCCTTATTATATCCATTCCTTATACCCCTTAAGTATATTATTCCTGTTCTAAACCATTACAACCCTTCTCTTCCTACTTTATCACAGATGTCAATATATTTTTCTCTACATTTTTCAATGTTTTATATAATTTCAGAGACCTTTAGTTATAAAGATTAGCCCATAATTCTTGTTTTTCAATATCTTCAATTCTTGTTTTTACTTCTTTCCAGCATCCCTTTTCTATTCTTCCACTATCTAATCATAATGAACCCATACCTATTTCCTGTAAAATATTTTGAATTTTATATATCCAAGTCTCTCTCCCCTTTATTCTTGTTTGTGCTACCAAGCACTGTTTAACAATATTTTCCTCATCTAAATTCCATATTTTGAGACAGTATTTCAGAATTCTTTCAATCACCTTGCTTTTGTAACCTAATCTTCCTAATTCCATTAAAGCCATCTCATTCAGTAAGGATCTTGGTAAGCCTAAAACAAGTCTACAAAATAGTCTATTTATAACATTTATCGCTTTCCATCCTTCATCTGACCCCCATATTTCTATTCATTCTGCTTTCTACAATTGAACCAAACACCCTTTCTAATCATTTTACAAGCACATTTGGTATTTTGTTAATTGATCGAATAACACTCATAGCCATTTTTCCATCTGCCAGTGCTTTCCTTTTTTGGTCACTCCATTCACTATTACTAGATAATCTTACTCCTAGGTAATCAATATTCTTAATTACCTCAATTTCTGAACCTTCCCACCACCATTTATCTTCTCTTTTTAGTTTGAAACCTTTTTTAACCACCATGATCTTAGATTTAGTTTTATTTATCTTCAAACCCCATTCTTTAGAAAACTTCCCTATTGCATTCTCAAATACAATGCATCTTAAACACAAAAGCACACAACTAAAAAAAAAAAATGACTGAAAAGCAAATGTTTTCATGTAACAGACAAAAAAGTGAGGTTTTTTTCCTTGCGATACGTCTGTAATGCTAAACTAGTGCTTATCCAAGTGTTATAACTCGAGAGCAATTACTTCACAAGTTATTTGGATTTTACACCATATCTCAAGCTACTACATTCCTGATGTAAGCATCTTATTGGTTTAGGGAAGGTAATGGGAGAATATGTAACCGACTTCTAAAAGTGCAGTACTGAAGGTAGTTTTCTGATAACTACTCTCTGCACAAATTAGTTTGTGAGAAAAGTATGCATATGCTTTGATTCTTACAAAGCTAATAACCTCAGTTTATCAGTATCCGACTTATACCATGTAGATGTGTTCCCTCATGGATTCTGAATAGAATATTTGCAATAAACATGTATCTAAGATTATACTATAAAAAATCTTATATGTTACTCTCACATGACTTTTCTCTTCTCTTGTATAAACTACTGTCTGCCCAGCACAAAAAGGCAAGAGACGAATGAAGGGGAGAGGGGTTTGAACTGTTAATCTACTCTATTAGTGGATCTGTTTACTAGGAAATGAGTGTATGAAAGTGCATATGAGTCACCAATGTTGCCAGATCTAATGCTCGTTGCAGTAAATGCAGTGACAGGTATTATGTGTGGATGAGTTATACGACAACACTTGCATATTTTCAACAAACCTAGCATCCTTGTCATACTCGAAAGGCTAGCTTAAACACTGTGCGGACAGTAAAATCGATTACATTACACATTCCTCTAACTTGCCTTCTTGTCCTGGACAGACAGTATTCTTACAAATGCTTATTCCTCTATATCCTTCAGGTTCTTTGAGTTAACATTTGCAAAGATTATATTAATGCTAATTTTCTTTTAGGTACAAGGGAATATGGGAACACAATAGGCATCAAGCAAAAGTCAAATCTTTTAAAGCTGGTTGCTATGTGATGGCTCTGAAATAACTATTATCTTTGCATGACCAAGAGATAAAGAAATAAATGACGACTTCTTAACTAAAAAAAGTGGAAGCACTGAAAATTCTTACAAATAACAACGAATATGATTCACTCCACAAAAAAAAAAAAAAAAAATGTATATGACATTATTTGTATGTTTTAGTTCAACATTTTTTGTATAGTATAACTTTGTCTATCTCTTATGGCAAAAGTCACCCACAAGGAAGAAGACTTTTAAGGATATTCTCAGAAAATGCAAGATATACATTTAATTTGTCCTAAAAATATCTTAACCATACTAGTATTTTAATAAGTCATTTGACCTATTTTTGAGAAAACAAAATTTTCAAAATATTTTCCATAGAAAGCGTAGTCTAGGGTGAGGGATTTTCCCAAAATCTTGTGTCGCATCCTTGGAGGATGATGAACTTAAGTAGCAAAACATGCACACACACACACACACACACACATGCACACATATACCAAAATGGAAGTTTTTATAAGAATGTTCTTTTTTAATTTAAGTGACCTAAAAATCTGTGTTACCACTGAAATCTAGGTATCAAATTTTTGAGTGGAATTCAACTTTCCTTATTCATTGTTAAGCATGTGATAGATAAAGTAAAAATAGATACAGGTAAGACAGATCACTCAAACTAAATTATATAATGACATAATTAACTTATTACTCTTCAGCAGCCTAACTTATTTCACTAAATGACACTGCTACTATATTATTTGCAAACCTATATAACCATACATCTCTCTTGATATGACCCGGTAGTCTCAAGGTGAATGCTGATTAAGATGTAATTGTTTATAGTGCAGTGACTTCTGATAATCTATATTTATGACTGTATTTCCTGTATGTCTTGCTTACCTCACAAGCTCAGATCATTTTATGTAATTTAAAAGCAGTAAGCATAAAGCTTTCCATCATGCAACTGACAGGTACTTCAGACGTAATAAAGACACAACCAAGGCAAACCATTAAAAAGTAGCAAGAGGCGAATGACTACACACTGTTTTGCAATGCTCTCAAATTATTGTCACTGAGTTAGCACTTATACACTACTATAATAATAATGCAAAACTTATCACACACATGTAGCAACTAACATGTGGAAAAAGCAGTCAGCTCAGCTATGTTGTTTACAACAGCAATGAAGTAGATAGATAGTCAACATGAAAAATTCAATGCCACGGCCAGATCATATGCCTTTTTTTCCTTCCGGTAAACCACTAAGGGCTCTCGTATTCGAGATACACCATTTGTGGCTACTTACTATCATAAGTACGTAAGTCCCAGGCTTCATCGTTAAACTCTTACTCTTTTAAGTTAATCGCTGGAAATTAATCACTTCTTTACACTAGCCATATATAGGCTAAGGTTTTTGATAGATGGCCAGCCAATGGCATTGAATTTTTCATGTTGACTCTATTTGTCAAAACCCTTAGCCTATATATGGCTAGTGTAAAGAAATGATTAATTTCCAACAATTAACTTAAAATAATATGAGTTTAACGATGAAGCCTGGGAAGTACTTACGATAGTAAGTTGACACAAACAGTGTATCACGAATACGAGAGCCCTTAATGGTTTACCAGGAGAAAAACAAATATATGAGTCAACTGAAGAATTTAATGTCAGGATGGCACATAAGCCATGGTGGCTCAAGAGGTAAGAGCGACTGGACGGAAACCAGGAGATTCGTGGTTCAAATCCCGGCCTTGGCATTGAATTTTTCATGTTGACTCTATCAAATACCTTAGCCTATATACAGCTAGTGTAAAGAAATGATTAATTTCCATCGATTAACTTAAGGCAATGAAGTAGTCTGAGAAAGATTAAGAGCAGAGAGGGTGTGATCTTTCGTCTGCCCACTTATTATAACTATTCTTACAAAAGCTCGTTGTTTTAAATACTTCTTAATAATGACAACAAAATTAACCATTTGTAAAAATGACTTCATTACTCATTTTGTTAGGAATCACAGAGGGCCAAAGTGATAGTCAAATCTTAAAAATCAGATGGCTATATGCTGGCTTTAAAATTTCATATTTTTTGTACATCAAGAAAACAAAATTATAATAACCAAGTAGTTTATTTTTTGTAGAGAGGGATTTTGTGGGCCACTATGTGATGGCTTTGAAATCTCCACTCTTTGCATGACAAAAGGGGGAGAAGGAGAATGTCAACTTAGTGCTTGAATATTTTGAATATGTTAATACTACAATGAACTTTAGTTTTAATAAATTATATATTTTAATTAGATTTACATTTCTTGTGAAGCAAGTTTTTGTCTATCTGATTCCCAGATTTATAAAATTAACTTATATGATCGTGATTTCACTTACAATCCACAGAAAATTCAAAATATACACTTTATTAGATAAGGAGATGCAGTAAAACCTGCCTAAACCAGACCCTCTATACACTAGAAACCTGAACAAATGGAAAATAAATCTCGAAACGGAGCTATTTCCTATGTTACACACCAAACAGCAAAACTGCTTAATTATTTTCTGGATTACTATATCCTACATGGCTATGTGTTAATTCTTAAAGTGAAAGCCATTAATTGCAATTATATTAAGTTGAAAATGCAGCAAAACATACATTTCAATGTATTTTTTGGTTACAGACTCTTGTTTTAAATTATTTCATTTTAATTCTATGTGATCGATTTCTATTTTGTGTACTACAGAATGATCCAGAAGTGGGCGTACCTGACCGTTATTTTCAACATTATGTTAGATATAGTTGAATGTTTCTTGTACACAGTTATGTTGAAGTCTTAAGACATAAACATCAGTATGGGCACCATCCAGTCATAACACAGCTGAATTGTACACCACGTTCTCACAGATATTTTACGGAGATACTCCAGAGCCATGAGGGTGAAGGCACGCTCCACAGTTGCTCATAATTCATGCATTGTATGATATTGAATGTTTCTCATTTGTTCCTTTTTGAATCCTCATAGAATACTGTTTCCAGCCCACACCACCATGTGCAGTGGGTTTCTCTCCAGCTCTTTGTAAAACCATGGGTTTCCTTACAGCACATGATAACGTTCTGAGAATGCATACTTCAGTAGATGGCACACTTGCCGGTGAAGAGAACTGCACTACAAGCTCGTTGGGAACAAAACACATTAAGGAGAGTTATGCAAGCCTCTTTCTATGTATCCATGTCAAGGTCACTCAGTTCATTTACATGCACTGGATGGAACACCTTCAATTTCAAATCTTGTTTCGTGTGTCATCTTGGTGGTCCAGGAATGCCAAGCTACACTGACCTTTTACATGTTGATTTTAAAGCAGATTGCTGCACTGATGCTTTTCCACTTCACTGCACATTTCCCTCTGTTTAATCGGTCAAATGCCTCAAGGAAGATCTTTCACACTGCTCATACCAAATGTACTTTTTCCACCCTAATATTGTTAATTTTCTTGGAAGATTAATACCAAGAAGTTTGAATGATGACTTTTTTAAAGCCAAATCACAACCAATCTTTTTTCAATGCTATATAAGGGACTTTGGTCACATTGGTTGATTATAACTCCAACTTAACGGCCACCAAGGTTAACAAACAGGAAACAAATGAGTGGAACATAGCAAGCAATGTTGCCAATATGTACCACATAAAAGAAACTTCCTCCATCTTCAACCTCCAAATAAACAATGTTAAGATGGGTGGGGGTGTGCCAACTTCAGGATCAACCTGTACATGGTTACAATAAATAGAGGAAGAACTGTGTTCCATACAAATATTCAATAAAGCCGTTTCACAAGAAACACATGTTTAGAAACTACCTGAATCCGTTATTTAGAGGGGGAAAAGCTACCCTTTACATGAAACTTGATCTTTGAAAACACTTTTAGATAAAATATTTGTTATTAAAGATATTTTCATATTTAATTAAATTTACATCTTCAGTTTTTTTGAGAATATCCCCTAACGTTCTCTTCATTTTACCTAACTGGTAAAACATAAGAGAGACAAAATCTTACTACATAAAAAATGTAAATCTTGCTAAAGCTCACAATTCATGACATACTGCTTTTTAGTATTACTTATTGATCTTAATTTCCTATTGACATTATACCTATAGGGAACTATTTCTACAAATGTATATCTCAATTAACACAAAGTAATAGGTGTCTTAAATCAGTCTCCGCAGTGTACCCAGAAGCATATGGATGTGGTTAAGTTAGTAGTGAAAATATGGAGGAGCAGACCTTCAAGCACGTAGAGACCATCCTTCCTTCCTCCTACACCTTGAATACCACAGTGAAAAGGGTGTTTTTGTAAAGTGAAGTTAATATTGTGTTGCTTTGGTTGTGAAGTGAAGTCTATATGTTGGACATTGTCAACTTAAGGGATGTGAGCGAGTGTGTTAGCGCATTCCCCTCAGTGCAGAGAATCATTAAGGGTGAGTTAAGAAAGTCATGAGTGCAACTCATCAGATTTTTGTTTATATTTTGTTTTATTAAAATATGTACAACCCTTTGTAGGACAAAACCTTTGAAAATGGGGAAAATACTCCAAACTATCACATTCCATTTTAGGCAGGTTTTGCTGTATCTTAAAATATATATATTTTAATTAAAGTCATTACAGTCATTTTTAAGAAAATCAAAAATAATTTAACACTTTAATGTAAAGAATAGTTTGAGCTGAGGGGATGCTCTTGAACATCTTTGTAGGATCTTTTTCTAAACAGTTTGTTTAGGATTCAGCAAGCTTCAAAATGTATGTTTCCGGTGAATTCTTGGTGTCAAAGTTTTTCCTGAAATGCACTATTTCCTCTTCTACTACAGAAAAATAGTCAAGAAAATAAAAATGTACACATTTTAAATACTACTAACTAATGGACAGTAACTCAGAATTCTGTTTCAGATTTGTTTAAAGCCATACAACTATGGATACATATAAAACTTGTGCAAACATCAATTTTGTTTAAATAGCTCTTTTTAAATTAAAATAGAACTACATGTCTACATTAAAGGAAATGAAGTACCTACTAAACTTTGAAACTAATAAAAAATGTAAGGTTGATTTGTAGTTTCAATATTATGCCATAAAAACTGGTTTAAGAAAGACTAAAGGTTCTTATAAGTTCCAAAAGAAATTACAAGAAATTGTTAGGTTACTCCTAACAAACTTAAGTTTATCATAAATGTTCAAAAGAGGTTAAAAGCTATAGGTTTAATTACTGTAATCTCAAATTACAGAATGTTCACCAATTTTTAATTAAAAGAAACATTAATAATTCAACGTTACAGAATTTCTAGTTCACTATGTGTAAAGTATATCACATATATCACAAGGTACTTGTACACCATAAGCAACATTTTAAAACACCATTTCAGAAGTAATTTGATTCTCTATCTGTTGTACATTTTAATTCTCCTAGAAAGTTTTATACATCAAATATCAAAATATTCTCTTTACTTTAAGATATTTATGTATCTCTTTCTTTCTTTTTTCGTGCAATATAGGCATACGTTTATTACATTAAGATAGGTGGCATAGCTAGGTTGTTGGAGGCTCTGCTGCAAAAGGTTCAAATAGAGTTTCTTGTATAAATTTCCAAATATATATTCAAGAGCTTAAATCTTATTTATACAGACATTATGTAACAGTAAATAATTATTTATAGGTAGCATTTGGTTTTATAAATCTGAATAACAGCTGTATCATACTATGAGATGCTTTATTTGTCTTAAGTCTGGTACTCATTTATAATTACAATAAATCACCAGGATCAGAACAGATGTTATTTTGGATATAGGGTCATACCAAAGAAAAATTACCATACACAAGTCAAAATAAAAATAACTTCATCTCGCATGGATAAATTAATTAAACATTTTATAACATTAAAATAATACTCAGCTACATTGCTAACAGACTTTATGGTACTAAACATGCAACAACTTTAAAAGGATAATTTAAAGTAATAAAAACAAAGACCAACATTTAACAAATCCAAGCTCCAAATGTTCTATATATCACGAAAATAAAATTATTTATTCAAAATTACCATTCAACTTGAGATTTGAAGACCATTTCTTGATTGAATACTAGCACAGAAATAAATGTCTTTACAAACATAAATCTGTCAGGCCCTTTCATATTTTATTGACAACAGAGTCAAATCACTTAGAAATTCTTGAGTAATTAAATATCTAGGGATAATTGTTGACCAGGTTTAATTCAGAAAATAATCTTCTAGCTTTTGCCTATATAAAAGTAGCATTTAAGTACACATGACAAACACTATATACAACGCATTAGGCAGAAATCAAAGTTTTAATCTTAGATCGGAAAAACTTCTCATATTTGTGATCTATACGAAAAATGTTTTATAACCAAAAAAAGTTTTGGCTCCTTTTCCCAGTTGATCATCTGCAGAGAAATGAAAAGGTGGTTGAATTTTAGTATGCTGTATGTCTACTATTCAGTTTGTGCCCTCGAATCAACTGTAAAGTTGTGAACATACATCAATCATGGAATAATAGGAAGCCAGAGCCATGAGCAGTACATATACTTTGGTTGGACAAGTCGCTCATCTGACTGCCAAGTAAATAAACATTTTGACAACATTGAGAAGAACTGAGTTAAGGTAACATTTTTACTGAGAAGCAGATGTAAGGAAGGGGTTCAAAAGAGAGAAACTCAGCTGTATTTGAACAAATACAAAACTTCTTTATAATAATTCAGTGAATGAAAACTGCTGTAACAGAAATTAATTATATAAAAAGGAGAATAAATGAGTTGTGCTCAACCAAATTATAACATTTCTTGAGGTCTCAAGGTCCCCAGACTCTGGTGCCTAAGATTTAAAATTGTAATTTTTTATTCTTTCACAACAAATAAAAGGCACGTAGTTCCTTTCAGGTAAAAGCTTTGTTGGTTAGGATTATTCTAAAATTATTTTATAAATTCTTTCAACACCTGCATTTATTTTACAATTTATAAAAAATTAAGTGCCATCATTGTTCTCCTTTTAAAAAAGGTTCACAAATTTGTCAATGGTATAATTTTGTCTTTCTTCTTCCTTAAGTTTTCAGTACGATAATTTACAATTTGTTTAATATGCTTACAAACAAAATGATAAAACATTTATAAAACTTTTACTGTAGCATAATAAGGGTTGCACCTCTCTTGTACACAAAGTCCCAATTGTTTACATTGATCTTTTAGCAGCATTGCCAGATCATGTACAGTTGCTTTTATCAATATGATCTGCTTGTAATTGAATTATTACACATCCCAAATTTTGTAGGACAGTGCCACTTTTTAATACTCTTAAAACATCCAGTTACAGGATAGCACTAGAACCAAATTTGCATTAATTTTCACTCTCTCTTGCTTTAGGCAGTTTTCTGCTGTTTTGACAATCATTGTTACTATTCACCAACAAACGCATTGGCTGAACAAACCAGCTGGGGGGCAAATGTCATGGTCAGATATTAACAATGCAATTCACATAAGTTAAAGAGATCTTCAAGTAATAATTTGTTTAACAAGGATTTGTATGCAAGGACTTATTCTCTGCTACACTTGGTGATAAAATATTCTAGCATGTACAAGTAAACCTTTAGATGAAGCAATAAAATACAGACTTGTTAAGTACTTCAGAAATAAATCCATAGGCTAGGAGATAGAGGTTTTGATATCATAGTTTTGATTGTAGACACAGTATTCAGTATGCTTTTATAATTATTTTGCTCTATTTATAAGCCTTTTTAACATATACAGTCATATTAACAGCATTTCCTTTGGATCAGCTGCTCACTGGCAATGAATTGTGTAAGTTTGGGTTTGTTTACTTTGCATTCTCTCTATAAACATTAAATTACACACAAACACACACGTTTGCACACGTACATTTGCACTCTCACTCATACTTTCAGACTCTAGGACTGATGGGGAACAATTCTAGCTACAGGAAATTTCCCATCCTACACAGCCAGGAATCCAACTCAAGACCTCTCAATTTGGGAAGTAGCATGCTTACCATCAGACCACAGACGTAGTCTTTTGATATTTGTGAAATACTAAATGACACTAACTTTTGTCATTTATTATGTATGTTTTTAAGTATGTTCTTTTGATGATTTCTAGTAATAATTCAATAATAATATTATAAAGCTGTATAATAAACTAACTGGTTTATTTATAAAAAGTGAAAGACTGCTAATGTTTACATTACTCTGCATCCCTCAAAATCTTGTAATGGTCTGTTTTGGGCACTCCTGACCCACAACCTCTCTTATGAAAGTGGACATCTTAGCTTGTACCTTCATTATCATATACCGCATCAGAGATGTGAAACAAAACAAAACATATTGCTTGTATTTCCTGCATAGCACCTTGTACTTGCCTTAATCACTATTGAAAGTTTTTAATAACTACTGAAGTGGAGTACAATTTTACATGTACTGAATTGAATGCTGCATAACATAAAAATGTTTTCTCTCAAACGATCAACTGCTCTAGTGATGCTGGCTTATGACATTGTTTAATGCTTGCCACAGAACTAAATCCTATGAAAGCATGAATTTGTAAGTATAAGTTTTGATACTATGTGTAAAATAAAAACATAAATTAGAAAATAATTTGTGCTGCTGCAGATAAAGAGAAAAAACATACACCAAAAGCAGTAAAAAGGATCACAGCTTTTTTTACCTTATCCCACATTTCTTCTTCTTCATTTGTTTCCAATCCCTCCATCAGAAATCCTCAAATTCATACATTATACCAGTAGTAAAGAAGAATATAAAACTATTTGGCTACAGTAGAACTTCACAAAATACTTGTATCGCATGCATTTTGAAACACCTAAGCCAAATATGTTTTCTACTTCATAAGTGGAATAGTTATTTTACTCCAAGAAATGTCCAAGAGATCAATTTTCAATAATTTTATATCATCTGGGCAAGATAATTTGTTTATATGCTCAAAATCCACACATTTAAGGACCTTATTGAAGAATGATTATCTTCTTTTTTTTAATATTTATGCTAAATACCTTCGCACTTCTATTAAACTTTACAGATTTCTCCATCTAATCCCAAAGGACTAAATAATGGTGTTCGCATCCTGTTTGCAACATGTATATACACCACAAGTAAAATATAGCTATTCACATTGTTATCACCATGAACCCAGAGCAAACTAATATGCTGAGGACAGATAATGAAAACTCAATAAATCAGCAGGATACTTTGGTGACCATTGCCCAATAATGCTTTTTCCTATTGTCACATAGGGCACGTGTGCAAAATTCATTAGTATTATTCAGACTGCTGAAATCAAAAACAAATTTCCATATCCTTTTTACGTCTTGCTGACATTAGGTACTATGACTATATTTGAAGAAAACATAACTCCTGTATTAGTACAATTATTTTATGAAGATATAGCAGCTATTTTTGCAGAGGTTTAAGAACTGAAGTTCTTAATCTATGTACCTAAAAGATAAAATGTCATTTGTATATGCCTAAAACCCGTGTATTTTAATATTCATCCATTTCTAATCTTTAGATAATGCAAACTTCATTAAAAAAATGTATGATATCCTCTAATATAAGAGACATCATCAAAACATTATGCTTTGATGCCCTAGAGGAAGTACTGCACTACCACATTATTCACCACATTGCACCCATAATGCTATTATGTTAGTACAACATTTTAAAAATAAAATGTCTACATGACATTATATATATCTATAAAAACATAAGTTATGATGCAGTTTCAAGAAGGAGCAGGGGCTTCCCCAGCAGCAGGTGGAGTATCTCCATAGCAATGTTTGGCACGAGGATCTCGGTAAGAATTCTCATGCTGCACACTCTGTGAGCTTGTGCGACATTTGGCCAGACACAGCTCAAAGTGGTCTGTCACTGATGCAAATAATACATGGAAGGTCTCTGACGCCTTACCAAGCACGCTCTGAAGCAGATTCTTCTATAAAGTAATAAAAGTATCTGTAAAGAAATCTTTGAACACTTCAATAGGTACATATCAAAGCAGCATAATGCTATCCAGAAAAAAAACTACCTGTACTATATGCGCATGTTTTCTTAAGCGCTGGATTTACGATGTGGTGCGGGCAGAGGGGAAGAAGAGAGAGCTAACTTTCTCCTGTTTCTACAGTGTGGTCAACCAAGAAAAACACAATTCAGCGAAATCGCGGTAAGATAAGCAAAGATATGCACCAAAAGTGTGAGATGTGTGGACAAACAATGAATTGGACTCCATCTGATAACCTGTATGCTTCTATATTCACTATCTTACGAAACACATAAAAGTAGAAAACAAATATAATGACAGCTATAAACATTCACTCATTTGCTTTGTAATTCTTCGACTTCCGACCTGGTGCGTCACTTTCATTGCTGGTATCTCTGTTGTGTTGATAATTTAATCAATCGTACTTTCTATTACACCATCATTTCTCCAATATTGCGTTACTAGCTCTTGGACCTTCTTACACTATTCTTCCTAATAAGTCACTGTTACGGAAGACAATGCTTCTACAGCAAGTTTCTGCAGATTTGTGACTGACACCACCAGTAACGTTGCGTCCTCTGAAAACACTATATTTTTGCCCACACCAGTTCAGTTGCATTAGAATCACAGCTATACGGAGGTAGATAACAGTGTGTTCTCTTTCGAGAGCCATAATATCCACAACATACCTTTGTTGTAAACTGGTTAACTAATTAACCTCGAAACAGCTCAAAACGAAATAATGCACATGTGTGAAAGCTTAGCATATTTGCCACTAGCTGTCAGAGTATATAGCGCATTTCATGTTTTAAAGTTGTCATATGTATTTACGAGTTAGACAAAATCTACCGAATGAGGACTTGGGACCCGAACATTCAAAAAATCTTGCGCATATAGTAATTCACTTAAACTAACAAAAAACCAAAACATTTTCTCTCTTATACTGATATCAAAACACTTTAAGTCTTAATATAATTTTGAGTCATACTAGTATTCCATGCTCCCATACATTGCTAGTGCTTACCTAGAAAGCATTTCGCCAGGACTTTCCTAACATCCTCAGATGATGTCAACTGTTGAATTTTGATTTGGTGAACTCCTTGGAGGTGATAGGGGCATCTCTGCTGATATCTTGATGTACTTCAAGTTCAGGTTCTCTTAAAAGGCCACTTAAGAGCTTTTCCTTCATATTTTTTATGAATATCTTTTCCCACAATGCAGTTGGACCCTGAATACTTTTTAATAAATGGATTTCTTGTTCTGTATCGCAGGGAAAGATTAACCATTTGGGAAAAGATATTCATAAACAAATACATTTAAAGGAAAATTCTTCATAAAACCTGAAGCTTTCCTGGTGATGAATATGTTCAAGATATCCTTCAGTTTCGACACCACCTTTCAAAAGAACCCAAACTTCAAGACCATCAAGATACCAACAGAGATGCTCCTATCATCTCCAAGGAGTTCACCAAATCAAAATTCAACAGTCCACATTAGCTGAGGACATGGGTGGCTTCTGAAGGGGGTAGCATGTTTGCACTACAACCAAAATGCTGGGTCTCCCTTTAATGTAATGGCATGTTCCATTTGGGGTTCATTTCGACCTTGTCTAGTGCAGGGGACCTGAGCGCACTGTATTGTTTGCAGGTGCCAAGTAGTTCACTCCCAGATGCAAACCACTGGCATACAATAGGGAGGTATAGGCAGGACGAACCTAGGATTTGCCGAGGCAAGTAGGGGGGCGATGCGGGGCGTATGGCTGCATGTGGTTGGTTAATCTAGCTGCCAGAGAATAGTGGATGCTAACCTGCTGGTTCTTTCATCACAGCAGTGGCATCTATTGCGCCTATGTTAAATGTAACCTACGAGTACATAGCCACATGGTTTGTGACGTGTTTTGTTAGCTCTGCGGTGTTTTGAGTAGTGCATCAAGCGACTTAGAAAACCCACGCCGAAACTAAACATCACACAGTCAAAACAAAAACAAGATGTTTTAACAGAAACTTTAACAATGATGTATATGATAAATATTCTAGTGTTTATGAAATGTGAATGTTGTGTTATATGCTGTGAATTACCGTTAACTTGTGTGTAGAGCAGTCTGTAGTGACAGGCTTAAAGAAATTTTGTTACTTTAAAAAATTAAGTTGCATGGATAACTTTGTGAACCACCAATTTTCAGAGCCACCAGCCGCCCCTGGCTGAGGATATTAGGAAGGTCCTGATGAAATGTGTTCTAGGTAAACACTAGTAATATATGGAGCATGCAGTACTAGTTCGACTCAAAATTATATTTTTGTGCTTTATTGTATCATTAAGAACTTTAATTTTTCTTAATCATTAAGAACTTTAATTTTTCTTAAGCATTAAGAACTTTAATTTTTCTTTGCTGCTTTAAAGCGAGGAAAATGTTTTACAGAACACATCAACTAAGGATATAAGCTTTTGTAATAAATTAATAACACTGTAATATGACTTAATTTTATTATTAAAAAATAGTGCAAATATGCTTCCCAGTGGAATCAATATACAGGGTGAGTCACCTAAAACTTGCAACGTAAATATTTCTGAAATGGTATGTGCTATTGATATGCGGTTTTCACGGAATTGAACTATAGGCAGGGGCTCGCATTTTCAAATGATACACAGATTTTTATAATTTTTAGAAAGTGTATTTATGTACAAAAGTTACATTTTTTTAAATGGAACAATGCGTATTGACATTAAGAAAATAAAAGTAGAATAAATTAGAATGTCAATGGTGTTTTTTGCACGATTCTAATGCAAGTAGTTTACGAGAAATCGTCATTTGAAAATTGAACGCACCGGCAGTTGTTTGTTCCATTCAATTGCTTAGTTGCTAGGCTAGGATGTAGTTATGTTTGTTTACAATGTGTTTTGTCTACACTGGCAGTTATTTTGTGATAGTTGAAGCAGTAGGACGTGCTTGGAAGATGGTATTTACCAATGCAGAAAAAGCAGATATGCTCATAGTTTATGGTGAATGTAGAAAGAATGCAGTTCTTTCTTGTACAGTGTACTTGGAAACATATCCGAATTAGACGTCAACCATCTCGTCAATTATTTGTGAACCTCTTCAACCAATTACGTGAAAGTGGTAGTATAACGTCTAGAAAACGCACCAGAAACAAACGAGCAACTGGAGAGCAAGGAGAAATTAATGTTCTAGCTGCTGTTGCAGTAGATCCCCACATTAGTTCTCGTGCAATCGCACGAGGAAGCGGCATCAGTCAAAGAAGTGTAATCCGCATCCTCCATCGTCATAAGTTCCATCCGTATCACATCTCTCTCCATCAAGTGCTGCATGGCAATGATTTTGAGAATCGTGTGAACTTTTGTACATGGGCATTGAGACATGATACTCCAAATTTGTCATGTATCTTGTTCACTGGTGAAGCAACATTTACTAATCATGGCCAAGTAAATCTAAAAAATATGCACTATTGGTCTGTTGACAATCCTCGTTGGCTGCGTCAGGTAGAACGTCAGCATCCATGGAGTGTGAACGTGTGGTGTGGAATAGTGAACCATCACATCATTGGCCCTTTTTTCATAGAAGGAACACTGAATTTACAGAAGTATCTCAACCTCCTAACAGACGATCTTCCACAGATGTTAGAAGACGTTCCCCTTCAGACTAGGAGGAATCTGTGGTATCAACATGATGGCTGTCCGGTCCATAGTGCACGAATTACTACAGTTTATCTTCAAGGATTGTTTCAAAATCGGTGGATTGGACGAAGGGGACCTGTACCTTGGCCGGCCCGTTCACCAGATTTGACTCCTTTAGATTTTTTTCTGTGGGGGAAGCTGAAAGACACTGTCTACAAGGACATACCAACTACACCAGAAGATATGAAACGGCGTATTACTGCTGCCTGCGCTGAAATTTCCACTGAAATGCTAGAACGTGTACAGCAATCTTTACATACTAGACTGGAAGCTTGTATTGAAGCTGGTAGTGCTCATTTTGAACACAGGCTTTGAGGGTACAGTTTTGTTTACTTGTCAGAATCCTCATTTTTCTTCATTCACTTGTTTTTCTTTAGTTTGTCCTAGCCATTGTCCCGTTTTGTACAAATGACGATTTCTCGTAAACTACTTACATTAGAATCGTGCAAAAAACACCATTGACATTCTAATTTATTCTACTTTTATTTTCTTAATGTCAATACGCATTGTTCCATTTAAAAAAATGTAACTTTTGTACATAAATACACTTTCTAAAAATTATAAAAATCTGTGTATCATTTGAAAATGCGAGCCCCTGCCTATAGTTCAATTCCGTGAAAACCGCATATCAATAGCACATACCATTTCAGAAATATTTACGGTGCAAGTTTTAGGTGACTCACCCTGTATATTCCCAAGGTCCAATGTGATTCTAAGTCAATGACAAAAGCTGCATGTCCTCTCAATCTATTGCTTTACTTATTCTCAACTATAATCAGCAATAATGGGCAAAACCCAATGGATGCCTCCAGCTAATAAATCACTTAAGGTTTCCTAAAAGGGTTAATTAATGGAAATTAATTATTCTTTCACACAGAAGATCCGTGGTTCAAATCCCGGCTATGGCATTGAATTTTTCAGTCTGACTCAACGTTTCCACAATTTCCTAAAAGGGTGTTTGGGAGCATGAAACATAATAAAACATTGTCAACAAGGAAACAGGTATATTGTTAAGCTTAAGCTTTTTTTTACAAAATTCAGCAAGTGCTTAATCAGCCATTAGAATGCTACAAAAGTGAGACAGCAGAAGAAAAATTGCATTATAGCCTAAAAATCACTGCACTTGAAATTGGAGAGAGTTACAAAACTTATCTGAACCAACACAATTTATGAAACATTAAAGCCATGCAGTTATTTGTTAAAGCAATAGGCCGCCATGAAGGTTTTGGCTCTTCTTTTTGTTACATCATACAACTTTTTTTTTCTAAATTCTGAACTCACTTGAGATATTGGTTCCTATAAGGGCTCATAAATATCATTGAAATATAAAAAAAATTACTTTAAATACTCTCTAAGACTTAAAAAATATATCAACTCATTTGGAATAACCTCTACAAATTTCTAACACTGTGTACACCTACCTATACCATAAGCTTCCACAGTCAATATCTGGGATTTTGAGAAATCTATAGTTGCCCTATAATCTGGATTGGGAGCATTTTTAAAACATTGTATATATTAAGTACATTATTTCTGCTCTGTGAATGAATCACTTATCCCAGCTTCAATAAACATGCTCACATACTCATAAAAGAGAGATATAATAATATAATTTACATATTAATTATAGTTGATCTCATGTTTGAAATACAGCTTAAAACATGACCACTTTAATATGAGGGTCGGCTAATAAGTACTGGGCATCACATAGAGATGGTGCCACTGGGCCAGTATGACGGATAGTATCATGTAGTTTAACTCTAGACAAGTTTGTATCCATAGTTACAGGTCATTAGCTTGATTAGTTTTTGAATGACAGCATTTTAAACAAGACTAGTGTAGAGGTTTCACGAAAATGGAGGATTTGGAAAAACAAGTAGTGATTAAATGCTTCCAGTTGAAAGACAACGCCTAAAGAAATCAAGGAGGAAATGGACAGTACACTGTAATACCCTGCCCCTTCATATATAATGATTAAAAGGTGGATTGCAGAATTTAAAATGAGACATACAAGCACTAGTGATGAGCCTTGCTCTGGGTGCCCTGTGAAGTCACAACTCCAGAGATCATTGAAAAAACATTCATTGTTTAGTACTGGAAGACTGCAGATTCAAGTTGTTTGAGATAGCAAAGGGTGTAAACATATCAAAATAACGGGCATGTAATATTTTAAGCAATGTTTTGTGCTTTCAAGAGGTCTGTGCAAGATGGGTGCCACGTTTGTTGACACCTGATCAAAAGTTGCAAAGAAAAACTGTTTCTATTAAAAATTTGGACCTCTACCATAAAAATGCCATTGAATGTTTGAAATGGTTTATTATCATGGATGAAACTTGGATGCATCACTACATTCCAGAATCTTGGTCAGGGTGAGTTACCTGGATAAGATTTGTTCTGGGGTTTTCCCTTATCCTGATAGATGAATGTCGGGTAAATCTAAGCTCCATGGACCCCAGATTCATTTCAGCATCATTTCACCAATTTCATTCATCGTCCGATACAACTTAACGTTGGAGGATGTATAAAAAAAGGAAAAAAAAAAAAAAAAAAAACAACCAACCACTCCAGAATCACAGTCAAAACAGTGGATTGTGCCAGGTGAACCAACTCCAGAAAAGCCAAAGTCGATTTTATTAGCTAATAAGATTATGGCAAGTGTTTTCTTGGATGCACAACAAATTATTTTTATTGATTACTTGGAAAAGGGTAAAAGTATCACTGGTGACTACTACGCAAGCTTACTGCAACATTTGAGTGATGAGGTGAAAAGAAAAAGAGCTCGTTTGGCAGAGAAAAAAATCTTGTTTCTTCATGATAATGCTCCGGCCCATCGTTCAGTCATTGCAATGGGACAAATGTGTAAATTGAAGTTCAAATTGCTTGAACATCCACTCTATTCGCCAGATCTAACACCTGCTGATTACCACCTGATCCCAAATCTCAAAAAGCTTCTTGGAGAATGAGAATTTCACAGCAAAAAGGAGGTCATTGATGCAGTAAACAGCTATTTTGAGAACCATGATAAATCGCACTACAGAGATAGTTTAGTTAAATTAGAACACCAATATGACAAATGTAGCTTTTCTGAAGATTATGTTGAGAAAATAAGGGAAAAAAAATATTTTTTATTTTATTGTGAGGCCCAGGACTTATCAGCCGACCCTTGTACAACAACACAGCATTATTCCAACTGGACATTAACTTATTCATTTTCAAACTGCATAGTTTGCATTTGCATAGTACACTGAGAGCAAGGAATGCCGGCATTTTTCATGCTAATGTGTTGAATAAATTTTGAGTGATAATAATCATGTGAAGATAAATCATGCATAGTGGTTTACAGGCTTATTTATGGTGAATGAATGTTAAGTGACAGTAACTATATGAAATCAATAAATGCATAGCTCATGATCTCTGTCATAGAGACAGAATTTTTGTAGACCCAAGATCAGAAAATTAATTTCTAGCTTCAAAATTGACAATTATCATGTATTTAAAAAATAAAAATAAATAAATAGCCCAGAACATCCCTTAGGAGCAAGGGCCTCACACCCATTAATGGGGTCAGCTTGGCCGTTTCTTACAGGATGAGTAAATCCCTGAAAGATATTCATGTATTTATCCAAGCGTAATTAACGTTCTCAGTTATGCATGATTGGAGGAATTCAGTAACAGTAACGTCAAAATTAATTGAAAAAACTGACTACAAATAGTTTTTTCAAATAACATTCTCAGCTCAGGCACATAAGATGCATGTACTCATACTTGGCAGTGCTAACAGTAGGGGCAGGTATATTAGTCGCTGAAGTCATATGCCTTTAACTTTTGCATTTCCTGCAGAGGTGCTTGCAAAACTATATTGAGGGGAAAAATATATGCGGAACTTTATGGAAATGTTAAAAAAGCATTCTTGCTCATATCCATTGTTTTTAAGAATTTATAGTTTTATGATCATTTTGGCACTTAGCTCCCATGGAATTTCAATCAGTGAATATGTATCTGGAAAAATATACTGGCACTATTATAAAAAAAGTGTATTGTAGACAAAGATTTATGTTGCTTGGAAACTGAATTTTCAGCATAAGATATTTCTCTTACAGTTGGAAAGCAAGCTACCAAGGTACTATTCAAAACTGCAATTAACTAATAATACTTACTTTATCTGGATGTAAGCAACAAGAAATGCAGTATTCATAAATGCTACAGCATGCATTTTCTTTACACGTTTCACAGGAATAGCGCCTTGTGGTCTCTGATTCTGTATTGCAACAGCCGCTTGGGAGGATGTCCGTACGTGAGCATACATAACCTGCCAAATCAAAGTCATCATTCAAAAACGAATACTGTAGAGTTTTGTGTTTATTATTTTTTAAGCTTTGGAACATACATTCACAAAAAAAAAAGAAAATAACAACATTTTTAAAAAAAATGTATTTCTTACTGTTCAGTGGGAATTGAAACTAGACTAATGCATGTAAAAATCGGCATTGTGTTACTTATAAAGGTACAAGAGGCACTATTTATATATTGAGCCTAATAAATTAAAACAAGTAATTTTTGACTGAAAACTACTTTACAGTTTTTCAAAATATTCTCCTTTATCATCAATACACTTTTGCATCCCTTTGAACCATTTGGCAAGCATTTATTCCAGTCTTCTTGAGACACCTCCAAAACATAGTTTTTGAAGACATCAACAGCTTCTTCTGCCAACAAAAAAACTTGTCCTCACAATTTAATCTTGATGTTCGGGGAAAAAAAAAAGAAGTCATCGGGTGCCAAATCCGGACTGTATGGTGGATGACACATCAATTTAATTTTTTGAGCCTTTAAATATTCTGTTGTTAAACGAGATGTATGCACTTTTGCACTGTCTTGATAAAGAACGATCCTTCAGTTCTTGTTGGTTTTCCTTACTTCACCGAAGACTTCCAGTAAAGAAATGGTTGTGTGCCAATCGACATTGATCATTTTACGTTCCTCTAAAAGCACTGTTGCCGCATGGTCAGTTTTGCTGAAAAAGCAGGTGATCATTTCCTTCAATGTGCTTCGAGTGCGAACAACTTTTGTTGGATTTGCTTCATCTTGAAACACCCATACTGCTATATAGAATAAAAAGAAGTATTTCAGAAAGTGGAGTGCCATTGTTACTAAAATTAGGCAAGTGAGTCAACCTTGTATATACTTTTCTCCACTTACAAGTTTTTTATGAAGACTAGTTTCTGGGGACTTCTCCCCTATCGTCAGTTCTGTCGTTGACTGATGATGCATCTGGTGTCTGCATCTGGCTTGGTGTCGTGCTGCCATCTAATGTCCTGGTAAGTTTGATGACGTCATCTACCGCGGGAATTTCAAAATTCATCAAGAGGTCCTGTTTTTTCGTAATAAATATGTTTTCCCAAATCTGTAGTTCCAGAGGTTTCTTTGCCTGTTTGATCAGTTCTATTTCTTGTTTTATGTTGTGATTCTCATACCAGAACTGTTTCGAGCACTAGCCAAATAAGTTAATACTTGCAGTTTCAAAAAGTTATTGGCTTCAATGGCTTGACATGAATAACTGAGTTAATACACAATTAAAATTATATAATATAATGAAAAAAGCTTCTGTCAACAGTTCATTCTAGATATAAAAAGATTTTTACAATTAAAGTTTATTAGTTACCATTAAAAACACCTCTAAAAGTGAATTACAATGTCTGGGTGACACATGTCCTTCACGCATCTTAACACACAAGTGAAAAGGATGCATCAATGCAGGGTTAATTTGAAGAACTGAATGTGCACGACTTGCACACTCATTTATGGTGTTAGATGGAGAGAAAATGAACGTTTCTTTCATATATGTATGGGCTATATGAATTTAATGCCATGTACGACATAAAATTTAGTTATTTGTAACAAACTTCACTTATCTTTTAAAGATAAAATATAAATTTTCACCAATTTCTTTAAAAGATAAGTGAAGTTTATTATAAATAATTATATTTTATGTAGTATTTGTTGTTTCACTGTTGCTAGCTTCGTATTTTTTATATTATGTAATCAACAGAGACCACATTTATTTAAAATCCCAAAATACTAGTATTAATATTAACAAATATTGGGCTTTTGGAACTTATATGTTATTGAAACAAATAAGTATGTAATATATTTTATCTTTATATCATCTCAATTAGGTTTAAGAATCACACATTGGTTTTAATCTTCTGGAATATAATAAGTATAATTTCAAAATGTCAGTCTGTAACGAGAGCATTTTGGATCCTTACTTCTCTGATAACTACAATATGTATATTTTTAAAACATTATATTACAGCTTAAATCCTCCCAAACAAACGGATCTTTCTGAAAATATTTTAAACTAAACCTTCAGAAAAATTTGGAATTGCCTTACTTGACCTGTAAAGAGAGTTGACAGATATCAGGCTGTAAAGAAATGTTGGTGAATAAATATCTCATATAAATTTTGGTTAATTGATGGAAATTAATCATTACTTCACACTAGCCGTGTATAGCCGTGTATAGACTCTTTGATAGAGTCAACATGGCATTGAATTTTTCATGTTGACTATCTCATATAAATTTTATCTTAAACCATATTTTTTATGATCATTTTAATCCTCTGTTTTCTCATATTCCTAACCTATTACCCATGCAAGAATCTAGTTTACTCAGAAAAATGTGATGTGAATGTTAGTCTGTAATGCACGGAACAGCTCATCCAACAGAATTGTGAAACTTTCAAAACCTGTTTTGCATCAATCTCCCTGTACATGAACTGTAAACTGTATATGCTATAAACACTGGGGCTAAACCCCTAAAAATTTCATTTTCTTAAATTATTCTGAACTTAAGATATTATTTTAGTAGAGTATTGTTCCCGCTTTCTCATTTTTGTTTTTTCATTTCGATAAGAGTTTTTGCAGAACTAGATTAAACAGGTGAGTATATCTGTTAACAGTTTTGTTTGTTAATACATACTCAAAGATAAAAAAAATTAAAGGTAGCCAGTGTACCGGTAGTGGTAGATATATTACTAGTCATTATGCATGTACCATAAATGTATGATATGTTCAATGCTCCTGAGGTTTGCTCATCGTGGACCAGACGAAGAAACAAACAGGCAAACATAAAACTAATAAACCGATAAATACGTAATATTTAATCACCTCGATCATCAACAATGAGAACTTTTCCTTGAACAGAGTTTCTGCAGGTTGTTACTTTGACATTTGTAGCATTTGAGTCATCTTTCATCGAGTGCCAGAGAAATTGCTGATCTAACCGTCGCACTGGAGCTGCTTCAATTTCATTGCTAGAAACATCATCCACCTGTAAAGAAATGGAATTTGGTTTGGATTCTAGTGTACTGGAATAAACCTTTAGTTGACACATTTGAATGCGTGCTTATATGCACGTAGAATGGCTACAAACAGATTGATGCTTACATCACGCATAAAACTAATAATGCAGTACGTTAAGGAAAGGGCAAATATAACCCCTAAAACTATCCGTTTTCGAATTATCCTCACTATAAAAGCGGCCCACATCTTTACATTCTGTTTCACAACATTCCAATTGATGCGCACGCCTCAGCTGTACATGTAATGTCCTTACGTTACAGCTACATCACTATCACAATTTTCCTTCCAAGTCTTCCACCCTTATAGCATAATTCCACATGTTTTGATTTTGGAAACACACACATACCCAACAAAAAACATGTTTACAAACATGCTTGAATTAGAATCGCTTGCTAGAGCAACACACACAAGGGGCTGCCGATAATATTTGGAGCAAGACTCCCTTTGGTTCTACGTTCTTTGATTATGTTGTTTGTCAACCTGTGTTGTAAACTGATGGAAATAGAATCCTCGTTTTAAGAATTGCCACCAAAAGGAAATTGGCTTGTGATGTTCAGTAATTCTGGCCTTTAGGTTGACAATTGCATTTTATTACTCTATCATGCAGTAGTAATCAAACATATTTTAAGTCTGTTCTCAGTGGTTTGGTACTTATTAATTATACACCATTTATTTTGAATGTTCATTACTGTGGCTCATTACAATCATATACTAAGATTTTTAGAAGTAGTGACTTGCTGCTTGCAAAGAAGGAGCGAAAGTCACGGAACAACAATTTATGAATATGTGTAACTTAAATGTAACTTTTTTCTGATGCTATTTTATTTCAGCAGTTTTAATTTCGTTTCTCAGTGACTTCGCAATATAGGTACTTCATGTAAATAGCTATATTAGCGTGTTTAGTTGCTATAGTATAATTATTAAGCTGTTATTAAAATGAGATTGTTTTCTTGCAACATAACCTAAACGGTGTTTTAAAATAAGACGAAAATGAAGTTCATACGTCGTTATTTTGTGGTGTAGAATGTGTCAATAACCCTCAACCTGTTTTGAAGTTGAAACCTGCAAGGATGTTTACCAGTCTTCTCATTGGAGAGCACTGCAAAGAACATTAAGTTTTTGCTCTGATGTAGTATTCCGAAGGGATATGGACTTTTTTTTTTTTTTTTTTTTTTTTTGTAATTTGTAATTTACGTCCTCCAACGTTAAGTCATATCGGACGGTGAATGAATTGGGTGAAATGATGCTCAAATGAATCCAGGGTCCATGGAGCTTAGAGTTACCCGACATTCGTCTTGAAGGATAAGGGAAAACCCCGGGAAAAACCGAAGGTAGGTGATGTGTAGTAGTGTTTAACGCCCGCTTTTACTACATACGGCACCGCAGGCGATGACACTGATGATACATGAGATGAAGATGGAGCACCGGTGGAATGAGATGGCGGGGGAAACCGGAGATCCCGGAGAAAACCCGCCCCAGCGCCGTGTTGTCCACCGCAAAACTCACTTTCCGGTCGCCTGGGATTGAACCCGGGCCGCCTTGGTGAGAGCCAAGTGGTCTAACCACTGAGCCACGACGCTGCCTGAAGGGAGGTAATGATCCTCTTCAGAGAGGAAAAGCATATTTTAGGTTCAACATTTACTATCGGTGTCATCAGTATTGTGATCTTCGAGAGAATATCCCTATCCCATTTAATGTTGTTGAAAATGAATTGGAATAGTGATGCAGCTCTAGCAATATTCCTGAATTCTTGTTGTGGAGAATGAGAGTTACAACTTGTGCCAAAATCGATAGGAAGAAGAAATAAAAGAGAAAAGAGATAATGTTTTTTTATGTAGTTTTCTTGGCGATTGTTCTAAAAGTTGATGTTGAATTGTCTTTAAAATAAAATTCTGAAAAGCTTTTGTGAAAAGAAAAAGATATTTTATTCCAAAAGGAACATTTGGCGACTGTGACAGGACCTATGGCCATTTTAATAGTTGCATTATAGAACTACGATGGCCGGACGTCCAATATTACGCCATGTATTTACTGGTGAAGTAAATAGCTTGAAGAACTGTTGAATCTTACGGATCGTGATTACCTGGAAATTCATAGCAGGTATGCTTCACTTGTAGAGAGATACGAGAAGTTGAAACGTATCTACGATGAAATCTACAACGAGCTGCTGCGAAAGGAAAACCTAGAAGACACCGTGCTTGAAGCAGAGATCGACAGTTGCAGTGAATATACGTCGTAATTTCAAGATACGGCATTAAACTTAGAGACACATACTATTTGCAGGAGGGTTGAGTCTGAATGTTTTCTGCATTCATGCTTGGGGTTCCGACTTGACAAACATGACAATAAAAAGAACAATATACACGAGGCGGGAAATGCGTGCTACGTGTGGAACTTACTGTAATTTGAGCCTACTCCTCTTGCATCGTGCAAAAGTTTCTACGACCAATATTTGAGATTTTAGAGACACTTGAATTCACTTGCCAGTCTAGTGTTAAATCCAGAGAGTAGTTCTGTGACGTTTCAATCTGGAATATGACAAGTTTCTATAAATTCCTATAAACTATTGTTTAAATATAGAATGTTATTGGTGCCGTAGCTTTTTTTTTAAATTATGAAACGTATTCTATTCGATTATTTTATAGATACTAAACCTAAATTTGCAGTTTTCTCTGCCTCTGAATGTTCTCCAAGTGCTTCTAAAAACATATAATCAAATTCAAACAAGTGAAATAATTTCTAGTCATTTGGAGACCGGAAACTAGCCCGATTATTCTGTATATTGGAGTGACAGTACGCGGAGTGAATTCAAAGTATGAGTGTTCAAGACAGGCAAATTGGGGTGCTCCGTTTGTAAATACGTGCATGATTTAAAAGTAAACAAATATCAGGGAAGGCATATTTCTAAGGAATTGAGTGGAGTTTTTGTGGGTCCAAGTGGATGAACTAAAGGTACCCAACTAATATCTCTAATAAATTACATCCACAAACATAAGAATTCGAAGTTCATGTAGCAGTATGCATACAAGAGAAAGATAAGAAAATGTTCTACGAAGCCTTGTGGTTGAACAGCAGAAGCATATTTTTGACAGTACGAGGAAAGTGTTTCGCATTGCATATTTTGTAGTGAAATATAACAAACCGTATTCAGATTTTTCTAACCTTCTGAGTTTGCAAATTGAAAATAGATAGGACATAGGCAAAACACTGCACAGCAAACTCAGTTGTGTCAGTTCTTTCTGTATGTCATCTCTCATCTGTGATGTTTTACTATTAACGGAACTCCAGTACATGTGTGCAATCCAGATAATTACATAAAAGAATTGATAAAAGTCATAGGCATACTGAGGACAGCCAAAGCAGGAAGGCGAATCTACAAATGCAGCATTCTTATCGGTTCTCCAGCATCTGGAAAGAAAATTAGGCGAGTCCCCCCACTTTTTTGTTAGGAAATTGGTCCTGCTTATAGGTCTAATTACTGATATAGAGAAAGCCTTCCTGCAGATTACAATTGATTCTAAAGATAGGGATATTCTTCGTTTTCTTTGGCGGAATAATGGAAATGTCACCCCTTTTAGTCATTACAGGGTAGTTCTTGGTATCTCTTCCAGTCCCTTCTTATTGGTTTCACTACTGAACCACCTTCTGGGTGGTACTTCAACTCGTTTGAAGGAAGTAGCTGCAAAGATGAGATATGAATTTTAGTGGACAACTGCCCTACTGAGTTGTTTCAAAGGAAGAGATTGGGTCTTTTATTTTAAAGTTTTTGTCATTTGCAGGATTCAATTTGGGGGGTGGCCAAACTCCTTAGATGGTAGTGTTGATTCAACTGAAAATATCTTAGGCCTTCGAAGGTATTGTGACGTAGATGAAGTTGGATATAACTTCAGCACAAGTACAAGTTTAGTAACCAGAGGGCAGTACTATCCAGCGTGCAGAAAATATTTGATTCGGTGGGATTGGAAGGCAGGGGAATGTGGACAACAAGAGTTACATTTTGTGCCATATCGATAAGAAAAAGAAAGATAAGAGAAAAGAGACAGTGTTTTTATACAGTTTCCTTGGCGATTGTTGTAAAAGCTGACGTTGAATTGTCTTTAAAATAAATTTTTGAAAAGCTGTTGTGAAAAGAAGATGTTTATTCCAAAAGAGATGCTTGTCGTTGGTAGTCTTTAACAATTAAAAATTTTATTTAGTAGATAATTTATAGAATTTATCTTGTTACTCAGGGCAGCTCCGGGAGTAGTGCCTCCGTGCTATGGCTAGTCTTAAAAGGGGAACAAATATGATTTTAAATTATTTATATACTCCTATGCAGTGAAACAAAATGTCTTGCCTGACAACAGAAACCTGCAGAAGCTGAAGGGATCGAGTAAAATTCATCATTTTGCAACAATATTATGTATGTCGCTTCTTTTCTTGGCTTCCGGTGTGGTCCGCGTCCTGTTTACTTAAAAATCTTGAAATCTTGCATAACCAACATAGTTTACGGCGAAACATCGTCAAGATTTAAAGATTTTTAAGCAGGCAGTACGCGGATAACTCCGGAAGCCAAGAAAAGAAGTAATGGTCAAAGGCCGCGAAAGTCTACATAACCATAGTATGCTACTTTCTATGGAGCTCTACCATTTCTTGTTTGACACGGATGTTTCACACTATTCTCCAGAACGACTATGGTCTTTAGGAGGGGTGGTGCAGTGAAGGGATGGCGGGCATTCTGCCAATTAATCTAACATTGCAACACATATCAATCAATATTACCAATGCTACTTACACAAATACTAATATTCAGAAATAATAGATGAAGAACTTAATTATAGCGAAAAACTATATAAGTTTATATCACATTCGTCCTTTCTTCTTGTTCATACTTTAAATTAATCGTTGTTTTCTGTTTCCTGCATTGCCAGCATCACATCAGATCTTGATATTCTGTGTAGAAAAATAAAACTCTTTAGTGCATGAGTACTTTGTATGTTTCTCTGTTTCCTCGGCAACCTGTTTATACATTTTAGATAGCGCGTCTGCTGAGAAGTACGCCTAAACTTTCGATATTCTCCCTCCGATACGAAAATACTACCTATGATCCGACCTATGAGTTCCAAAGCCTACTCCAGCGTCTCAAAAACCAAATAGGTGGTGGCCTCTGATGCGCTGACAACCCGTATGCTTCCCCACCTTCCTTTCAACGTCGTACTCTTCCTTACAAGGGTATTCAACATTCGTCTCACCATGGGTTACTTCACACATGTGTGAAGAGAAGCTCGGGTGATCTACATTTTGAAGCCCAGGAGGGACCAGATTTACACCCTCAAAACTAAAATTCCATCAATCTCATTTCTTGTCCCTCGATGAATATTTTACACAGCTTCCTGAGACACCGTAAATTGAACATCACAGTCGCGGGGTCTATACTAAGACCAGCAAGAGACGGAGTACCCAAAGGCTCTCTGTTATCTCCAACGCTTGTCAGTGTCTACATAGCGATTTTCCCTACTCAGCATCACGTCAAATGTCCCTGTATGCTGATAACGTGTTCTGTTCTGCAGACAAACATCGCAAAGCCTTCAATTTTGTACATCGACATCTCCGCCTCGTCCAAAAATGACGCCGGTGTTGGTCATTGCCCATTAGTCCATAAAGAGAGCGAGAACATTCTACTCACGAAGCGCTACACCCCCGCTGATTCTCTGCTGATGACTGGATGCGATGTTTACTGTACGCATAAAACTCGCACGAATGACGTCATATCGTAGCATGCACAGTTGAAAATAGACGGTTGAGTTCCTTCTCTGAGTGAATCGAACTGCACCTGAATTCACTGTAGTGTCTAGAATACCTGAGAATGTGTCACAAATCATTTTCTGTTTTGTTTGCGTACGAAGTCGCATTCGAAGATAAATGGCCTAATTTTAGTGTGGATTTTACAGTGTTTTGTGACACAAATAAATGAAATCGGAATATGCTATCTCGGTACCTAGATTATCAACCCGGGACAGATATTCACACTTTAACATTTGCGTTATAATACAAACGTTTACATGTTTTAATCCATACATGATATCCCAAATAAAACTTCAAATACTACGATAGGTAAAAAGTTAAACATGTAAGGCACAATCTAGATGTTGAATAGGAATTAGACATATTAGAGTAAAGGTGTAGGAGAATATGTTAGAATTTTCTACACAAATATTGCCGGAAATCAACTCATCTGTGATAAATTCTATTGACAATGCTATGAGATATATTCTGGATTCTGAGTCATACTCTTGACTAAGAGAAGCCTGGAAGTTAACCGTATCGTAATAATAAAATGAGGACTTAAAGGTCGATATTTTAGCTGGTACATATTAACAATGGGAAACCAAGCAGCGTATTTGCAATTGCGACGGTCATTTTTAAACAAACATAGAATGTATAAACTGAATATAAGAATCAAAATGGGCATTATCAACCAAGACGGAGGGAAGAAATGGTGGACTATTTTCTTTTCAAGTTGCACAAAACCGCTAACGGTTGGAGTCACGCATAAAGAAAGATTAATTGATATCCTTGAGGACGTGTGCGAAATGAAGGCGAGCATGTCATTTAAGAACCCGTCGACAACTAGGTCAACTGGGAAGGGAAATGTAAAACCACGTCATCGTTGCTAAACCGTGAACACTGGGAAAAATCCTGGAACGCCTCCTGCATTTCAAAGCCAACGATCGTATAAGAGACCAAAGAAGCCAATTTTTAGACATGAATAGGGCAAGCCCGATCGCCCACCGCAGACGCGGAGAGAAATTCATCCTGTGAATGGAGAAGTCAGCTGCCAAATGAGAGTACTCACAAGGATAGGCTAGCAGGAAAGTAACCGAGTACGGTTGGTCGAAGTCCGTAGGAAAAGTCATATTGGTTGTACTGTCTCCGAATATGGTCGCGGATACAACGCATGTAGTTTTATTCACAAGAGTTGGCAGTCCGATGTACAGGGAAAGAGCAGGGAAGTGTTTTTTTTTTGGGGGGGGGGGTATATGCAGACATGCGCTAACTGTCTTATCTCATTGCAAGCTGAGAGAATAAATCTTACCTTGAGGGTAGTTTCATGTACTATGTGCCATTGCAGTCCAAGATGTATGTTAATCTTCTAAGTGGCCGCTTCATCTCTCATTGGTTCTTCTGTTTCAAACCTGTCTCCATCTTCCCACTTGAATAATCTGTAGAATCATCGCCGTCATCTCCCAAGTGAATTGCTATTTCCTGCCCCGCATCCAATAATCCTTCTTTTAGTCTATATTCTACTTCAGTTCTTTTCACCTATTTTGCCGATTCTGTGCTCAATGTTGGCAAATTTTCCATCAGTTAGCTGAATTATATCCTCCATTCTGAAAATAGCATTTCTGTCCGGCATCCTGTATTTCATGGTGAACCAAATAATTTGAAGGGGTTTCAGTTGAGGATAGTTAGGTTGAAGCAAAATATGATTATATTGGTGCAGAAGACTATTTTTAGCTGCTACGCGTGGGTTTTAAAGGAATAACTAAGTTGTAAATGTAGGATTGAGAAGATTAGAGAAGTTAATGGCATGGAACTGTTCTGTTGGCAGATTTTGTCTAAGCCAGTCTATCACTACGTCTCTTCTAGATCGAAAGTAGGTATTTTATGAAAGTGAGCATTGTGGTAAGGGACATTATTCACTACTGGTACAGAATTTGGAGGCAGGCTGAGTTTCAGTCGCTCCTTCAGCCACTCTATATAGTTTGCATAAATCATGTCGCTATGGTAGTCACCAGTCTTTTTGTGATAATTACAGCGAACATACGATTTGGGGATTGTTCCGCTCCAGCGTGAATGATTATAAGACGTTGGTCTTTGCATACCGGTGGCAGAATACTGGATACTGTGATTACTCCAACCATGTTTTGGTGTACAGGAAATGTGAATGTACATATTATATACATATTGTGATTTTGTGGGTTCGTGAAATTAAAAGCCCAGGTTACAAACACAAAAAACTGCTCTTTATTTCCGTAGAAACACACTTCGGTCAACCCCTACAGTAGCAGAATTACGTCACATACACAATACAACTTGCATGGTCATCGATTACACAGTTCACACAGCTGTTCACGCAAACGAGTCCAATTAACTCCCTAGTGGCGGTCAGCGGCTCCTTTTATAGCTTACTCGCTATTCCGGAATGTTCTCAATCAAGACGGTGCTAGAAGAAGAACTCTCCAAAAATCCGTCTCCTTCCCCCACAGTTTCGACAAGCTTTTATCTCCGCACTGCACTGCCGGTCTCTTTGAACTCGTCGGCCACGTCGCCTCGCCTCAACAATGCATTCGCGACATGGCTCTCTCCGTCAGGATGGCCGTCCCGAACAGCACCATCTTAGCGGGCCAGACGAACCAGGTACACCACCTTTTTCCTCGGGGCACCTTCTGGATGCGGTAGACCACGTTGGTAATCCTCTTTACCACCCGATACGGTCCTTGCCATGGTTGCTGAAGCTTCGGGCAGCGTCCCTTGATCCGGGTAGAGCGGTACAACCAGACCAAGTCACCTTGCTGGAACCCTTGGCTTTTGGCTTGCCTGTCGTATCGGATCTTCATGCGGTCACTCGCCATCTGGATGTTCTGACGAGCATTCTCGTGCATGCCGTGGAGACGGTCCAATAAGCTCTGCACATACTCGGTTGCTGGCTGTTTCGCTTCCAGGAGGATTCCAAAAGCCAGGTCACAAGGGAGGCGTAACTCTCAGCCAAACATTAAGCCGGCTGGTGCCATCCCAGTGGTGTCGTGTGTCGACGAGCGATAGGCCAGCAGGAACAATAGCACCTTGACGTCTCCATCTCGTTCATGGCTGGCCACGACTTTCCTCAGATGTTTCTCCAGGGTCTTCATATACCTCTCCACCATGCCGTCCGACTGTGGAATAGGTGTTGTACAGGTCTTGTTAACCCCAAGCCTTTCCAGTGCCTCCTCCATCAGATTAGATTAAAAATTTGATCCCTGGTCACTGTGGAGCTCTAACGGCACGCCCAAATCGGCAGAACACTTGCTCCACGAGGCAGTCTGTGATTGTCTTCGCATCCTGGTTCGGGATGGCATACACCACCGACTACTTGGTGAAGTAGTCCACGACCACAATCAGGTACTTACTGCCTTGGTCGGACATTGGGAATGGTCCAGTATGTCGACAGCGATGCGTTCCAATGGCGCTCCGACATTGTACTGCGACCCCGGCTCCTTGTCTGGGGCCGCGACTCGCCGCGTACGTGACATTGACGGCACCATCTCTCAGCGTCTGCTCGGAACCTCAGCCAGTAGTAGCGCTGTCGGAGTTTGTCGATCGTCCGGTTCACTCCCAGGTGTCCTCCTGAAGTACCGGCGTGCACTTCCTCCAAGACTTCCGGTACCTTAATTTGGAGAAGTACCAACTGCTCCCTCTTCGTCTTCCCATCGGGTGATTCCCATAACCGGAACAGCACACCCTCTCTTGATCTTCAGCGAGTCCCATTGGGCCCAGTACGACTTGTATGTGGCGCTCCCTGGTACGATGTCCGCCCAGGTTGGTCTTGTCCCTGCCTCAACTTCTCTCAAAAGTGGCTCCAAGTCGGCCTCCGGCAGCTGCTCCCTCCTCAGGCCTACGCTATCCCAGCCATCCGCAGGCACTGCCGTGACCACTGACAGCTGACGCACGCTCCTTCTCTACCACTCTTGTACATTGGCCACACTTCTAGGCAGGGTCGTCTTCGTGCTATGGCGTCTGCGTTGCCGTGGCTCTTCCCTCTACGATGCTCAGAGGTAAAGTCGTACTCTTGCAGCCTCTGGACCCAACGTGCTGTCTGACCTTCCAGGTTTCTAAAGCTCAGTAGCCAGGTTAGGGCAGAGTTGTCAGTCCTCAGATGGAATGGCTGACTGTACAGGCACCTGTGGAAGTGCTCCAAGGTCTTCACTTTCGCCAGCAGCTCTCGCCGGGTAACGCAGTAGTTCTCTGCTTTGGACAGCATCTTACTGTAGTAAGCTATCACCCGCTCATAGCCGTCCTGGACTTGGGATAGGACGCCTGCAATGCAATGATCGCTGGCGTCGGTGTCCACAATGAAGGCGCCACCTGATTGTGGAAATTCCAAAACAGGAGCACTGCAAAGTGCCATCTTCAGTTGCTGGAAAGCACCTTCGGCGTCCTCCGTCCACGCATAAAGCCGGTGTTCTTCTATCAGGCGGATGAGGGGCTTGGCGATGTTGGAGGACCCCTTTATGAAACGGCGGTAGTAACTGCACATCCCTAGGAAACTGCGCAATTCTCTCTTATCCTTTGGCCGAGGCCAATCTCTTACGGCCTGTGTCTTCTCCGGGTCTGTTGCCACTCCGGTTGGTGAGACTATGTGGTCCAAGTAGTTGACTTCCTTGCGGAAGAGCTGGCACTTCTTCGCGTTCAGCTTCAGGTTGGTCGCCTGCAGTCTCTGTAGCACCTTGCTCAGGTTTTCGAAATGGTCTTCGAAGGTCTTACCGACGATGGTGATGTCTAGGTATAGCAGGCAGGCGTCATAAGTCAATCCTCTCATCACTGACTCCATGAGGCGTTGGAACGTAGGTGGTGCGTTGCAAAGGCCAAAGGAGATATCTGTGAACTGCAAAAGCCCTTGGCCTGTCGAGAATGCCGTCTTCCCCTTGCCTCTCGGGTCTACAGCTACCTGCCAGTAACCAGACTTCAAGTCCAAGGTCCAGAACCACTGCGCACCACAAGCGTGTCCAGGGTGTCGTCAATTCCTGGTGACAGCGTTCAGCCTCCTGTAGGCGACGCAGAAGCGTAGCTCACCGTTGTTCTTCGTCACAAAGACGAAGGGGAACACCAAGGGCTGTCAGACTTTTCAATCACTCCCCTGGATATCATGTCCTCCAGCATGTCCCGTACCGCTGTTTGCTTCGCTAGCGGAACGCGTCTAGGTGGTTGCCGAATAGGCCGGGCACCTCCGGTGTCAATTCGGTGGATCACCCGGTCCGTACGGCCGTAATCCCGGGTACTTGGGCCTACGGGTCCAGTACTAATGGGAGAACCTCTGACATTAACGTGTTACCTTGGTTGAAGACGCGCTGATATCGTCTCAGCAGTTTCGAACCTTCTCGAGCTGTTCTGCGGTTAGGTGGTCACCGCCCTCTCCCGTAAGCCTTCCAGCCAGGGTCTCAGGTGTTACGTCGGCACCGGCTCCTGGGTCTTATCGATTGGTGTTACGCTGACCACGGGCTCCCACGTACCCAACTCCGTCCCAACCTGAAAGCCGTGATCGGTGTCTGTCAGGTTGAGCAGCCTCAGCGGCATCTTCTATCGTAACGGCAACAATGTCCTGGCTACACAAAGACCGTGCACAGGCGTCTTCTGGTCCAGTATCAAGTTCCTTGTTCGCTGGCCTTCCAGTCGCGCCGTCACCACCACCTCGATTCTCGCGGGGACAAACACGTCTTCCCTCAGAACGAACGAGCAGATTCTTCGGGGAGTATCACCTCTTCTCCATTGAGCCGCACGACCTTCCTGCCGAAGTCGACCGTCGCCTCGTGACTCCTGAGGGCATCCAGTCCAAGTATCACCTCCTCAGCCACCTCCGCGACGAACACCCACAGACGTACGGCACATCTCCCCAAGGTCAACTGCAGCAGGGCCCTCTCCGGGCAAGGTGTCACCCGATGGCGTCACTAGCTGGTATGGTCGGCTCGGTTTCCTCGACGGCAAACCCTTGGCCATGTCAGGTATATGATGGTCACGGCTGCCCTGGTGTCTACGAGCACGCAGCACTTCTTCCCTCTCACCCAACCGTCGGCGATACCATAGGCCAGCTGACGACACGCAGTGTCACTCGAGGGAATGGTGGTGGCGCCGAGTATCCCTCGCCACAACGGCCTTTACTCGTTTTACGGCTACTCTCCCTGGTGTGGGCAGTCTCTCCAGGTGTCCCGGCTGGCCACAACCCCAACACACGTCACTTCGTCTTCGCCGGCGTCCCTCGGCCGGTCTTCGTTCTCCAGTGTAGCGGATACTGTTTGTTCTCGACGTCGGGGTAGCCGTCACCATGGCTGCCTCCATCAATGCTGCCGTTAGCGCCTCGTGGATGGTTTTGTAGTCGCCGAGCATTACGCGCTGACGTATCCCGACGTCTCGTACCCCGTCAACGAACGCGTAGGCGGCTTGCCGGGATACGAACTCAGGTGGGAAGTGGACCAAGGCCTTGCTGGCTAGTTGTTCAATTGCCAGAGCGAACTCCTGCAGCGTCTCCCCTGGCTGCTGCGTCCTTGACTTCAGTTGGCTGCGGTAGGCTGCGGCCAAGCGGTGGTTCCTGAAACGGATTTCAGGGTCTCCCAGATGTCCTTGGGCGCCGCCGTCTGGAACGCGTTCAGAACCTGTGGCCCGTCCCTGGAGGCTATTAACTGTGCGGCCTCCTCCTCTGGTAACTTGTTGTGCTTGGCCACCGTGTCGAATTGGCGGCGGAATACTTGGAACGTGCTGTCGTACTTTGGCGGTTTGACGCGCGCAGATGTTGTGTTGCGTCGCGACCCATCGGCCTTTAAATCTGTCATCCTTCTGCCGACGATGTCCTCCACCATGGCGTTCAGGTACTTGGTGTTGCTGTCGGCTTTCCCTCCAGGTTTTTAATGCGGTTCACCAGGTCTTCAATGTCTTCCAACACAGCGTTCAGGGACTTGGTGCCATTATCGGCCTTTCCTTCTAGGTCATTAACGCGGTTCACCAGGTCTTCGACGCGCTCGTCCACTTGGCTTGCCCAGCTCCGGACGTCATCCCTCAAGCCGGACAACTGTTCCTCAAATTTGTCAGCGAGGGCGTCGTTCGCAGCCTTCATTTCAGATAATTCGGTCTTCATTTCCGTGGCCAAGCTGTCGTTCGCTGCTCTCATTCCCATGGTTAACGTCGCAGCGAGGGTGTCGTTAGCCGTCTTCATTTCTTTCATCTCGGCGGTGAGGTTTTTATTTGTTATCTCCAATTTCTCTAAAATCTGTGCCAATGCAGCGTCCATCGTCGTAATGTTCCACTCCTGACACCATCTGTGGTTTCGTGAAATTAAAAGTCCAGGTTACAAACACTAAAAATTGCTCTTTATTTCCGTAGAAACACACTTCGGTCAACCCCTACAGTAACAGAATTACGTCACATACACAATACAGCTTGCAAGGTCATAGACCACAAAGTTCACATAGCTGTTCACGCACACAAGTCCAATTAACAACTCCCCCAGTGGCAGTCGGTGGCTCTTTTATAGCTTACTGACTATTCCGGGATATTCTCAATCAAGACGGCACTAGAAGAAAGATGTACTCTACAGAAATCCATCTCCTTTCCCCCACCGTTTCGACAAGTTTTATCTCCGCAGTGCACTGCCCGTCTCTTTGAACTCGTCGGCAGCGCCGACCTCGCCTCAATGCGTTTGCGACAATATAATAGGTCGGCCTTCATTCCGGTATTGCCGTATCTCCAGAGATAACGCAGTCGCTTCGCTCTGACTTCAGCTCCATTAAAACTTTTGTTTTTTTAGTCTTCCTCCACTTGAAGCCTAACCTCACAAGTATTCTTCTTAAGAGTTAATGCACTTCCCACAAAATCTATGTAATCCGTTTAACATGGCATGTAGAATTCATTAACCATTTGGTGAACTATGGCTTCACATTGTTCACCATTAATGAACATTGTCATACATTCATGAACAAAATATGATAATAAATAAATAAATAAATACAGTTTTAGGCAATCATAGCTGACGTTTCCTCCCCCAACAGAGGAACTCTTTCAATCTTCTGCGCATATATTGAGAGCTGCCTCATCTGAATCAAACTGTAAGTGAAACCGTAGAGAGAGAAGAAGGCAAAAAAAATGAACACATTAGGATCAAGGAGTGAGGGTGAAGCGAAGTTGCGATTAGGCTGGCAAAGCAGGTCAGGCAAAACTGAAAGATGTGAAATAGATGCTCCTAGAATAAAAGTAACCGTAATAGAAGAGCATTTCGCACAATTACCATTTTGGTAATTGGCTTAGCAATATTTATTTGATAGTAAGATGCTAATATTGCATATGCTACCAGTGATGAATGTGTTTTGCTACTGCTAATAGAACGTTCAAATAAACTTTAAAAAAAGCAAGTAATGTTACATCTGGAATGCATTTTTGTGATTGTAGCATATTTATTAGTTAAAATGATGTTGGGCGGTGATTTCCTAATTGCAATGAGTGCAAAGGTACATTATTAACAGAAACAATCAGTCTTTACTACAGCTGGCCGCTAGGTACTTGTACCGTTTGTATAGGAAGAAACTAACAAAGGACACAAACTAATTTCTGGAGAGTTATGTCTATTATTTACTGTCATGGCAACAGCGGGTACTGCCATGGAGAAATTAACAAATCTACATCTTTGCCGGCGAGAGAAGTAAAATAACACAACATTCAAAGTCAACCACTAGCTGACGTCACAAAGCTGGAAGCGCGAGCCACAGTTACTGTGCGGATTTGATCTTAGATCTTAAATTGATGTAACTCGAGAGCATTCTACTTCTAAGACTTTCTCTCCGCAACTAGCAGGTGCAAAGATCAGCCTCGGCCAGCAGAGCTCATACTTCAGCTCAGGGTAAGTCGTAAGTGCAATTACTTCAGAGTTGTCAGTTTATCTGCAGGAGTCCAGTACTTCCAGCTCCATAGTAATGAGTCTGCAGGCAGTTTATAAAGGAGCAGTGCAAGGAGCAGTTCATGTGAATATCAGAGTTGTGTCAGAGCCGGCAAGCAGAGATAGAAACATTGTGTGTGGGTCGAAGAAATTACAAGCAGTGCAAGTAGGTGCATGCAACAAAGGCATAAAGGAACATTAAATAGCATGTGTATGCTGTATATCTATTGAAAAAGACAAGGTGATTGTAAGTTAGAATTGATTAATGATTTTAGTAACAAAGTGAGTTTGGTGCAACTTCTTGTTCTCATTTGGTAGAACGAGAGGCTAGATTCTTTGTGAAATACCTACAAATATTAAATGAATATGACGAAATGATTAAGATTTACATGCAATGGTCATTTATAAGAGATATAACTTGCAGCTAAATCAGTCTAGTGAGATTGAGATGCTTCAAAAGATAAAAAGGTAAAGTGAATGGTGTACAAAATGTTAAACCAATGAGCAGAAAGGGATGCATATAATGTTGGGAAATAGTTGTGTATTTTCCAAACTAAGATCATGCTTTTGTAATCAAGTGTATAAAGTCTAACAAAAGTTTGGAGAAATACAATGCCTTCATTAAACCACTTAAAGAGTTAAAAGAGTGGGAGATAGAAATTGATATTGTAGTTGGAGTGTGTCAAGGTCAATTTTGTGAAGAAAAGTTTTTCATATGTCGGAATGAAGCTAATAATACTGCCAAAAACAGAAGATAGATTATCTAATTATAACATTCAACAAAACACTATATAATTTGAATAGGATTATTAAAATACACCACTATTATTTTAAAAAAAGGGTTGAAAATCTAAAATACATCTGCTAGAATATGTTAGTATAAGCAATTCAAACGTGTGAAGTGGTGTGTAAAAGAAGTGTGACCGTGAAAGTAATCTAAAGGTAATAAACCACAGGGACATTACTGTTGCAAACAGTACAAATGACTATGCAGAACACAAATAAAAGAAAACAACATGTATGAGTACCAAAAAATAAATAAAAAATTATGATAATGTACAACTATTCCTTTAAAATGTAAAATTGATATGTACACAACTTGGATCCATCTATTTTATTATATACTAATGTTTTGTGTATTCATGTACGAGTAAGCTGAAATATCGAGATTCAACTGTATTGGAACACCACAGTGAAGCGAAAAATTATTAAATTTTAGATGAGTCGCATTTTTTAACACATCTGCTTCACTTTCGTACCTATTTTGAGGACATGTTTCGCAAATCTTCGCTTGCATCTGCGGCTCTTGTGCGACTGACGCTAGATCCAGCGGTGTGGGTAATTCTGGGGTTGTTGCTGCCATCTGTTGATTTAGTGATGAACTGAAATGTGGAATTCTCTTCTAGCGGGATTTCAAAGTTCATTAGTTGGTTTTTATGTTTTTCTATGTATATCCTCTCCCATATGACGAGTTCACTATGTTTTTGTACGTATTTTAGTAATTCTGTGCTATCTTCAATTTCATGATTTTCAGACCAGAAATGAGCTGCTATTGCGGACTTATCAATATTTTTGTATCTTAAGTGCCTGAAGTGTTCTTTCTTTCTAGTGCCTATGTTCCTTTTTGTCCTTCCTATGTAAATTTTTTCACAGTCTTTACACTTAATTTTGTAAATGCCTGACTTTTCCTCTGGTTTTATCTTATCAGTATTATTACTGTGAAGTAGGTTTTTAATGTTGTAATTGTTTTTTGGTGCCAATGTTATATTGTATTTCTTGAATATTTTTTGGAACTTTTTTGTGGCCCAGGGGTGGTAAGTAAATTTAGCAAATCTAGTTTCTTGTTTTATTGGTGTGAGAGCTGTGATCTGTTTTAATTTCTTTTGAAGTTTGAATAATTTTAGTTTTTTATCTACAAGGTTTTTTCCATATCCATTTTTAAATGCAGTTTTTAAGATTTGATGGTATTCGTTTTGATATTCTTGCTGGCTGAGAGGTAGATTTACTAATCTGTGTGTCAGACCAAAAACATAGTGAACTCGTCATATGGGAGAGGATATACATAGAAAAACATAAAAACCAACTAATGAACTTTGAAATCCCGCTAGAAGAGAATTCCACATTTCAGTTCATCACTAAATCAACAGATGGCAGCAACAACCCCAGAATTACCCACACCGCTGGATCTAGCGTCAGTCGCACAAGAGCCAGATGCAAGCGAAGATTTGCGAAACATGTCCTCAAAATAGGTACGAAAGTGAAGCAGATGTGTTAAAAAATGCGACTCATCTAAAATTTAATAAGCTGAAATATGTTTTAGAAATTGCATATAAATGTGAAACTTGGGCCAACCACACAAACATATGTGACTGATTCAGAAATTATACTTGTACATAAATATTAGATGGAGACACTGATATAATTCCTACTAAATTAAGGTATAGTCATCATTCTACCAGTGGAGCATACTGAAGCAGTACACTTCTGGTAGCTATCAAATTATAATATTCCAGATAATAAAAGTAGTGATAGAAAATGTTCATTTGTAAAGGCAAGAATATTGGAAGCAGCAAGAAGCAAAATACCATAAGAGTTAGAGTCAACATGAAAAATTCAATGCCATGGCCAGGATTTGAACCATGGATCTCCTAACCACGGAGATCTGTGGTTCAAATCCCGGCCATGGCATTGAATTTTTCATGTTGACTCTATCTATCAAGAACCTTAGCCTATATACGGCTAGTGTGGAAAAATAATTAATTTCCATCAATTAACTAAAACCTAAGATCATAAGAGTTGTTTCTGTTGAAATGTTACTGAGCAACAAACAAAAGGGTAGGTAGAATGAATGGTCAATAAGCTCACCTAAAGGAGAAATAATTTATGTTACTAAGAACCCAAGTCAGTTCAATGTTTGACATATGTACTCTTGGTAGGGAAGTCACCAGCTTAAAAGATGGGAGCTTGCTGGTTGTTAGATGCATATACTTGTGAAATAACAGCAGAACAGTGCAATACATATGTGTGTGTGTGGAGTGTGTGTGTGTGTGTGTGTGTGTGTGTGGGTGCGTGTGTGCGTGCGTGTGTGTGTGTGTGAAGTTCCATTAGTAGAGGAAAGGTGAGAGGGAATAAAGGAATAACAAAAATGCACCACTCATGCTGTATACCATGAACTCTGAGCTAGAATTGATCCAGCACCCATTCTGAGAAACCTATGTAGCCTAACCAACACATTTCACCTCCCAATAATGCGATTGTTGCAACGTTTTATGCATTCCATTCATTCACCCTAATGTTCTCTCTTCTGGTCATTTCCATTTCTGATCAAACATCTAACCATAACACGAAATTCTTCCTTGATTACACTCATGTCTTCTTTGTTTAATTGCCCCATTATTTTCCTTTGCTCATATGATATATCCTTATTTATAAAAATATCTGATTCCTTTTTAATTTCTTCACTTGTGTCAATCTTCATTTTTCAGTTGTAAGTTAATGGATTTTGCTAATATGTTTCTTCTCCTGTTTCTTTGCCTAAATTTCATAATTTCTCATTCTCATTTCCAATCATTTTTCCAGCAGTCTTGTCTTCCTTTTGTCTTTTGTCAATCATACTTCTTATTTTTTTATATCCCTGAAATTACTAAATTGAATCTTCTGCTACTGTCTTGCAATTTCATACTGTCTCTGATGTCTTAAAAATCCTTTCTAACTACTTTTAATTTCTTGTATATTTCCTTTTCTTTGCTTTGTTACCATTATTCTCTTTTTAACTCTTCTATTTCAGCCAGTATTTCTTCTAAGTACTTCAGTTTCTTTATCTCTGACTACAGTGATCTTGGTTGCCATTATCTCTTAGTTAATTTTTCTTCCTACTTTCGGAAGAAGCATCCGCACTACACATCTATATTAAGAAATATAAACTTCTATTACTGAAGCATCAACTATATAACTTAAAATAACTAGAAATATTCAGTGCTTAAGACAAAAAAGAACATGCAATTGGATTATTCCTGGACTTGTCCAAAGCATTTGATACCGTAGACCATGATATTCTCTTAAGTAAATTTGACAGTTATGGTATTAGAGGCACAGCAAATGATTGGATCAGTTCATGTATTAAAAATAGATATCATATGGTAGAAATTGAAAATAAACGGTCTGATCTGCAGACTTCTAAGTATTTGTGCCACAAGGTTCAATATTAGGGCCACTGCTACTTTTGTTGTATATTAATGATTTTCCATTAAATGTAGCACCCGAAAATAGCATTTTTTTTTTACTGCCGACTCAAACTTTAACTTTAAAAATCATAGTAAAACTTCATTACAATTAAATAATGATCAATGCTTAAACTAAATCACTGGCTAAAAGGTAATAGACTGATTATAAATATTGATAAGACCAGCTACATAGACCAGTGGACACTCAAACCCTGATCAACAATACCAATTATTGATAATTCAATCATAAACAGTCAAAATAACACTAATTTCCTAGGCATCACTATTGATGCAACTCTATCCTGGAATGAACATATTTTAGCCTTATGTAAAAATTTAAGCCGCACAGAATATGCAGAATGCTGACCCAATTCTGCAACATAGGGACAATGAGAATTATATACTTTGGGTATGTTTACTCAATATTGGCCTATAGAATACCTTTCTGGGGGGCTTACTAATCAGGCTGCCATGGTATTCAGTCTATAAAAAAAAGGAATATACTACGAATAATAATTAAACAAGTAACAATCTTTACCCCAGGTAAACCAATTTTTGACAAACTTAATATATTGCCACTGCTATATATATAATTTCTAGAAACTGTCTCTTTTATTCATAATAACATACATTATTTTTTTAAACAATAAAGACTATCATGCTCATAATACTCGAGCAACTGAACTGATACATCTGCACCATCACCAACTGACCAGAACAATCAACAGTATCTCCCACAAAGGAGTAATTTTGTACAAGTTACCCAAATCTATCAAGGCATTCTCAGGCAAAATGTTCAAGAAAGACGTCAAGCACCTTTTGTTAAAATTTTACAGTGTAAATGATTTTCTGGAATTCAAACTGTAACCTGTTTATTGTTTATGTAATTTCTTCTGTAATGTGTATACTGTAAATAATATTATGTAAGACTGATGAAGCCATATATACTTATTGTATATCAATTGGTGAATAAATTCTGTTCTATTCTATACTACTGAGCTATAACCTCAAACAATATTGCGATATTAAATCAACCTTAAGAGTGAATACCTTTCATAATTTATTTTCATTTAACAAATTCAATGTTCCATCATAGAGTTGTATGGCAGGGTGATTGACAGATATTATGCTTTTACATTCCAATATTACTGGAATTAATTTTCACCAAGAACAATGTACTTTTAAATGTGGATGAATAATAATTAATGGTATAAATGGAAAGAGGAAAAAGGGATTCCTTCTTTTATTTGGGACTACTGTGTGGTATATGACTATGACAAAATACTGCTTGCTGTTAGTCCCTATTCCAACTTGTTCAAAAAGCTAAACACCCATATTAGTGTCACACCAAGATTTTTTTTAATGGCTGCAAAAATTAGGTGGAAGTGTTATTAACTAAATGCCTCCAAGTTAAATAAAAAAATAAAATAAAAAAAATAATTTGGACCTTGAAATTGCTGTGAAAAACAGAACAGAGCTAAGAATGAAGATGATTAGGTCTTTTCTAGATAACCTTTTTATGCGGTTATGATAATTAAAACAAAATACAAGTTTTAGAAATGGGTTTATTCAGTAAAAATATAATAATTAATGCTCACATTAAACTGACAGTACAAAGCTTTATGGAGTGTATACTTAAATCTCTTTTCATTGGAAAACAGTCTTAAATTAAGTAACATTCAAAAGGAACATTCAATTTGCTTCAATTCCAGTAAGAAATTCCTCAGCATCTTTCACTAGTTGATCTATGCGTTCTCTCTGTGCAGAACTGAGACCTGATTGATTCATCTTGCTCTTCAGGTTTATAATAGTTTCTTTGTAGCCAGTTACATTGTGGAACACACGGACATGTTTCTCTCCACCAGTAAGTACATATTTTCCAAGAGAATCAAACAAAAGACAGTTGATGGGACCTGAAAATATCAAAAGTCATTAATTTAGTATGTTTATGATAAAAAAAATGATAAGGATAAAACAAATCTTATGGGTTGACAGAGTATGTATTTTAAACACAGTTTAAGACAAGTTTATAACCACTGGAACTGTGAGTGAAAATAGTGGCACAAATTACTTGTTAAAAAAAAAAAGACATTTCAAAAGCTTTTGCCTTCATATTCAGGTGCGGTTTGCTTGGCATTGTTGTAATCCTCCTGAAGTATGCAGCTGGTAATGGCATGGTGCACATGTCTGGTGGCAGAACTTCAAAATTCATTATTGTATGTTTTTATTAAAAGTAAATTCCCATTTCTAAAGTTATGAATATTCCAAATTTACAGAAATATTTCATTTATGCCCAATTTTACCAACAGATGTTAAGACTTAACACAGCTGTTAGTCTATTTAGCAATAGTTATAACAAAAATTGCATTACACGAACATGTAATAGCTTAACACCCAAGTTAAACCTCTTGTTAAACTAACAAGCCATATTTCTGTTAAGTCATAAACAATTGTAGAATTACCAAGAGAGCGGGCGTGAATGCAACTTTTGATGACCATTTGCTATATTTAGAATGTCTAAATGGCATTTGTAACGGAGAATGGCCTATGAGGAGAAATGGTTTTGAGGAGCTATCAGAAGAGTTTCTAAAGAGGTTTAGACTGTCGAAATAAGTTTTTATGAAGATTATTGAGAAAGTACAAGAGAGGTTATAATATGCATCAAATAAGAATATGCCGATCTTGCCTTTGCTTCAAGTATTAATAACTTTGTGATTTTATAATTCACTGATTTCTGTGGATAATACTTATCTAACTCCTGTCTTGAAAAGTTCAAGTCTCTTGTCACTTCTGTCCTTTGCATCTTATTTTAAATTTACGTAATATTGACGAAGTTGCTTCATACTTCTGGTTGGGACATTTGCATTCAAATTAAACTCAATTATTTCCCACATCACTCTTTCTCTTTCACATTTACCACATCTGTCTTATTTTCCACAATACCTAACCTTATATTTAGTTACTAATTCAACTAACAATTCTTTCCGTTGTTTAAGGACTATGATACAATGAAGCACAAAATTAATACAATTTTGAGTCGAACTAATACTCAATGCTCCATTTATTGCTAGTATTTACCTAGAACGCGTTTCGTTAGGATCTTCCTAACATCATCAGCTGTTGTTGACTAATGGATGCCGGTTCAGCGAACTCCTCGGAGGTGATAGGTGCGTCTCTGTCGGTATCTTGATGAACTTGAAATTTGGGTTGTCTTCAAAGGTAGTATCGAAATTAAACAATTTACTTTCATATTTCTTTATAAAGATTTTTTCCCACGTGGTTAATGCAGCTGGACCTTGGACACTTTTTAGTAAGTGAATTTCTCGTTCTATGTCATGATTTTCCTTCCAAAAATGGTACGCTATCGCCGATTTATCTATTTCTTTATTCCTGATGTTCCTAAAGTGCTCTTTAAGCCTAATGTTCACGTTCCTTTTTGTTTTTCCAATGTAGAATTTGTCACAGAGTATTAGTTTGACTCAAAATTGTATTAACAATTCTTTCTTGGTCTGGCCCCATAGCTCAGTCGGTAGAGCACCTGCCTGCCATGCTAGGGGTCCCGGGTTCAATTCCCGGCTGGGGGTGGGGCTTTTCCTCCAACCAAGGTGATTTCCCATCTTCCCCAGAGTGTGGAAGTAAGATGAGAGTGTGAATGTGTGCGTGATCTAATGATACAAACCAATGATTGCGAGTTAACACCATCAATATGTTCCAAAGGAGAAGGGCTGCTGATATGACCACTGCAGTTAAAGGCGGGGTATAAATGGAACAAAAAAAATTCTTTCTTGATTGATGAGAAATTTGTTCCACAGCTTCTCTTCTGATTTTATTCACAGACCATCTTTTTCAGCTGTGTGTAAATGAGAATAAAAGCAAAAGCACATTGTAGTACATTCAGAAAATAATATGATTCAACCATAGCCTTTTATATCTGTAATATTTACAAGTCTCAGCGTTAATACATACTTTTTAACATTTTCAGAAAACAAGGTTGTGAAATACAAGAATTTTGACAGTTTGTTATCGCTGTGACATTGTTACCTTACATTTGTTAAAGTCGATTTTCACATCTGTTGGTGAAATCAAGCACTAGAAATTCCTGAGTTTTAACAACACTTACAAACAAAAGTCTAGTGTGTTGCTTATGTGTAGCCCAGAAATAATTCTGCATTCCTTGCAGTGCTATTATGGGTTATTCTGATATACAGTAAAAAAGTTTTCTTATCCATCTTTAAAACATGATACAGCTATATGGATGATATTTTTGCAATACTGCCAAATAATTTACATAGGATGTTCTAAAACATTTGATCATACCAGACTCAGGCAAACAACTTCATTCTGCAGACAGAAAAGATGATTTCTTTAGATGGTATCTAATGAAAATTGATTCTCACTTATTGCTACATCAATAACAGCAGCAACAATCTGAAATTGCATTCACATGTATTTTTCAACAGTCTTGTACATTATCCAACTTAAGTCCCTCTCAGCAATTCAATATTAGCACAATGTTCAATCAGCAATTTGTGTGTGTGTGTGTGTGTGTGTGTGCGCGCGCGCGCGTGTGCTCTTTAACTGCTTTGATTCTCAGCTTTCTATTCTGCATTGGGCATGAAAAACTGCTTAATTTCGCTCAGAGGCCTCCTTACTGCTTTACTTCCCTTCTGTAGGAAGCCAAGCTGAGTTTTAAGCCTGAAAACATCCATCACCTTCTGTAAGGTTTCAACCCATGAGCTTGAGAACCAGAAATTAGCACACTGTCCCTAGACCATCCAAGCAGCTATGGTTTTAACCCTCAAATAGCAGACAGAAAGATTAACAGAAAAGATGCAGGAAAGTAAAAGTGGCACCTAACATCTGTAGTAAAGAACTTCAAGTAATGTTCATAACACATTCTATTCCAAAAAGTGTTCTATAAGTGTAATATTGTCGCACTCCGGGGTGGAATGGCAACTGGGGGTGCATTTCTGAGAACTGGATGGTAGAGCCAGGATGGGACAGGGGAGAAGAGACAACACTGATGTTCATTATACCCAGAGTTTCCAAGGTTTAATTATTGTTACACCACCAGTTACACCAGAGCCTTGTATAGGCTCAAGAAATTGAAATGTCAGTGAAATGTACATATTTACATCAAACTTCAAGTAGAGCCTTACCTTTGCAGATATTTCTCGTACATGGTGAGAAAGGGGGGTTCAAGGCTACTGCTGTTGGGCAGTATGACGACAAAGATCCAGCGTGATTCCCCCGAAAAGATCAGACTAGACTAGCATACGACAGCCCAAAATACCAGCCTTACGTATTATCACTTAACTAGAGAGAGGAGGCCGAACAATGAACCAAGAACTTTTCCATATTATGTCAGCAAAAATCCTATCACAGTGTACCAATGTTCCCGAACTTTCTATCCACCATGTATGTTCGAAGTCCACAAAACACACTGGTTATGACTTTTCTGTTGCCTAGGACTGCTGAATTCAACATAAACATGCGGGCTATTGCCCTGTGAACTGACGAGCTACAGATTTGTCGTTCTTTGACCTGCTGTTAGGTTCAACAACTCTGAACCAAGAAATAGTAATACATTTTTGCCAGAAAACATAATACTGTTAAAATCCCATTTAAAAGTTGAAAATAAATTAACTTTTTCTATCTCACCCAGTGTATGCGACAATATCATACCCTAGGAATAAGAAGCATTAGAAATGTATTAAGAATTCCACCAAAACAGCTGACACCACAAAATGCAAAATTGGGAATATATATTTCCTAAACTGAAAGGACCATATGGAACAAATAACATATATATTCTAAACTAAACTCCATGTGTTGAAATGTGCCAAGCTAAGGATTTTACACCTGAGCAAAATCCATTACCCTCCAATGTGTTTAAATCCATGACTTCATGAATCAGAAACTAGTATGTTACCGCTAGACCACAGAAGGTGACATTCACATATATACAAACTGGGACTGCATGCACAAATAACATAGAAGCACTCTTCAAACACATCATCATCAACACAGCTGGACTCTGTTTCTAGAAGGCATAACAAGTATACGTTTTGTAGTCATGGATTACTTCACAAATTGTCCAGAGTTATATTCTATTCCTAACTAGTCAGCCAAGATAATCACAGACTAACTCATGGAAGAAATGCTTTGCTGCTTTGGAGTACCCCTGGAACTACACAGTAATAAGGGCACAATCTTTGAGTCAATTCTGATAAGAGAAGAATTGGAATGGCTTGGGGTTTACAAAACATGGCCAATGTCTCTCCATTCTTAGTATATCAAGCAGTATATCAAAATTTTTTAGTAACTGAAGAAGGTTGTGAGTATTCATCATAGGGATTGAGATGTCAGTGTGCCACTTTTCTTGCTGACCTATGCTCGTAAACCCATTGCAAGGATGACATAAAGTTGGTCCTTGGCAGACAGTTGAACTTCTGCCTTAAATTTGGAAGCCTCCTTGGAGCAGAACAGTTGATTACACCCTCCAAGAGATTAGCACATACCTGATTGTCTGGTCTGAGATGCAACTAATAGCTAGTCTCCTGTAGAACAACATCAAAAAATGCCACTTCCCTGTTTTAGAAGATTAGTTTGGGCCATTCTAAAAGATTACTTTTTCAAACATTTGCTTTGTATTATGGTCCTAAATAAGCAGCTGTCTTGTACCCAATGGACAGTTTTTTGGTAAAGTTGAGAGTGAGAGTTTACTTCAATGTAGTGAACAGTGTCAAGTTGTGTTTTATTCTGAGTGTGTGTCACAATTTCTTAAGTGCACTAGCATCTAAGTGTTAAAGTGTGTATGGTAGAAACTGGTGTTCTCATGTTACATCAAATTATACAATATTATGACTAAAATACACACCATGGAATTTTGGCTATGTTTCTGCAATAGAAACTATTAAGTTTCTGGAGTAATGATTACATGTATCATCTTAGTTATTGGATATGTTATATGAAGCAACCACTGGATAAATTATATACTGTATCCGTCTTAAGAAGCACACGTTTTGTATTACTACGTGCCCACGTGCACAAGGGTGACAGACGACAATGACACTTTCGCCCATGTGTTATGCCATATTACATTCAAACAAGTTGTATGCACAAGAGTAGCTTATCAGTAGGTTTTGTTTTGTAGGTTTTGTTCGCGGAATTGCTCACAGGAACAGTGTGCTTGCCAGGACGGCAGGAGTATAGTCAAGTTGGGGAGCCATTTGATCTCAATGCATAAGCTTCAGTGAGATGAATTGGATACAAGAACTCTTCACACAGTATTCTAGCATTCAAAGACTGGCTATGCTACTGCCCTAGAATTATATAATATAATATTTATTGAGGTACTAAGCTTTTACAATTTTTGCACTGCCCTCTGTTCTGGTCCAGGCCACTGCTACACAGGACAGTCCCCCTAGAATTATAGAAGCCTATTGATAAATATCACTTTGGTCTAGATTATCTTTTGACATACTTGGTGCGGACCAAAGGCAGATTAATTTTTTGGCATTCATAGATGATAAAAAGCCTCGGCCCAAGTAAAGCTGTGGACTAGCACAGAGCAAGTGTTACACGAGTAGAGAGGTTCTACTACTGCACATGTGAGAATCCCATAGAGTGCTAAACAAACCACAGTGTACCTACAAATTTATAAATCTCTGGTAGCTTCACAGCTGTTTCTTAATCATTCTTAGCGTTGCTGTTGCTGCTTGAGCTTTGACAAGAAAGTTTGGTGCGCTATGAATATGGATAATATGGAGTCAACAAAGAAGCATGGTATCAATTGGTCAGAGGAAGAGAAGAAGTTCTGGTTTTCTCTAGTCCAGAAAAGAATGAACATTGTAGAAAACAAATCAGTATCTACGAATATCAGAAAGGAGCAGGAATGGAAGGAAATTTATAGTTTTCTGTAGTTTTCGGAGGAAAGGACAGAAGTGTTCTCTGTTTAAAGGAGCAGTGGAAGAGGCAGAAGGCAGGTGCGAAGGTGAATGTTCACAAAGTAAGTGTGTCTTTATTTTGTTATACTTAGTGTGTACTTCTGGCAATTGACATTATATTAGGTTAATATAATGCTACACAGGACAGTCCCCCTAGAATTATAGAAGCCTATTGATAAATATCACTTTGGTCTAGATTATCTTTTGACATACTTGGTGCGGACCAAAGGCAGATTAATTTTTTGGCATTCATAGATGATAAAAAGCCTCGGACCAAGTAAAGCTGTGGACTAGCACAGAGCAAGTGTTACACGAGTAGAGAGGTTCTACTACTGCACATGTGAGAATCCCATAGAGTGCTAAACAAACCACAGTGTACCTACAAATTTATAAATCTCTGGTAGCTTCACAGCTGTTTCTTAATCATTCTTAGCGTTGCTGTTGCTGCTTGAGCTTTGACAAGAAAGTTTGGTGCGCTATGAATATGGATAATATGGAGTCAACAAAGAAGCATGGTATCAATTGGTCAGAGGAAGAGAAGAAGTTCTGGTTTTCTCTAGTCCAGAAAAGAATGAACATTGTAGAAAACAAATCAGTATCTACGAATATCAGAAAGGAGCAGGAATGGAAGGAAATTTATAGTTTTCTGTAGTTTTCGGAGGAAAGGACAGAAGTGTTCTCTGTTTAAAGGAGCAGTGGAAGAGGCAGAAGGCAGGTGCGAAGGTGAATGTTCACAAAGTAAGTGTGTCTTTATTTTGTTATACTTAGTGTGTACTTCTGGCAATTGACATTATATTAGGTTAATATGGAATTTTATTTTAACTAGAAAAACTAATTAATTTCACTGCATAAAAGTAAATGCACTATGGTTATGTAGTAGTTATGTATCTATTCAAAGAGCATCAATAGATAAACCAAATGCATTAACCGAGAAACAACCATGGTGGTATATATAGTAATGGGCATTAAATAAAATTATCCTAAGGCAGATATAATATCTGCTAAGTGAATTTCAATAGCTATGTAGGTTAAGGTTGAAAGTAAATAAGGTCACAAATTTAGCATCTCAGAACCACTAAGGGTAATTTCGTGTTACACTAGGTCTAACTTCGTGGCAATAATTTCTATTCCGAATATGAAGTTCAGCTAAAGCACTTGAAGTTATATTTATAAGCAGAACGTCCCTGGCATTTTTCGTGAAACCAATCATAGCATTCTGTGCACTGAATCCATGTTTCAGCCTTGTTGAAGCCTTGCTATCACTAGCTTTGGTGGATTTCTTCGACTTCTTAGGCCAAATATTGCTGACAGGTTCTTGTGGATCCCTTAATAGGCCTGGAGCGTCCACTTCACAAATGGCTGGCAGGAAGAGACGTGGTTTCTGAGCAGCACTTGCCCTTTTTCTGACCCCAACATTGGGGTTGAGAGGCATCAGAAGAGGCTCTGCCATGTCCTTGATGTTAACAGTTGTTTTCTTTTGAAGAATTTTGTGCCAGATTTGAAGCATGAGCGTCAGAAACCTTCAGTGCCTCATCTGTACTTGCTCGTCTGTCAAGTGGGAAAATTCCAGGTTTTGAGAAAGCATGTAATGTTCCTTCCTGTCAAGGCATCGTGGTAGACTTCTTTCAAGATGGGAAGAAAATCTGCTCTCATGGGTTTGTACCCTTTTCTTTTCAGATGATCAAGGACCCTTGAATGGCAGAATGTCTTCATTGAACCGTAAATGTCAATGTCCAAAGGTTGCAGCAGATGTGTAGTGTGACTCGAAAAGGTTTGAAAGATGATTCCATTCTCCTTTCCAAACTTCAGAACATCAGATCCCATATTACTGGTATGAGAATCCATCAATATCATGATAGGAATGTATTTCAGGAAATGTTTCAGAAAATCCAGAAATATGTCTGAGTTTGCCCAACCATTAGGAGAAATTGTAACCAAACATTTCACAGGAAATCGTGGGCACTTCCTCTCCATTGTGCTACAATATCCATAATGTGAAAAGTTGCATCACATATTACTTGAACATTTAGTGAATAATAGCCCTTTCTATTTATGTAAATTTGGGCATGTTCTCCTCCAGGATTTATTATTGGCATGTGTGTGCCATCTATAGCGCCAATAACCTATAAGACAAATACATACACATGTTTTAGAAAGTGGTATGAGTATATATAAATGAAAAAAGTAGAATAATTTCTCGAGGAAAGGGAAAAATTTCAAGATTAATGCTGAGGTCTTTACACACAAATGGGTATATAAGTAATGCAATAGTAATATCAATATATATTTACTCTCTATATACCATGGAAGAATTGATTTTAATATGTCTTATGTTCAATTCTTAGGACAAAGATATGGTACTTACACTTAATCCTTATTGTGTTACAGGAATGCAATATAAGAAGTTTTTTTATTATTTTTTTATTTATATTTAATATATGATGGAAAGTAAATATATTTTGCTATAAAGTATTTATTTCTAAAAGAAAGCTTTTCTTGATCATAAAGATGTTGTTAGTCATATTTGAGTACTGTATGTCATTTTCAATATGCAGGAGCATTGCTCACTTCAGGACACAAAAAGCAAGTACACAACACATGTAAGTTAATTGAAATTAATCATTTCTTTACACTAGCAGTATATAAGCTAAGGTTTTTTGAATAGATAGAGTCAACAAGAAAAATTCAATGCCATGGCCGGGATTTGAACCATGGATCTCCTGGTTTCCGTCCAGTCGCTCTTACTCATTGAGCTACAATGGCCAACGTGCCATCCTGACATTACATTCTCCAACTGACTCATAGTTTCCCGGTAAACCACTAGGGGCTCTCGTATCCAAGATACTTAAGGTCTTTTTGGTTCAAATCCCTGCCATGGCATTGCATTGAATTTTTCATGTTGACTCTATCCAACATATGTATGTTTTATTCTTCAGACTAATCCTTACACTTTTCTCGATATTTTGCTAAGCAACTAGTTTTGTTAACTATAAGTACATTAATATGATTTAATTATTTTCCTTCGTGCCTTATGACTTTGGTTCCCTTCTCAACTGTCAAAAATTATCTTTTATGCTTAGTTACTGTAGATATCTAAGATTTGGTTTAAAAGTACGGCATATTCCATTGCTCATACCAACCACATTAGTAACATGACATACATTCCTATTTCCTTCCTTCATGACCTTGATAGACATCAAAAAGTTACTGTTTGTCTGTGGTTATTTAAATAAAAATTACTGAAACATTACAAAGGTAGAATTTGTTAGTAGCTTCTGGTGTTAGAGACATTTTATTCTCATTAATGATTACTTTGTGGAAATAGCACATTAAAGAAAAAAAAAGTCATTGTGTATAGAACTGTGAAATCATTTAACATTTTTAAACACATATGTTGATTGCTAAAGGAAACAAAATAATGAAAGCAAAGAAGTAACTTAAGCATCAATGTAGCATAAGCGAGTACTGGAGGGAACTTCGTGGCTCTTGTACCTCGACTTAAATGTCAAAGCAGGGGTACGCATCAACTTATTTTCATGGAAACTTGGTTGTGATTTGATTACTTCCAAGAAAATAAGTCAGGAGCTTGATAAAGTTAACAACTAAGAAATAGATGAACTCACTGGTACACAATTTCAGAATTGAGAATATTTTAATCCTTGAGCAACAGCATTGCTATGTTTAGCTTTAAACTGAATAAATTTAAATTGATAACATATTAGTCTAATTGGATCAATTACATGTGATACAAATTACATTACAAGATATTAATTAAAAAAATTACATTAATTCATTTCCCTCATCTAAATATTTACAAACATAAAGATACAAAGCAAAGTTTGTAAAGCAAACCGTCAAACACAATAGTTATCACAGAAGACAAAAACTGGTGGAAAAATACGTGATAAAACTGGAAATTTCGAAACATTACAGTTACTTAAATAAAATAGATCTGGAATTATACAACCTACATCTAGAACTAACCAAACAATTAGGAATTCACATTTGGCAAAATTTCGAAATGCAGGTTCACGAAAAATTAAACACATTAATGATTAAGAAAAACGAAAAACTTAAAAATAAATTCAAACTGTTAAAAGAACGGCAACTGGAACACACTCATCAGCCAAAACACCGGGACTTTAAAGAGCAAGTTAACGTAATAACCTTTCGCAACAAAAGTTTACAACCGATGAAATTAGATTACTCCAGAAAGGTTTCAATACGTGTGTTAACTTCTCAAATAATATAGACGATTTTATCGCCGACATAGAAATAGCCACACATAACCTAAAAAATGAAAACTTAACCAAAGCCAAAATTGAATGTCTGGATATAATAAAGCAGTTATCCCCAATATACAATAAAACTTACAACAAAACAATAAGAAATTTAAATAAGAAGCCTGTGGTATACCTAAAAGCCGACAAAGGTAATTCTCTAGTAATTATGGAGACAGAAGACTATATTCAGAGAGTAAACCTTATGTTAAACAGTCCAGAATATGAAAAAATTCCAAAAAATCCATTATCCAAAAGTATCACTTCTGTTAATAAAGCTTTATCAATTACAAAAACATTAAGTACATCTGAAAAATACAACTTAAAATTGTCCAACCCCACACTACCAAGGTTGTACTGTCTGCCAAAAATCCACAAACAAGACAACAGCATGAGACCCATCATCAATGGCATCAATTCACCTACATACCACATAGCAAAATGGTTAGTAAGAAAATTAAAATCATATGACAAATTTCAAAGTTTGGGAATAAAAAACTCCTTGGAATTGATAAATCACCTACAGAAATACAACATCCCGGAAAATCACATACTAGTTTCTTTTGACGTTAAGGCACTTTTTACAAGCATTCCAGTAGAAAAAATACCTACATTCCTCAAAAAATGGCTAACCCAGACTACAACGGACCCAGAGAAATAGATGACATTATCAATCTTACAGATTTATGCATAAGGAATAATTACTTCATGTTTAACCAAAAATTCTACAGACAATCAAAAGGATTAGCTATGGGGAGCCCACTTTCGCCTATTTTAGCAGACCTATACATGAGCTATTTTGAAGCATACATAGTAAAGGCCTTCCCACAGATTTATAAATTTTGGCAGAGATATGTTGATGATATTTTTGCTATCATTCCGGAAAAACTTAGAGAAGATTCTCTAAAATTACTAAACCTGCAAGATAATCACATCCAATTTACTATGGAAGTAGAAAGAGACAACACCCTACCCTTTTTGGATCTCAAGATAACTAGAAATCGTCATGGTGTAGATTTTGGAATATACAGGAAGCCCACACACATAGATAATTACATAAAGAAAAATGAATACAACTCAGTTTCACATCAACTAGCTGCCTTTAGAAGTCTAATTCATCGGCTATACAACATCCCACTGAGTAAGGATGAATTTTTGAAAGAACAACAACACATAAAAGACATAGCGGTATTAAATGGATTCAACCCAGCCATCATAAGGAATATGATGAAGAGGAAAGAAAAACTGAAGATAAGATCAAAAAATACCACTCTCACACCACTTAAAAACACAAATTGGCAATATAGAAAATTCACCTACCATCCATGGGCTTTTAGAAAATTTGAACGAATCTTCAAAAGACTAAACTTAAAACTAGCACCCCAAAACAAATTCAGTCTGAGGAACCTGCTAAATAAACCACTGAAAAATACAATCCCCAACAATGTGAAATCAGGAATTTATCAGATTAATTGTGAAACCTGTGAAAAAAGCTACATAGGAAAAACTAAGAGAAACTTGTTAACCAGGCAAAAAGAACACCAGAGGAACATTAAGTTGAAACAAACAGAAAAATCTGCAGTTTCACACCATTTTTGGACAGAAAACCACATTGGCCACAACATTAAACTGTTAAAATCTTTAAGTACACCCATAGAATTGGATATTTGGGAAAAAATATTCATAAACAAAAACCGTGATAAAGTTATAAATTTTGAAATCCCGGCATTAAATGAAGTATTAAAACTTAGTGCCCCTAACACCAGATGGCAGAGTGATCGGAGCTCCGTAGTAGTGGAAGAAGAGGGAGGTTCATTTAGTCACCAAACAGCTGAGGATGAGATAGAATGATCTTGAAAACGTTTCAATTATACAACAAGTAAGTGAAGACTGAGTGTAAACATAGTGACTCATAAATTCAAACTTAAATATGAAGAATACTTCACTGTTAATAATGCTTCTGCTTTTAATATTTATAAAGATACAAATTTATTATCTCTATTAATTTCTGCTTATGCTTTTGTGCTAGTTCCTATTCCACTAGGATTGAAAGTTCTGAGTTTTATTAAGTGATATAAAAATATTTACTTGGAAGTAAACTTTCATGATACTTCTGAATAAAACCTAACTGTATGAAAGCAATCCACTTCTCATTATAGTAAAGTGTATATATTTGCCTCTCTCTTTATAAATTTGCACAGATTACATGCAGCCACAAGCCAAAATCCATATTATTATTAGCAAAGGTGGAAGAGCATGAAAAGGGAAGTATATTTATCAAGAATGAAAAGGAGATAATACTTGTCATTAATTCTTTAAGATACTGCTGGTGAAATAAATTATGAGAGAAACTTTTCTATTCATAAGCTAGGTGACAGTTTGTTAGAGATTCATTATCTAATTTGTATCCCCATATCCTAATGCTTATTGCATAGAATTATTTTATGCAAAGTACATAAGAGACACAAACTGTAAATAAAATCTTTAATATAAATAGCAATGAGCTAAAATAATTTTAGTGTAATATCCAAAATACATGTAAATACTAGCTAATGTAAATAATATCCAGCTGAAGTTCAGGTGCATCATTCAAACATATTGATACCCATTGGAAACAATGCTAACCACTAGTTACACAATTTGATAGTACTGTTAATAATTTCAATAATAATTCCACTTGCTGTAATATTTATATTTAGCCTTAAAATGCATGTCATCCTGGATCTAAAGGAAATTATTAAATATTGTATTATATTAAATTTATAAGGAAATAATTACCTGATGAAATCCTGATATATCATAAAACATCCATCCAGTTGCAGTTCTCCTCTCCTTGCTGGGAAAACAAACAACGACGTGCGTGACTAGCAAAGGTACCAGAGACATAGCTGATAATACGGCTTACTGATGCCTGACTAACATAATGCAGGCCAGCAGTGTTGTCCTTTCAATCATACCCTGATATCGGACATGTCATGTTGTTTTGATATCCTCCTCTTGTGTAGTACCAAAGTGCTGTTAGGATTTGAGTGTCAGTTGAGATACTCAGGCCTTGGTTACTGTCCCTGACATACAGGTTAGGACAAATCAATTTTATCAGCCTTCTGGCATTTGCTTTACTAAACCTATCTGCTTCTGAAGTTTAGGTCATACTTCGCAATAATTTCTATTCTTGGTACATAAGTTTTCCTCCATCGTCTTATTTCACGAATTCTATGATTGCAGCTACATTCATCACTTTAGTGTTGTCCATTTTGCCTTTAATCTAACTCCCAAAGGCGGACCAAAATTTTAGCCGGACCAATGTGTTTGTTCCCTGGATCATTGCTAATCCCAGTTTATGAATAAGAAAATCGATGGTCCACTATTAGTCCACCGTAAGTAATAAGTTGGTCTGGACCAAGTCTGACTATGAGTACAGCCCATTGTCACTATAAAGGCTTCTCTGGATTTCCAGATAATACACTCAAGTCATTCTGTAAAACACATTATCTTAATGATAAGCACAACTACATGCCATGTTAGTTAGGCAAAATTAGATTTCAGAGGGGAAAAACTTTGTGACAGGCCAAAGAGCATAGATAGCAAACAAAAAATTTGTATATTCAAATCTGAATATGCCATTCTATCATAAAATAACATAAATTAAATCATTCCTTAAATTCTGCAGGCCAAAGTTCTACTAATAAACACATATTAAAATTAAATGAAATACAAACTCAACACACTCAATTACTATTAGAACATGAATCAGTTATGTCAATCAAATCCAGTACAATTAAATCCCTGATTTCATATAATGTCCATTGGAAAACTGTTAGCATTATTCTTGGAGTATGAATTAGCATGTTTTGTATTACCTATTTTAAAGTAGATTAATGATGCAAAAACAAGCAAAATCTCCCAACAAAAACCCATACAAGGCACAATAAAGCCTCCTAATGGAATTTTTCTCAGCAGACTAAACTTCTGACTATGGAATATTCCTGTCCGTGGTAATATCACCTCAAGTAGTATGGTTTAATATCTTAAAATGTCCAAAAATGTGTTCCAAGCTTTTTGCACCTACATCCAGGAACTGGTAGTACCAACCAATTTGAATGCAGGTTAAGAGATAAAATTCATCAAAAATGAAGCACATTTGACAAATAGCAGTTAATCATATGTTTAGGTACTTAATATTTAAATATTTTCGCCAATCTAGCAGTAGCCATTGATCAGAAAGGCTTCAGCACTCACATTTCTATTCATTACAAAGATATTCTGCTGTTACCTGAATAAACATCTTCAATGGTACAGTCACATTTACCAGTCAGGACGGAATAGAAAGCCAAAGAACTTCCACTGCTCACAGCCACTACCTCGCCATTTGGTGACATAGCTATACGTACATGACTGCTTCCAGATGAATGATTGTATTTTCCTGTAATAAGTAAATGTGGATCTTCTCCCTTCTCAAACTCAACTGAAACAAAATTTAACATTTTCAAGCTGTGTAGAGGATGTGCATGTGTTGTGAGCATTTGCAATTGTCTTAACATTATATCCAAAATAAGTGACAAAGAAAGCACAGTTAAACGAAAAACTGAATTTACTCTTGGACCTAATAAAACTATTTGATAAAGCACTTATCTTTCACAATAAATGGCAACATTGCACCCCCTTCTCCCCCCCCCCCGCCCCGCCAACAAAATGTCAAAATGGATGATTGCACTATCATATGCCTGATCACAGGAAAATACAGGAGTTTAGTGCTGAAGGTTAACCATTTCTGATTTGCTACTTAAATTTTTTCTCTACTCAAACTATATAAGCTCGAGGGTATCTACCAGGGCAATCCACACAAAGTGAAGACTGACCTCCCCTTTAATGACCAGGGAGTTACTGAGCTGCCCCGAAAGGGCATCCAGCACCTCCGTGGGGCTTTCCATAGGGCAAGACCTAGAGACTAACAAGCCCCCACATCTGGGCCTATGGACTCAAGACAGGATGGAAGTTGATACCCCACTTATGCGCGCCAACCCCAAAGGGAAAGGCTACTGATTAGACCTCGGTAGGGCCACCTGATGATCTACCACACCTTCTACTAGCTATGCAGGCTAGTACGTGGGAATATATGGCTTCTCTCAACCCCGTGCGGAGATGTACCCGATCTCGGGTATCGGGAACCACTGCCCCCTCGAGTCCAACCCAATCCAAACAACTCCCAATCAGGGAGGGGCTCGAATGTTTGTCCCGAGGTTCCTCTAGTAATGTCAAGAGGTACGAGTGCTAGGGATCCGCACCACGGCCGCTGAAGAGACAGATCCACTCCCCTATGGGGTCTCTACTCAAACTGGTCTGCATGACATAAACAGCAAGAAATCTAAGATTTGAAATTTGCACGTTGATGACTGCTAGTTAAGGCTTCTCAGATTACCAGCCGTGTTAAATTGATGAAATTGCTCGAGCTTTTGGCCATCTTGACTCTGATCTTATTCATGAAACTGATGTGGGCCACCATATGGCTAAGCTATATAACTCAAACCAGGGGGGCAGGGCTAGCAAACGCAGGCCAATGGAGAGCAGGTCATTTCTGATTGGTGCGGCTTGGCAGTGTCATTGCTGTCAAAAAGTGTGTGCATTCCTATCGTACAATCTAATATCCTGGACCATGCAGTGCTGAGCTGGAGGCAATTGTCTCTATTAAAATTATTCTTAGACTCTAATTTAATTTCTATAGTCTCTTTTATGAGTCTGTCATAATATTGGTCACTGCTGTGCAAAAACATGACTCGTCAAAAAGAATACAGTTATCGTTGTCAATGCTATGTTATACCACTGCGGATTTTTCTGGTTGTAGCTAATGGATGTTTCTTTTGTGTTTGGCACATCTCTCTTCAATGATGCAGCCAGTCTGCCCAACATAAACCATTCCACGTTGGCAAGGAATTTTATAGACAGTCTTCAGTACCAAGTTGTCCTTAACCAGTCTCAAGCATTGTCTTAATTTCTTTGGTGGCAAAATGATAGTCTTTTACACTCACTAGAATCCAAACCATCTTGTTTGAGATGGAGCTATAGAAAGTTATATAAGCTTTCATTTGAATTTCATTCTTTCTTTTGGAGTGCAGGTTCATCAGGGCTCATATCCTTGAGGCAGTTGTTGCGAGTAGTAACTATCCAAAGGGCTCACTAAACATCCTTGTTAGTGTAGCCATTCTTCTTGAATGTCTCTTTTAGGAATTGAAGTTCTTGTGCAATGTGGTCTTAGTCTGCAATTTCATAAGTGCGATGATCCAAAGTGGTGAGAGCAGTATTCTTCTGAATTGGATGATGGTGGCTGTGTGCGAGATACTCGTCCATATGTGTAGTTTTCCTATAGACACTGTTTCCTAATGTGTCATCCTGCTTCTTAGGAATCAGAATATCCACGAATGGAAGACAATTGTGGTTTTCAATTGCCTCCTGGTTTCGGGTATATAGCTTAATAAGCTGGTGGCCCACATTGGTTTCCTGATGAAGGCCACATAGTCAAGATGGCTGAAGGCTCGAGAAATTTCATCAGTTTAACATGGCTGATAATCTAAGAAGTCTTAATTAGAAAGAAATCCATTTTAAAAATATAAACCTGAGGATTTTAATATACTGTGAACATAGGAATCCTGATAGGACCAACAAAAAGTCATAAAAACTGGAAAATGCAAAAGGTGAATGTAAATGCAAGGTTAATACTGTACATAAATACGTAAAATATGAAGCTATTAACAGTGAAACAAACAAATATATACAAATATAACAATTTGTAACTTAAAACATCTTATAATGATGACACTTTTCTTATAAATTGTTTAGGATCACGATTTCATGGAAATCCCACATTGTCAGCCGGAACCAACAAAACTGTCATCGTTACAAACGCTATATGTTAATATGTTCTGGTTAGTACTACCAAAATCTGAAAATAAAACAAATTTACAAACAGAATCGACTGCCGGTATTTCAAAATTCATTACGCGATGCTTGTTTTTTAAAATATCTTTTCCCATACCATTAAATCTATCGGACCATTTAATTGTTCTAATAATTTAACTTCTGGATTTACTTCATGGTTAAATGACCAAAAATGATCTGCTATGCCGATTTATCAGTCTATTGGAAAGACAAAACATAATTTAGAAACCAGAACGAAAGAACATTTTCCTAACATTAAGTATAAACAGACACAAAGCTTAGTATAGGTTTAAGGTAAATGGAGAGCTAAATTAGAGGGCAATGAATGATAATATTTATCAATGAAGCATAGAGATTATGAACTGGTTAGAGGTCTTCTGTGCTTGGAGTTCTAATCTGGATACAAATCAGATCCTACATTTCTGATTCCAGTCTGTACACTGCCAATGTAAAACAGCATGGTTTCTACTCCATGGTGTGGGTATAGTGCCTAGCTTTCAACCTGATGGGCCCTACTTTGAATCTCATTTGGGATAATTGATCGGATAATGATTTTTCCTTATCCTCAAGTAATTATACCTCAAAGTTCCCTGGGTTCACTTGCGCATCACTTCAGCCAGTTCATTCTTTGAAGATTAGAGTTAAGGTAGGACAGATTTTCAAGGATACCATATTTACATATTACCAACATCTGAACACGAAACAAACCTAAAAACAGAATCAATTGCTGGTATATCAAAATTCATCACACAATTTTTATTTTTTAAAATAAATATTTTTTCCCACACTATTAAATCTATGGGAATATTTAATTGTTTAATAATTTAACTTCAGGATTTATTTCATGGTTAAATGACCAAAAATGATCTGCTACGGCCAATTTATCAATTTGTTTATATTTAATGTTACGAAAATTTACATGAGGACTTAATAGTTAATTTTGTTAAACTTACTGATTTTTGTTTGGATCAAAATTTTTTCACTTTTAATGGTGAATTTTTTCAACAAACTTCTGGCTTAGCAATGGGTAATCCTCTTTCACCTTTTCTTGCTGATCTTTTTATGAGTTTTTTTCGAAATTCAAGTCACTAAAGCTTTTCCTTTGATTTTTAAGACATGGTATAGATATGTTGATGATATTTTTGCTATTGTTCCTGAAAAATAAATTAATGATGGTTTAAACTTACTAAATTTACAAGATAAAGCTATAAAATCTACATTAGAAACTGAAATTAATGGATTTCTTCCTTTTCTAGATTTGAAAATAATAAGAAATAACAACAAATTAGATTTTGGTATTTATAGGAAATCTACTCATATTGATAATTACATAAAAAATAAAAGTTTTAACCTTTTTTCACATAAATTTGCTGTTTTTAATAGTTTGATTTACAGATTAATAAATATACCCCTAAATAAAGAAGAATTTAATAAAGAATATAAACATATTATTAATACTGCTTTAATTAATGGTTTTAATAAAGATGTTATACAAAAGAAGATTGAAAAATTTATTTATCAAAAAAGTATTAATGATATTTCTACTCTTAAAAAAATAAAAGATGATTATAAATTTAAAAAATTTACTTACCATCCTTGGGTTAATAAACATTTTCAAATTGTTTTTCAAAGAAGTTGGTATAACTTTAGTTCCTCAAAATAAATATGGTATTAAAAATTTATTACAATTTTCTAAAAAAGATTAAATTTCTAATAATAAAAAATCTGGTATTTATCAACTTAATTGTTTAGATTGTGATCAGGTTTATATTGGAAAGATGAAACATAGTTTGGAAACCAGAAAGAAAGAACATTTTCGTAACATTAAATATAAACGAATTGATAAATCGGCCGTAGCAGATCATTTTTGGTCATTTAACCATGAAATAAATCCCGAAGTTATATTATTAAAACAATTAAATGTTCCCATAGATTTAATAGTGTGGGAAAAAATATTTATTTTAAAAAATAAAAATCGCATAATGAATTTTGACATACCGGCAATTGATTCTATTTTTAGGTTAGTTTCGTCTTCAGATGTTGGTAATACATAAATACATGGATGGTATCCTTGACAACAAAGTGTGTTGACTGAAGATGTGGGCAAATGTCTATGAAATCGATCTTGTATAAAGAAGATAGAAGTATTAACATCAACTTCTTAAGATAAGTGGAAATTACTTAGTAAATATTTTTATTTGTATAATATTGAAGACATCTGTTTCTGGCCATGGCAAATTTACAGAACTTTGCCTTCCGATTGCACAATCAATTTACTATAATTTCAATAAGCATAACAAAAACACTGAGGAGGAGAAAAATAAAAGGAACTAACAAAAGGAAAAGTTAACTTACTTTTGGTATTGAAAACCTTCCAAGTACCATCCTTAGAAACTGTAGCCATTCTTGTAGAATCTGAATTGAAAGCAACATCATATACACCTGAAGTATGTCCTGACAATTCAAAAGCTCTTACTACTTGCTGGAATTCATTTGTTTTTGAAAACTTCACTTCCCAAACTTTCACATCTGGGGCAAAACCTGGACAAGAAACAGACCATATGCTTTGCTTTAAAGGAAGTACCTACAGACAGCAAAGCTAAATACCAGCTTGTGGAACAGTATTATACATTAATTAGATAAAATAAAACTACATGATTCAACAAAATGTTTGCTTCAATAAGTGTTAGAAGAGGCACAAATGAGGACATAATGTTAGTAACTCTGAAACTGGAAAACAAGCTACAGTGAAATAGTAACATAAATGATAATATAGATTTAGATTTATTTGTACAGTTTCAATTACAGTTTCACTACAATAACTTTAACATCATACATGCACTTATTATACTCCTGTACAAATACATGAAATTGCTGACCCTAAGATTTACTCGCTGACTCAGGTCCCCTGGCCATAAGCCATTGGTTTTCCTGAGCAGCTTAATGTCATTTCTTCTTGACCTTTGCTTCTTTTACCCTAATCCACTTTTCTCTTAACTTATATAAGAATTCTCCTATAAATTTTTCTTTTCTCCCATTAGCATGCGTAATGCCACCCCCTCTTTGCTCGCACTGTCCCATTTCTTATCCCCTATTTTTCTCCTGCAATTTAACTCCTTACATTCTACCAGGTAATGAACAGTGCTCTCTTCATCTCCACAAAATTCACATATCGCTACCTAGTTCCTTCTCAACCCTTTAGATATATTATTCCTACTCTCCTCCATGCTATGCCTTCTCTTTCAGTTTTGTCACACTGATCTATATATTTTTCCCTACCCCATTCTGTCATTAATTGCTTATAAAATTTCAAAGTTTTCTTTCCTTCTATACTTTCCCATATCTCCTGCCTATCTATGTCTTGTACTCTGCTTCTCCCTTCCTCTCAAAAACCACTATGATTTGACTCCTCTGCTCTCCATAAATCTTCCATACCTATCTTCGAAACTGCTCTTTCCAATTCCGACCACCAACTGTTTGTATTCTTAACGCTTTTTTTCTTTTTTGCTTCATACACAGATTCATTAATTCCTCTTTCTGCCCTTTAATACACTTATACCAGAATTTCAGTATTCTCTCTATTATTATTCCCCTTCTTTTTATATTACCCAACTTTAGTAATGTCACTTCTCTTGGTGCCGATTTTGGCAGCCCTAGTAGTTCTTTGCAAACCAACCCATACATGTTCTAATTGTGTTCCTAAATCTGATGTGCCCCATACCTCCACTGCATATCTTGTTTTGGATTCAACGACCACTTAATACTTTCTTTCTAACCAATTAACTGACATCTCCAACTTATGTTTACATACTCTTATTCCTGTTATTGCCGCCCTGCCGTTAGCTATCACTTTTCTGGCTTGTGCGCCCCATCCTCCACTGCTACACATCCTTACGTCTAATCTCTGTTTCATATAACCTTACCCCGCTGAAATGTATCACTCCGCGTTCAACAACCCTCCCCCTCGCCCTAATTGGCTAATGCTTTCGTGTCATAGGCCATAGGCGGTGCCTTCCCATCACATTTAAACCTGCAGTAAATGTAATAATTGCCGGGAAGATAAATAAAATCATACAAAAGTCATACAAATAAGGATATGAAGGCATGCAAAAATACAAGTTTATAATGAACTGAGCAAATTGAAACAGAATGACTGAGCAATGAAACTGAAAGAGTTTATAATGAAAGGCCTTCGGCCTTTTCCACAGGGATTTTTTAAACCAGCACACATACCTTTCAAAAATGCTTGTCTTTCAGTCTTAAAAGTCGTGTCACACCATACTTTACTTTTCATGCGTTCTTCGTGTATATTTAGCGATTTGTATCTCGGTGCAGTGTGGTTGTCCTTAACCGCTTCGCCGATGGCCATTTAAACCCTCCAGGGGCCGGCAACGGATACCCAATAAACAGAACAGGACATTTAAATTGTTAAATGCTGTAAAAATGCATCATAAATACAATTCCGTATCTTCCGTATTTATTAAGCTATTTAAACGAAACAAAAACTGGTTTAAAACTCATTAAAGGCAGTATAAATCTACAGTAACAATAAAGTAGAGACTAAATTAATAAATTGTTGAAATTTCACTACTTTGTTTCACTGCAGCAAAAGCCATTCTTTGTGCCGAACGCGCCTAATATGTGAATCACTTTGTTTTGTGTGTATACGAGCTATAGTATGTATTTATAGCTACGTAAGCGACTTCTCAGGTTCAAGTTTAGTTTATTTATGCTATGCCAAGCGATAATATGACGAGAATATGTTGCGTCACACACTCCCACACTGGAATGAAAACTCTGTCAGCATCTGTTATTACAGTGTTTCTCAACCAAGGTTTCTGGTAGCCTTATGCAGCAGTTTTCGCTCTGTATTTCAGATATTTATACTCTCTCTTTGTTCAGTGATTTCTTGAAGCTATCAAGAGCTAAATGTATGGCACATTTGAAATTGTTAAATTTCAATGTTAACCATGACTTATCCCGGTAATGTAGCAAATAAATTAGCTTGGGTATGATGTGTACAGGCTTCTGATATTACTGTAGAAAATCTGGAAGATTTGTTGTACGATTATGGAGATGTTTAGGACATACGTAGCAGTGACGTGTACTGGTCTACAGCTGGCATGTTAGCTACTCCATTGTTTGGGGAAATGGCGGGTCAAATATGCGTGATACGGATCAGCTATTACCAGCTATCCCTCTTTACGGAAAAGAGTTAAATGGTAAAAAAAAAGTATTTTTATACCACTGGATGTAACTATGCACAGTTGTTTTAGTAATTTTCAGAGCTGTAAAAGACATTCATCTACCTGTACTTGCGCGTATAAAGAGCTCGTAACCTAATTGAGTATTATAATACTCAGATGCCTCTTTATACTAGGGGGTGGCAAAATTCACCACATCATCCCTCATACTTGAGAGAAAACACTTTCCTAAAAGTATACCACCCACACCCAAAAAACTTGTAACCATTTCGAAAATGTGTAGTGTGTTGCGAAAAAGAAGTTCGCAAGGAAACCAATATTATTGGGTGTGAATCTGCAGATGTGCCCTTGGGTGTTTATCCAGGTTTGGAGGTGTACAATTCAAAAAGAAACCTTTAAGGATACGTTTACAATCCTTATAGAACTAATTTAAATTCATTGTAAAACAGCAAGATTAAAATAATTGGCGTTACATGAGCATTAAATGCATGTATGCGCAGGACGTCTATACACGTCCATATCGGTTTGGGGCCTTTTAACTTGGACGTCATATGACGTCCATATCGGCGAAAGGGTTAAATAGCGTCTTCGCCACACAGCAATATCGCCTCTGTCGTTTAGCACATTTTTCTTGCCTCTTTTTTCATTCACAAATCCCAGCTGTATAAGCAATCTGCTGAAATTTGGTAAATCTGCATCCTCATTTACAGCAGACGAAATGTTACTTATGTTAGGGAGTTCGTTTCTGAAGAAAAACTACACACATGACGACGCACAACACTTTTCACGTATTTTCTCCGAGCACGCATTTTTGTTTATTCCTGCTTTTGCCTGGAGTGGTAAGTTTTCCTGTTTCCTCAATTTCATGTCGCGATGTTCCTACGGATCTAACACTCACACCTGTAACTTCAGAGCACAGCTGTTCGACTTCTCTCACTGACAAAGACGGATTCTTCTCTGTGAGTGCATTAAACACATGCAACACAATTCTTTTTTCACCTGTTTGTAAATAATTATACTTGCGATACTTCAGCGAAAAACTGGCGGTAGACTCTGCCATTATACATATAATAAGTACATGCGCAATAAACGATCAATAAAATAATTTAGCTCCCGCACTCTCGAATGGCGATGCATGACTAATCCAGTTCAAAACAAGGTCAGTGATAAAAGGCATATAAACAAATGTCACCACTACCGCTAAATCACGTGCTATCGTGTCATGTGCTTGAGAGCAAAGGAACCTCCTCTTTACTTTGCTTAAGAATTAACATGCATTTCAGATAAATCAACTCTGTTGCATAATATATTTAATTAAAACAGTTACGAAAATATAAATTTGACAATTCTCTTCCAACATATAATGATATATCACCATGTTAAATAACGAACTAATTTTTACCGCACGACAGTAATTACCACAACAGCAACCAATGAGAGGTGATTAGGTCACGTGACCACTAAGAGATACTGGGCAAGCTTACGTGAAACAAGGTATAAATAGTCATACTCCTTTACCACTTCTACCTTTTGACCTCCTATATACCACTCCTCTCCTTTTCTTAGTATCAATCCTCTTTTAAATACAATTATTTTTTATTTTATGCTATTTATCCTTAATATCCAGTAAACGCAAAACCTATGGATTGCCTCTATTGATTTTTGTAGACCTACTACAGAAATTGCTCCTACCATTAAATCATCCACATACAGTAATCCAGGGATCTCTTTGTTCATTATTATTGGACAATGGGCATTGCTTTCCTTAACCCTACCTATTATGTAATCTATAAATAAACTGAATATGATAGGACTCCATTTGCACCCCTGTCTCAAGCCTAACTTCTGTTCAGCCTCTTCTGATAGTACATTCAGCCCACATCTTAGTCTGAATTTCACCACACTATAAATTTTGTCAATTTCATTTATAAACTTCTCGCTCACCCCTTCTCTTCTTAATTTCCATTTTAGAGCCCCCCTGTTATCGTGTCGAAAGCTTTCTCAAAGTCCACAAAAAACATATCAATCTCACCCTTTTCCTGCTCAAGTACTTATCAATTAGTATCTTAATTATAAACACACTGTCTATATTAAATTTAAAAGAAGTCGATTAATAACACTAAACAACACTTACTTTAAAAAGTAAGTACTAAATAGTAAGTGTTGTTTAGTGTCATTAATCAACTCCTTTTAAATTTAATTTATCATAACAACACTGTTTTCAACACTTCTAAGAAAGGAATTACATTGTCTATAGTTTGCCTTTGCCTTTTCCTCCTAAATCCAGCTTGAAATTCTGATATTTTATTTTCTCTTTCTGCCCAATCCATTAGTCTGTCCGCTAGTATGCCTGAATACACTTTCCCAATTATTCCCCTGTAGTTCTCTGGCCTATTTACACTCCCCTTTCCTTTAAATATTGGTACAATCACACTTGTTTTCCAGTAGTCAGGGAATTTCCTACTGTCTCTCATCTTGTTAAATAAATTAGTTATATTCTTTAATCCACTTGGTGTTTCCCCCCGTACCTCTTCCAAAAATCCCCAGGGATCCCGTCCATGCTCACTGCTTTAAAGCTCTTTAAGCTTCTTATTTGTTGAAAAACTTCCATTTGAGTAATTTCTCTGTCTAGTATCTCATTGTCCATCCTCAGGTTGCCCAACTTTATACTATCTATATTTATCCACTTCCTTTCTGCAACTAGGTCCCTAAAGAATTTCAGCCATTCCTGTGACGTTATCTCCCTTCTGTCTATTTACTTCTCTCACCATACCCCATATTTTATTATTATCTTTTTGTTGTATGGCTCCCTTAATTTTCTTTCAAATACTATTATGCCACTTCTTTTTTTCTTCTAAGCTTCTCTACTTATCACCATCATCCTATCTCTGCCCTGCCCCATTTAAATGATAATATAACAAAACAATATTTTTTATAAACTTGCAAATATATCAAGTTGCCTCGTCACCAATATTATATTCCTCTCTCACAATAATCTACTTTTTCAAAAGCAGAGCATTTAAAAAGCAACTACATTAGGATATTATGTTTCATCTTTCATTGGCCTTTCAAGCCTTATACATACCTGATGCAATGACAAAACGTCCACAAGGTGAAATACATGCACATGTAGTTGATAGAAGACAGGTATCAAGTTTGGCGAGGACCTCTCCCTTTAGGTCCCAAATGACAAGCTCATTCTTTTCTGAGCATGACATCATGAAACGTCCATTACAAGCTATGCCAATTCCTACAACATCTTCCTCATGGTGCTGAAATATAGTGAAAAACTTCATACATTTCATGAAAAACATAAAAAAAAATTCTAATGCATCTTGAGCTAATATATGCATCTAGATGAATGATCCAATTACATTTTGAAATTTGACAACCAAGTTTCTTTTGGTAGGAAAACTACTGGTGGACTATACAGCTTTTAGTTTCTACTCCTAAATGTCTGAAACAGCAAAAAGCATTTCAACAGTTTGGGTATGGAATATGAACACAGCAGTAATACAAGTTATAAAGAAAGCTAGTTTTACAATAAGAAATGTATAAAAATGCAACGGATCACTTCTGTGGTGTGGAGATAGCATGTCTACCCTGCATTCAAAATTATGTAAGCTCTAATCAGTTAGGATAAGTTACCTGGATACGTTTTTTTCCAAGGTTTTCTCTTTTCCCCAGAAGGTAAATGAGTAATATGCTGAAATGACAATATCAACTTGTGCTAACCTCACTTTATTTGTTATTAAAATAGTTAACACAGCACTAATTTACACTTAATTTCACTTTTATTAATAAATATGACTATTCAGTACAGATTACTGTAGCACCAATGTTTACTTAAATCTCTCTTGCATATACCAACTCACACGGCTATGCAATTTCTCCAGAATGACTCACTGGATTGACTGACTTCTCACTAACTGCTCCAACATGTGAGAGTGCTCACTCATATAGTTTAGGTCATAGTAGAATGGTTTTAGAAGCATCTGTTAATAGAATGAGAATTGTTGAAATTGAAAAGTCTCAAAAGCTGGCTGACAATAGAACAAAAGGCCATTATTTGCCTGGCACTTGACTCCAGCAGTTAGTCTGGCTTTGTGATAGCAGTAGCAGTTAGCTCACATTTCTGAATTCTCCTCTCTTCTCCTCTGCTTCACAACTTCTCTCTCTTCAGGGCTGGTCTTCCCAATCAGCACTGTCATAATGAACCACGCAATCCAATTTGCCACGAGCAACTTCCCTAAGGGCAGCTTCTGTATGTGATAGACTATGTTGTTCACACCATGAGGTTTGGTCACTATCACTAGGTACTTTGGTGCACAAAATACTTCCAGGAGTCCATCCCAAGAGGGCATACATTAGGCTGTATGGTAGGTGTAAATTCTTGCTGAATACCAAACAACTGGTATCATCCTGGTGGTAGAATGGGTAGACAAGTGGTAGACCAACAAGAAAAGTGACTTCTTGACATCCCAGTCCCTCTGTTGGTTGGCTAGTATATACCTTGCACACTCTCACTCACCCTAGTGCTTCATTCATTAGGTCTGACTTGATTTCTCATTTAATTGAAAAAGGAAAACTGAACAATTTAATGAAGGATCTAGACCTTAGCAAACATAAAGCAGGATTGATGGCTTCTAGATCAAAGAGTTACAATATGCTGAAAGAAAGTTTAGGGTATCAACATTCTGTGGTGGATATGAACTTTACGCTCCATTCTTTTCTATGAATGACAATCTTGTACTTTGCTACAATGGTGATGGTGTTTTAGATGCCATAAAAAATGGAACACCATTTACTAAACTGACAATTGTTCATATATTCTTCAAAAACCTTTTTAAAAGCTATCTTCCTTCATAATAGTAATCTCTTGTCATCAGTTTCCATTGCATATTCCAAAGCTTATGCAAACAGTCTATGAAAATATAAAGATCATTCTACCTACATGCATCAATCCTGCAAAGTATGTTTGGAGAATATATCCAGATTTGAAAGTGGTATCTTTGCTGTGAGAATTACAACTATACAAACAAATGCTGTTGCTTACTGCAAGTAGAAGACTCATGCCAGATAATAAATATTTTAAAGAAAAAATATGGTTCTCATGTCAGTCATTAGAACCTGAAAGCAAAAACATCCAGCATCTGATGCTTGTGTATGAAACATAATTTTGTTAAAAAGTAGGCCTGAGAAAAAATATTAAGGTTCTCAAATATGAGGGTCAAATTGTTTAATACATTTGTTTAAAATGTCTTTTTTTATGTCTCTCTTCCTCAACAATGCTGTTGTTAGGAGTTTCTTGGGTTCCCTCAGAGCATGGGATGAATGAATGATGGAACAATTGGCGGAATGATGGTGGGGGAAACCCCAGCGCCATGTTGTCCATCACAAATCCCACTTTGCAGTCGAGGATTGAACCTGGGCTGCCTAGGTGAGAGCCAAGCGGTCTAACCACTCAGCCATGGCATTGCCAATATCTCATTTTTAAGGAATGAAAAATGAAAGAAGGGGTTTTTACTTGTCCACAAATATGACACCTTATAAAGGATGTACAATATAACTTTTTGCTAGAATTTACAGAAAAAAGCAGCTTGGAATACACTAAAGGAGGACATGTAAAATTTTCTTTGGCAACTCCAGAAGTGACAACTATAAATAACTGGGACAAAATCTACTGACTGCAAAAGTGAATACAAGCAGTAATATGTATTAAAACTCTATTTCATTTATTCCCATTTGGATTTATTTAAAAATTATCCTGTCAACAATGAACATGGCAAGCACTTTCATCAAGGTACCAGAAAAAATTACACAAAACAGAATTATTTGGATTTATGCCATTGCACTCCTGTCCACAGCGACACAATTATGGACACATATGAAGAAAAGTAAGTGTGCTTAGGTCTGTTCCTTGACACAGAGAAAGCCTTGATAAAGTGTGGCATAACGGGTTACTACTGAAGATAAGGAATTATGTCTCCGATACATATTTCAGAATATCAAAGTGTACAATCCAGATCACAACCAATCTTCTCTGGTATTCCACAGGGAAGTATTCTAGACCCACTTCTTCATACAGTGTATACCTTTGACTTTCCTCAACACACTCAACTAACCATTGCACATTTAGCTGATGATGTTGCAATCTTTAGTAAAGGCAGTTGTGAATCAGCAGCTGAGAAACTAAATAACTTCTGCGCTGAACTCACTAAATGGTGTTCTAACTGGAGAGTGGTGATGAATCCACAGAAATCACAAATAGTATATGTTACATATAAAAAGCAGGTAACATATTATCTCATAGTTCTTGAAGGAATTGCTATACACACAGCTCAGTCAGCTAATCTCCACATCACATATCTTCTGCCAAGACTAAGACACTAAATCCAACAAATCAAACACATAATACAGTCAAAATCGCCTATACAACTCACTTATCAAACCTATTTGGCAATATGGTTGCTCCATATAGGGCTCTACTGCAGCGTCACAAGTAAAAAGAATCTAAGTAATCCAGAACAGATACATAAGATTGATCACAGGTGCCCCATGGTATGTTTGCAACACCACACTTCACAGGGACCTGAACACACCAGAAGTAATGGATGTCATCAGGACAAACTAAACCAGACTGCACCAAACTCTTGCCAATCATCCAAATCCACTGCTACAAGACAATTTCCAACACCCTCCTCCACAACTACAAAATAGAAGACTAACGAAAACGACACAACAACCTGCTCATTTAATTTCATATGTTTTGCATGTATGATAAAGGGTCTTTTTTTGTGATTATAATATAATATTTTTGTTAATATTTAAATGTAACTGATGTAGGACTGTTATTGAACAGCATCCTAACACATGCTTCAAGTGTTGCTCACAACTATAAGTACCATAATGTATTTGGATATCATAAAGTTTATCGACACTAATAAAATAAATAAATAAAAAAACAGAATTATAAACTTCATTTTGAAATTCAAATTCTTCCTCTGTGTCAACATTGTTTTCAAAAGCTCAAATCCTACTCTATTAGCAGCATTACTTGAATTTTGTTTCAAATTGTATTAGATAATTTGGAACACTGTGTAGGAATATTTCTTGATCTGTTAAAGGCATTTGACTTTGTCAATCATGAGATTCTACTTAAAAAATCAAATGAATATGGACTAAGATGTGTAGCTTCCTACCTAAAAAATAGAAAACAGTTATGAAAATGGAGGACTATGACAACTACACAAATAAGGTGAACTCATTGTCAGATAAGAGAGTATAGTCAAATGTGGCATCCCACAAGGTTAGGTCCATTATTATTTTATGAGTAAATGGTCTTTTGATAGAAATCAAAATATAAATATAAATTTTTCATTATTTGGAGATGTTACAAGAGAAAATATTAGAGAAGAGAAGAGATTATCAGAAAAGTATGAAGAAACATTGCAAATGAATACAAATAGTAACATTACACATGGTTTCTTGGTTTAAAGAAAATGGTCTATGCCTAAATAAGGAGAAATGATTAGCTGTAGGATTTCATTTAAAAAAAAAAAATAACAAGAACTTAAATTTCTCCAACATACAGCTAAGGAACAAATGTAAATTGCTTAAATACATCAAAATTTCTAGGAATATGCATTGATGAAAATCTGAGCTCTCTCAGTGAGAGTCATGCACTTCTCAAAATTTCGCCAGCAAATTTCATATGGTCTATGGTCTATCTCTGTAGGTGGAATAGTAATGAAGTAATTTAAATATTCAAATTATATTAAAAAAAAAAAAAAAGATGATAAGCAGAGAACGAAACTTAGGCAGATTGCCTTTTTAAATGTGTCAAAACTATTTTCAAGCGAGTCAAGTTTGCGAAAATTTTACTTAACCAAATGTTACGATGACACAATGAAAATCATTAAAGATAAAATTAAAAATAAAAAGATCTGGATTTCTATTGACTGTCAACTGATACATGGGTCGTTTCATTGCCAATGTTGTAACTGGACCACTAGATCCTACAGAAGATAAATCAATGAAAGCATGCACAAAAGTGAATCGAGAAGATATTGACACACTGATTCATTCACACTGTTTTTTCACAGGACGTTTCATGTTTCCGGATGAGGAGAAAGAGGAAACCACTACAATTTGCACTAGTCGAGTACCAGCTGATGATAAGAGCAAAAGTTCTTGAAACATGTCCTGTGAAAAAAACAGTGAGAGTGAAACAGTGTGTCAATATCTTCTCGATTCACTTTTGTGCTAAGTTGTGCTTCACTGTCTCTACGCTTCTTTCAAGTTTATACTTTCAATGAAACCATTCCTGCTTATAACAGAGAAAATTAAAAATTCAACTATTGCGCAGTTACTAACCAGTTCATTAAAGTTGCTGTGATCGAGAGCTTAAAAAAGCATTTGGTTGTCATGTGCAATGAATAAGGCCTTTTAAAATTATTTCATTTTTGTGTCAATTACAACACAACCACTTTGTTTAAAATTTTGAAGTTCTTTAAAATATGACAATCAAATTAATGAATAGTATAATCTATTAAATGCATTTTTCTAACTGCCTTTTATTTGAGTTTGATTTATGAGTCACTATGTTTACACTCTAACTTCATTTACTTGTTGTATAATTGAAACGTTTTCAAGATCATTCAATCTCATCCTCAGCTGTTTGGTGACTAAATGAACCTTCCTCTTCTTCCACTATTACGGAGCTCCGATCACTCTGCCATCTGGTGTTAGGGGCACTAAGTTTTAATACTTCATTTAATGCCGGGATTTCAAAATTTATAACTTTATCACGGTTTTTGTTTATGAATATTTTTTCCCAAATATCCAATTCTATGGGTGTACTTAAAGATTTTAACAGTTTAATGTTGTGGTTTTTTGTCCAAAAATGGTGTGAAACTGCAGATTTTTCTGTTTGTTGCAACTTAATGTTCCTCTGGTGTTCTTTTTGCCTGGTTAACAAGTTTCTCTTAGTTTTTCCTATGTAGCTTTTTTCACAGGTTTCACAATTAATCTGATAAATTCCTGATTTCAAATTGTTGGGGATTGTATTTTTCAGTGGTTTATTTAGCAGGTTCCTCAGACTGAATTTGTTTTGGGGTGCTAGTTTTAAGCTTAGTCTTTTGAAGATTCGTTCAAATTTTCTAAAAGCCCATGGATGGTAGGTGAATTTTCTATATTGCCAATTTGTATTTTTAAGTGGTGTGAGAGTGGTATTTTTTGATCTTATCTTCAGTTTTTCTTTTCTCTTCATCATATTCCTTATGATGGCTGGGTTGAATCCATTTAATACCGCTATGTCTTTTATGTGTTGTTGTTCTTTCAAAAATTCATCCTTACTCAGTGGGATGTTGTATAGCCGGTGAATTAGACATCTAAAGGCAGCTAGTTGATGTGAAACTGGGTTGTATTCATTTTTCTTTATGTAATTATGTATGTGTGTGGGCTTCCTGTATATTCCAAAATCTGCACCATGACGATTTCTAGTTATCTTGAGGTCCAAAAAGGGTAGGGTGTTGTCTCTTTCTACTTCCATAGTGAATTGGATGTGATTATCTTGCAGGTTTAGTAATTTTAGAGAATCTTCTCTAAGTTTTTCCGGAATGATAGCAAAAACATCATCAACATATCACTGCCAAAATTTATAAATCTGTGGGAAGGCCTTTACTATGTGTGTTTCAAAATAGCTCATGTATAGGTCTGCTAAAATAGGCGAAAGTAAACATAGTGACTCATAAATCAAACTCAAATATGAAGAATACTTCACTGTTAATAATGCTTCTGCTTTTAATATTTATGCCTTTTATTGCCTGTTTTATTGTTTATAATGCCTTTTTTCCCGCCTATTTTAGTGATTTATAGTGCCTAAATTTCTAGTCTCTGTTGATAAGTATAATATTCAGTTTACCTTCTGTTGTTACCCACAAAATATATTTTACATAATTAAACATTTTGCCATTATTCTCTATGTATTTATACAAAACAATTGTACATATGCAAATCAAACATTTTACCATAAGTTCTAAGATTTATCATCTGGCATTCCTCAGGAATCCATTTTGGGACCATTCCTATTTCTAATTTATATTAATGATCTTCCATCTTACCTAAAGCAATCAATAGTATTCTCTTTGCAGACGATACAAACCTTGTTTTCAGAAATAATGATGACAGACCTATGCAGGAAGAAATTAATTATACCATTACAGAATTGGAGAAATGGATGACAAGTAATAAGCTTCATATAAATATAAGATAGTAACTCTTAAATTCAATCAACAATTGGAAGTACCTATCCTGTTTCAGTGTCAATATTTAATACATTGGTAGGTGAGAGCCTGTACACCAATTTTTGGGGATTGTCACTGACTCTCAGTTCATCTGGACAGAGAATGTCAACTTTCTAGCCAACAAATTAAGACATATGCTATGCTATAAGGCTACTAGATATGTGCAACTTAGATGTCTTAAAAGCAGTGTATTTTGGCTATGTACATTCAGTATTGAAATACGGAATCCCTTTTGGGGATCTTCCATCAACTGCATTAACCCTTTCACCGACATGGACGTCATATGACGTCCAAGTTAAAATGCCCCAAACCGATATGGACATGTATAGACGTCCTGCGCATACATGCATTTAATGCTCGTTTAATGCCAATTATTTTAATCTTCCTATTTTACAATAAAGTTAAATTAGTTCTATATGGGATGTAAACATGCCCTTAAAGGTTTCAACTTGAATTGTACACCTCCAAACCGGGATAAACACCCAAGAGCACATCTGCAGATTCACACCAAATAATATTGGTTTCCTTGCGAACTTCTTTTTCACAACACACTAGACATTTTCGAAAGGGTTGCAACTTTTTTGGTTGTGGGTGGCATGCTTTTAAAGTGTTTTCTCTCAAGTATGAGGGGTGATGTGGTGAATTTCTTACCCCTTACCTCTTGAGTATTATAATACTCAATTAGGTTACAAGCTATTTATACACGCAAGTACAGGTAGATGAATGTTTTGCATGAATTTACAACTCTGAAAATTACTAAACAATTGTGCATGGTAACATCCAGTGGTATAGAAATACTTTTTTTACCATTTAACTGTTTTTCGTAGAGGGATAGCTGATCCACATCACCCATATTTGACCCGCCACTTCCCCCAAACAATGGAGTAGCTAACATGCCAGTACACGTCACTGCTAACTATATCCTAAACATTTCCTTCATAATCGCACAACAAATATTCCAGATTTTCTACAGTAATATCAGAAGCCTGTATACATCATAAGCAAGGTAATTTATTTGCTACATTATGGGGATAAGCCATGGTTAACATTGAAATTAAACAATTTCAAATGTGTCATTCATTTAGCTCTTGATAGCTATAAGAAATCACTCTGAACACAGAGAGAGTATAAATAACTAAAATACTGAGCAAAAACAGCTGCATAAGGCTACAAGAAACCTTGGTTGAGAAACACTGTAATAACAGATGCTGACAGAGTGTTTTCTTTTCAGTGTAACACAACATATACTCGTATGACTATTGCTTGGTATAGCGTAAATAAACTAAACTTGAATCAGAGAAGTCGCTTGCGTAGCTAAACATACATACATTGGTTCATATACACACAAAACAAAATGATTCAAATATTAGGCGCGTTCACTGCAAATAATGGTTTTTGCTACAGTAAAACAAAGTAGTGAAATTTCGACTATTAATGTACTTTATTGTTACTGTAGATGTATACTGCCTTTAATGGGTTTTAAACCAGTTTTTGTTTCATTTAAATAAACTTGATAAATACGGAAGATACAGAATTGTATTTATGATGCATTTTTACAGCATTTAACTTTAAATGTCTTGTTCTGTTTATTGGGTATCCGTTTCCGGCCCCTGAAGGGTTTAAATGGCCATCGGTGAAGCGGTTAAGGTGTCCAATTACCAAAAATAATAATAACATTAATCAAACGAGTCAACCAATGCACTCCAAGTAAACCACTTTTTTCAGATCTAGAAGTTCTACCCTTACTGTGTATTTATATTTTAGAAATAGTTTCATACATACATGAAAAAAAAAAAAAAAGCTTCTTTAAGCTTAATAATGAATACCATTCATATAATACATGAATAGTAACATCAATCCATTTCCAAGAACATACGTTAACAAAACGTTTGTATTCAGTTTGCCATAAAGGTATTAATTTATATAATAAAATCCTGAGAACATCAAAGTTCTGCATTTAAGCATTTAAAAATAAAGTTAAAAACTTGCTCCTACAATATATATTTTATTCAGCAGATGAATTCACAAATACCCAATTTTGATTACCCTTTGCACTAAATCACTTGTTTATTTAGAATTAGAAATTAGTAAATAAGCCATCCATCCCAGTATTTTTTTACCTCTGAACTTGTTTCATAGCTCTTGTTCATCTGAGAGATGCACTTCCTCTCAAGAAGAAGTTTAAAAACAACCTCCAAAACAAAGATTGTACTCCACATCATCTATATTTTAGTTCCGCAATCTATCTTTTTGTACCTATTAGTACCTATATTTTAGTAATCACCTCATTTGTAAATATAATGTATATAGAAATATAATGCAATTGTATACCTGAAAGGTTTTTTTCCAAGGTTTCCTCATGGTTAAGGCAAATGCTGGATATTTGCATTACACCTCAGTACTACCTTATGTTATTTCTTAAACTTTTCTTATATACTGTTAACTATGATAAGGTCTGACTTAGCATTTTTTTTTATGAAGCCCATATTCTATATGAATTTTGGTGGTGAATAAATCTGAATGTATAAAAGGAAAAAGCAAAACTACATTTAATTTCACATAATAAAAAATTGTTTGAAAATAGCTTTTATTATATGGGCATTAAATTATACAACAAATTACCTGCTGAAATTAAAAATCTATGAACTGCCTCAAGAAACATCTTAAAAAATTCTCAATTGGGAAATGCTATTACTCAAATGACGAGTTTTTGCATTAACAAATTAATTATAAATAAACTGTTTATAAGTATAGTGTAGGTATATCTACTAATTTTAAGTAATTATATTTTACTTTTGTAATATATTTTGACTACTGGACAAATCCAGATCATGTACAAGTTTAAGCAATGAATAAAATAATAATAGACACAAAATATACCAAGGATAGCTCAACCCCAGCATGCTGGCTGATTATTGCTGGACGATACCATGTGATGTTTCTTGATGTGCAGCATAGCAGAGAAGGCAGAAAGTACAAGATTTAACTTACCAAATAGTGAGTGTATGAAACTTTTTAAACAACCACTTGGTGTATTTCACTAAAAACAGTTTTAAAGTATGTTTTCCACTGGGTATCCAAGTAAATTTTTTGTTTGTTATTTTCTTATTCTACAAAATAAAAATATGCAAGGAAAAAAAAAAAACAGAATTGCTCAAGCGAACAAAATCTACAAAATGCGGTAGAGTATTATCAAACATGTCTTTAATTTTTATAACAATGTTTATTAATCTTGATACACCTTGACAAATTTTAATTAAATCCTTAGTGATTCATATTATAACATTTTAAAAGGCTGTTCACATAGATTAATTCTGTAACAATTTAACCCAATTTCAAATAAAAAATATCAGTCTTCAAGTTCTTCTTTATAGATGTTCACCCAGTATATATAAGAGTTCACAAGTTGTTCAATGTGTACACACAGAGAGACAAGCAGACAAAGCAATACTGAAAAATAATGCTAAACAATTATTAATTTTTAGATGAGTCGTATTTATTACACATTTGCTTCACTTTAATAATTATTTCGGTTCACTGTGGTGTTCCAATACAGTTAAATCTTGATATAATGCTAAACAAGTTTTTTGAGTACTTTCTACCTTGCAATGGTTACACATTTTGGGATACTCTTAAACTAATTTTAGAAAGGAATATATATTGCCATAATGATTATTAGATAATAATTGATATCTAGCTTAAAATCACTGAGCATTTCACTTACTCTCCTAACTTTCTTTGTTAGAGAAAAATATCCATTTGGTTCAAAATAGGTTTTTGGATAAGACGAGAATACACAATTGAAGAGTCTTTGAATTCTCAACCCTCCCAAACCAATAAAGCTCTCTGCAATCGCACATATATGAACTTTTTTATGAGTGTAAGAAACAAACCAATTTATTTTGTAGTAAGATCACTTTATGCTCATATTTTACCTCCTTTTAATCCATATATGATTAGTTTTAATGGTATATATCTTTTTAATGCCACAGATGTAAGTAACGAAAGGAACTGTCAATAGCTTCAAAAGAACTAATAATTACATTGATACTGACCTTTGGAAATGTCAGTATCTTTGTGACACTACTGATCCAGCCATCATGTCTCTTGGTAAGCTTAAACACCTCCATCACCTTCTCAGTTGCTTTATGCAGAATGAAAGCTTTACAATCTGGACTCCATTTTACAAATGAGGCATGATCAAATTCCACATTGATTCTCAGTGATTTATGTTCTCGCCGATTCCAATCCTTGGTGCTCCATATAAGAACTGCTCTATCTGCAACAATTTAAAATGTTTGTTGTTGTCTGTTCTTTCAATTGTATTTTTACTTAGGAGCTAACAGTTCTAATTATTGGAAATGATATACATTCTGTATGACTGTATCAAGTACTGATAAACAGCTATGTACCTGGACTACTGTTGGTTAGTAAATTATGCCTTGCAGAGCTCCTGTTAATAACAAAAAGTCTTAAAGATCCAGTAATTGTCTTGCTAAATCTGGAAAATAGTAAATATCTTTGAGACTAGGCCTAGATTACCTCAGGAACTATTAGGATTCATTTTCATAAATAAATTTCTCTGTGAGATACTATGGTTGCATTTTGCTCATTCAGTTTATAAATGAGTAGATCTTACCATCAAGCACAAAAAGCTAATTTATTCTTCTGCAATGTACTGCACAAAACAGTACAAATACATTATAATTAGTTTTCCTTAGCCAATTAATATTTGCTGTTAACTGAGCTGTACAGTTTTTGTATCTTCTTCACTTTCTTAGTTACAGTAAGCTGAGAAAGTGTTGTATTCCACCCAAAAATTGGATGTGAAGATTTCACAGAAAATATATATTTTGAAGCCCTCAATGCAGGAAAAGCCTTAAAGTATTTTTAGAGAAACATTGTGTATGTACCTATGACAGCATAACTCTAAAATAAGAAGTCTGACAAATACCAAACTTAGCATTTAAATCAGTATATTCCAAATATGTGACATACTAATTTTCAAAAAAATCCCATCCCAAAACATCCTTTACATGACAAATTTTTCAATATTTTTATTTTCTCAAAAAAACCTCTTAACAATTTTAATTAAAATGCCATTAATTTAAGATATTGACAGGGAAAATAAAATGTGTATCTTGAATTTTTTGGGAATAGCTTGTGAAGCTTTCTTCATTAGAATAATTGGTATATAATAAGAGTGAGTGTGTGGTGTTTTAGGGCCCGTCGACAACAAGGTCATTTGGACCCAGGTATATAATAAGAGATAGGCAATAACTCCTATAAGATGTAGAACCTTTGAAATGTGCATATTACTTCAAATAAGGTTTTTGTGGCATCAACCATTTCAGAGAAATTCACTATTAAGGGTCTGAATTTTTCAATACTTTCATCATTTTTTAAAGTGTTGTTGCCATTTAATTGTTTATTGTGATGTTATAAAAAGTACTGAAAATCAAGATCTGCTTATGCAGACATTACATTTAAACATGTATTAACTCAGTTTTCCACTTGTATGTACAATGAAATGTATAATGAAAACAAATTCTGCAACAATATTTGTAGAAGTAATGTAAATAATAAATAGTTGGTAGAGAAAGTCATGTAAATACAACATCAGATTTTCAAATTAGTGTTTTCCAGCTTAGATTATGAACTCCAAAGTAAAAAAAAAAAAAAAAAATCTATAGTGTCATTAAAGAAGATGTGGGAGTTCATCATACTCTCCTCTTGAATATGCAAAAAAGAAATATGTCATACAGATGATATCAAAATATACTGATAATAGTTTATATATGCAACTGCAAACTACAGTCATATACAAAGTTTAATAGATATGCAGTAAGAACTTTTTTGTTCCCAATTACATGGGAATATTGGATTTTTTTTTCCAATGAAAGAAAGAAAAAGTAAATTGGGCACTTAATCTGATAAGCTTTAAAATCTCTCTGCATGCATCTTTTATTCACCTCCTCAAACTCCAAACAAAATATGTTAATAAGTTTTGAAAAAGAGTGTCATTATCCAGTAACAATTTGTATTAACTGACTGCATATGCTGAACAAAAGGCAAGCTAGCAGTAGTTACTTTATAGCAATGAATACCTGCTATTATTAGATCGCTATGTCCACAAATCATACACTAACTTTCTAAGCGTTATGTTTGAAAGACAAATTTAGAGATAAAAATGTTATTATCTTGTTTAAAGCTATACTACTGGTACTAAACATTATGCAATCAAGACACCAATCCACAGCACTTTCATGCACACATTTTCAGCCTATTAGTAATGTTTACACCAGATCAGGCAAACTGGCTCTAAGCAACTTACTGCTCTTCCTATTCCACATAGCAGTCCTTCAAGCCAGCGTACTGAGCAGCATCAGTAGGAAACCTTATGGCAGAGTAGCCAAGCGTGACCATAAATATTAACATCAATATGGGAAGTATCTTGTACATGTGTGATGGGAATGATACCTTCCAAATGGTCTTCTGGCAACTATAAGATAAAGTTACAAGATAACCTATTTAAAGTTTTGTACTTGATTTGTCCACAGAATATTGCTCAGAGTTAGTGCATATTATTTGACATCCTGTGTATGCTGATGGTTTTCATGTACAAGTAAAGCAATTCTATAAAAATTAGTTAACAGTAGGCTGAGTGAAGAACTGCCTCTTTCAAAGTTCAAATCTTAACTGCAATTAAGGAACTTTTCATACTCATATAATTAAATATTAATCTTAAATTCAACATGAAAAATTCAATGCCATGGCTGGGATTTAAACCACGGATCTTCTGGTTTCCGTCCAGTTGCTCTAACTCAATGAGCTACCATGGCCAACGTGCCGTCCTGACATTAAATTCTCCATTGGACTCGTATATTTCTCTGGTAAACCACTAGGGACTCTTGCATCCGAGATACACCATTTGTGGCGACTATCATAAGTACTTGAGTCCCAGGCTTCATCATCATTTGAATTTTTCATGTTGACTCTATCTTTCAAAATCCTTAGCCTATACACGGCTAGTGTGAAGAGATGATTAACTTCCATCAATTAACTAAAATTCATCTTAAATGTTATTTTCATTACTAGTTGAACATGTCTAGTATTGACATTGAAATTCAATTATAACCAAATAGAGAAAGCCGCCATGTAGTTTCTAACTTATTATATGGAACCTGCCTTTTCCTAAATACTTTTTCTGCTTTTTACCTTAAGCCCTTAAGGTTACTGCCCTTTCTTCTGAATATGCAAATGTACAGATTTTAGTCATATTTTTACCCAAAAGATTTATATTACTCTCTTTAAGAACAGGAATCCAAATGACAAAATTATGTTTTCATTACGGTTGCCCATGAACTCGAATGTAATCCAAACTCCCATTCTATGAGTAATGTCTAATTATACATTGAAATCGAAGAAAGTGGATCATGACTGGCTGAGGAAATCCAACACTAAATAGAGCATAAGGGAGAGGAAAAGAAGAAAATCTAAGGAAGCAATGTGCTTTCTGCTTATGTAATTAGCAAGTTCCTCTAAACTAAAACTAACCCCATGGTGCAACAGCCCTTTCAAAACCAAGATCTATCTGGTGTCTCTCATTTCTGCTCACTACATGCATCAAGAGTGAAGTAAAACCCTAGAGGGCGAGAAGTGATCAGATGTTTTGATACTCTGTGAGCCCAAAATAAGCACTTTTAAGGTCTGTGTGAGTGTGTGATGTGTCTGGGAACCATGTAACCAAAAACACAGTCAGTTAAGTATCAAACCTAATATTTAAGTTCAGCATTTTCCAAGGATGCAGCACAAAGATTTTCAAGAAAAATCTCCCACTTCAAAGCATTTGAAAATGTTATTTTCTCAAAAGTGACTAACAATTCTGATTACACAAACATATATCTAAGGTATTTTCATTATAAAGAAAAGTATATTTTGATTTTCTGGGAATAGCCTCCAAAATTCTCTTTATTCTAGATCACTTTTGTATAACTGCTTAACTATAACAGACAAAATATTATTATACAAAAATGGGTATTCATTCTCTCTCCCCTGGTTATACAAAGAGGAAGGAATTCCCTCATTCCCATTGTACCTACATGGAAATATATAATAAGATGTTTATTTTAACACAAAGAACATAGAAGAATAAGCCTTAATGAGTATAGTATGTTTAAATGGTAAACAAAGTAATTGAAAAACCCTTTATATAATTTAATGCAGACTGCTTCAAATTTGACCATCAATCTCCTACCTTATCATTAAAACTGAACTCTGCATTAAGTGCCTAATTATATTTTTAAAACTTCAAATAACAATGTGCAGTCATTTAATGACATACTCACTATTGATTCCCCCTTATATTCCATAGCAAAGATGCATTGCAGCAGTAACTTCAGTTACTTTAGTTAATTGATGGAAATTAATCATTTCTCCACACTAGCGACTGGACGGAAACCAGGAGATCCGTGGTTCAAATCCCGGCCATGGCATTGAATTTTTCATGTTGACTCTATCCATCAAATATCTTAGCCTATATATGGCTAGTGTGGAGAAATGATTAATTTCCATCAATTAACTAAAGTAATATGAGTTAAATGATGAAGCCTGGGATTTAAGTACTTACAATAGTAAGTCGCCACAAACGGTGTATCTCGGATGCGAGAGCCCCTAGTGGTCTACCGGGGAAATATACGAGTCGACTGGAGAATTTAATGTCAGGACGGACGTTGGCCATGGTAGCTCAAAGGTTAAGAGCGACTGGACGGAAACCAGGAGATCCGTGGTTCAAATCCCGGCCATGGCATTGAATTTTTCATGTTGACTCTATCCATCAAGTAACTTCAGTGTTTATACAAGAATCTCAAATACTGATGCTTATTGAGACATAGTATAATTCAGTTGTTTTGGCAAGCTTAACTTCCTTTAACCTGATATAGGTTATATCAGAAGCTGAACAAATAAAGTGGGTGAAATTATGCCTGGGGTCCTTATCTTCTATTATCTCAGGATAAGTGAAAATCCCATAAATAAACTTCCTCCAACTAACTCACTTTAACTGAGATTCGAGCTAATGATCTCCTGAGTGTAAGGTACACTACTCATACACCATACAGGTGAGTTAATTCAATTTTATAGTTAATTCCTCTATTTCTTGCACTCATTTTAAAAATTAACAATGTGCCTTATATTATTTCCTCAGTAACTAGCCAGCTGGATGCTAGCACTCAGTCCAGTTATGAAGCATTTCAGCAACAATACCTTTACTTATTGTTTATAAATGCAACCAAATTATATTGGTTGTTCTTACACAGAACCCAGAACTTCTATACGTATCTACTTATGAACTGGAAGTCACCACAGGGGTGTGTGATCTCAAATTTGAGATTTCCTTGTAGTCTACCAGGAAAATGTAAATTTTTTAAATTATTCTTTTAAAAATACTACATGCTGATGGTGGATGACAGAAAGGTGATATGGAGCAAATGGTGGAATGATGATGGGGGAACTGGAGATCCTGGAGAAAACCCACCCCTGTGCCGTGTTGTCTACCACAAATCTCACATAGTCACCTGAGATCAAAAATGTGAATCTGTTGGGGAATTTAATGTTGTACCAGTATATTGTCATCATAGCTCAATGGAAGAGAAGCAGCATGTACATTGATGGATTCCTGGTTCTAATGCCAGCTATGGCATTGAATGTTTCAATTATGACTCTACCTTTCAAAACCAATTATATCGATAATTTCATAATGCAGCACATATACTGCTAGTTATAATAAATTTCCAAAAGAATACCTCAGCTGTTTATTATCACATACGTTTCATATCCTAAAGTGGACTCATCTTATAACTTCTTTATACCTCACGGAAAGAGAGTGTGAAAGGTACTCAGCTTAAACCTTGGAATTTAGATATTTATTTGAATGTTTCTGTTCAGATATTTATATAATGATGTTTCAATGTCTTTTCTACATTGAATGCTCTGTACTATAAAAGGTTGCATTTATAAATCCTGTAGGATTAAAAATACTCAATTCAGTACAGATTAAAAACATTTTTATGATATATATGATTTACATGACAGTTAAAGATCCCTTACAATCTCCTCAAAGTTTGGACAAGATTTATTAAATTAAGTTTTCATTTTCTCCACTTCTGTTTAGAAGATAATAAAGTCTGTGTGCTCATAATGAGAATGCTTCTCTTTCTTGCATCAACAAGAGAACAATTCAGCAGCGTAACACATAGTCCACTTTATCTTCACCTTTTCTGTGTGAACATGTCATTCACTGATAATTTTATAGAAAGAATTTTGCATTTTTCCCAATAAAAGTTTTAATTGATAATCTCACTTAAGGATGGTTTCATTGGAGCTGGTACAACTTCGTATTACTTACACCACAGTGTCTCAGACTACATTCAGTGAATCTGATTTTGCTCTTTAACAAGTGCTGCTGCCAACAACAAGTGTACAAATTTAATGTATCCTACACAAATTCTCTGTGGATGTACACACTTTACTTTAAAGGACACATGGCTGCAAAGAGTGACCCATACAAGAAAGAGGTGATTTAAACTGATTTTGAAATGTGGATGTATGCCCTTTAAACGTCACCTTTTTATCTCCCTTTCTTAAATCATTCAGAAAAGTGTGACATATAACACCATCAATAAGTATTCTATATTCTTGCTTGTCACTTACCAACAATGATAATTAACACAACAATATTAATATGGCTGAAAACTGTTGCCCTCCATTTAACATACAATACTTTTTAATTACTGGGGTAATAGAATGATAATATATTTTAATTGTATTGTTATAAATTATATACATGCTTATAACTTGTAATTTCAAGTACACAGGCAATAAAGAAATTTATTATTATTATTTTAATATGATGTACTTTAATCACCTAAGCCATATGGACAGTGATGGAATGAAATGCGAAATGGTGCTCAAATGAGCTCTGAGTCTATGGAACTTCAGAATTATACAATTTCACACACTGAGGATAAAGAAAAATCCTTATTTAGGTAAATCAAATTACATGAGATTTGAACTCTGGAGTTCTTAAGTATGAAGTAGGTGTACTATACTCCTCCACAGGAGAGTAAGTCTCCGAGGGACAAGACACAGCAGGGGTGACGAAGGTTCCCACACCCTCTCTGGACAGGTTTATGACACCCCATGTCAGTACAGTTACAGACCATTCAAAAACATTCTGACGGCGTCTACTTTTGTGAATGAATCTTCTCGGTTGTAATGTACAGAGTGAATAGGGCGCATGTTTTTTTAACGGTCTGCTCCTTGTATAGCAAGCATTCTCTGTCACACACATTCACTGTCCTTGTCCCACAGCCCATTCCTTACAGGGATTTTTTTTTTGCATTGCTATACTATACTCACACATTATTATTATTAGTAAATTCAGTACTTAAAGTGGTTATTGAAACAACAAATTAACTAAAATAATAACCCCTTTCTCAATATTTTCACCATGGAATTCAGTTTTTCAAAGTGCATCACATAATTCAGCAGCACTTGCAGCATTACATTAATATCCAAAGGTAGCTTATTTTAGATGTCCATGTCTATCTCATGTTTGACTACTATGCATTTTAACAGTATAAGAAACTTATATTCTATACTTATATACTTATACTTATCTGGAGAGGCTATTTCCAAAACCTTCCTCACAAGGTTAAGTCACAAATAATGTGAAATTGAGTTACTCCAGCTTTAGTTGTTTACATTAATAAAAAAAAGAATTCACCTAGAGAGGCTATTTCCAACAAACCCTTTGTTTTCACATCAAATATAACATTGCTCATTGATTCACATTTTGTTTATTGAAATTTGTTGCAAGCAGCCATAGAAATAAGGAATTAGACATGAGTACAACTTTTATTTTACAAAATATCTATGGTTAATTAGAGCCCAAGAGGCTGGGTGGGAACAGCTATATAATGTCGAAAATTAATGAGAGGACACACAAACTATGATCTAGGGAAATGTACTAGTCATTTGCATCTGAGTGTCAAAAACTGGTTTATTTTATATGAATATCACTTCACTTTTCAATAACTCATATGTTGCCTACAAAGCTCATCTACTGTGTTGGGCTTAAAGGAGAAGTCTAATTAATTGCATCTGCTGTGCATTTGTACAGCAATTTATTATGTTTGGATGAGGCTTAAATGGATATGAGGTAATACAGAGCATGAAACCAATTGTGATAGAAGTGTTATTTTGCAGACTATTACCTAAGTACTATCTAGAGATTAAAATATGGAAAAAGCTGATACTACTAGTACAATCTTAAATTTAGATTGGTTGTTTATATAAGGGCAGTTTGTGTTATCATGTACTGTCATTTGTTATATGTTGTCAAAACAAATTTGGTCTGATTTATAGGCTAGTTTGGATTTTACATGTTGATAAGTTGTTAATGTTTTTACTAAAATGGAAAAAGTGCAGTATCGTTTTGTGATACCCTTTTTACTTTTAGATGGGTAAACTTGCAAGGAGATGAAAGTGAAATTGGATGATGTTTATGGAGATCTTTTGCCTTATACAACAGATATTGGCATAACGAATTTACACATAGTCAAACAACCATGTTTCACGAGGAGCGCCCAGGACGCCTTGCAGATATGGTTACTGAGGAAGCCATTGGAAATGTCTACGATATGATTCTCGCTTACCGTCGAAAAAGTTCGCGAAGTAGCGTACGCTATAGCTATCGTCGGGAGGCAATTCACATTTTGCACGATAAGTTGGAGATAAGAGAAGTTGTCGGCCCAATGGGTGCCGCGTTTACTCGCAGTGGGCAAAAGAGGATGCAGTTTTCAACTTCGAAACTGTGTTTGGACCTATTTAAACGAAATCCGAAGGGTCGCGTCTAGTTATCACAGTCGATGAGACATGGACTTATCATTATACTGCGAAAAACAAGCAACAATCAAAGCAATGGGTTGCTCCCGGAGAATCTGTTCCAAAGTTGGCAAAGACTGTCCCATCGGCCGGAAAAGTGATGGCGACGATTTTTTGGGATGCGAAGGGTGTCATACTCATTGAATTCCTGAAAATAGGAGAAACATGCGAAGGGTGTCATACTCATTAACTTCCTGAAAATAGGAAAAACGATTACTCGAGCACACTGCAGTGAGTTATTGGCCCAATTCGATAAGTTGGAGACACGGCCCCATATGGCGAAGAAGAAATGTGTAGTGTTCAACGCCCACTTTTACTACTTCGGAACTGCAGGCGGGCGAAGAAGAAAAGTTTCACAATAATGCCCCAGCACATTCATCCGGAGTTTCCCGCCAAACTGCATGAATAGCTGTTACCCCCCTCCAATATTATGCCGTTCCCAAACATGAAGAAAAAGCTCGCAGGAACAAAATTTAGATCAAATGAGATCATGGAGACAGAGGCGTATTTTGCAGAGCTTGACAATTCTTATTTTTTGGAGGGGTTAAAAATGTGGCAGGATCGTTGGGAGAAGTGTATATCCCTAAACGAAGACTGTGTTGAGAAATAAATAATTCGTGTTTGAAAAACCAGACGTCTTCTTTCCTAACACGGGTACTTATTGAACCGCCGTGGTATAATGTACATCGTTTATAGTTAACATCGGTCTACAATACAGTTACAAAGCTTCCCATTCTGAAAAAGTGCATCAGTTTAATATTAGCATCCTGTTGTTTAGCTTCTAACATTCCTCAGCAGACAACAAAACCATCACTGTTTCCTTTTGAAAAAATTAACATCTCCCCCCCACTATTTAATGATTAACAGCATATTTAATGAAGTGTAATAAATTCTATCACTATCATGGAAACAAGAAATAATAGCCATAAATTTATCTTCAGATGTGTGGAAATAATATGTAATGTAATAATGGAGTTTTCATTAAAAAAAAAATTGCATCAAACTCTATGCAACACAACATAAAAGGGAGTGTTAGCAGAAGGGGGACAGAGTTTTTCTGGTTCAAGATGTAGCAGAAAAGGATTTTTTCTCCTAGTATAATTTATAGCATTACACATGTCTTCTCCTTGTCCCATTATTCTTAACGAACATATCTCAAAACAAAATGTATTATTTTTGTCTTAAACAACAAATAACATAGCTGTTTGTTAAAATCATTCCGCTAATAAATTGCATTCACACAGATAAGCGCAAAAAAAAAAAAAAAAAAGCAAGTTTTGTAGTATGTTGTTTTTATAGCATAAAAGAATATTATGATTACTTTGACAATTAATTTTGTTAATGTTTTATAGTATAGGTGAATTGTTTGAATATGTCAACTACAAGTGAACTATTATTATTATACTGTACATACAGTTGAATTTTCATTCCAAACTTGTGTTGTATATATGTATAATTTTTAGTTGTACTTGACGTGTCCTATATCATGTAATATGATCAAAAGGATGAATAAAAACTATGGTGTTAGTTAAAATTATTTTTGTTGATTTGGTGAGGTTGTTTCCTGTATGACATACTCAATGTCCTAGAGTGCTGCACAGTGAAGGGACCAAATGAACAAAACAGAATAAACTAAGGCCATTTAATTTTTGAACCCTTAGTTTCTTTTATATAAAAAGTGTACCTTCTTTTTGTAGTTCTGTATACATTTATTTATTGGACATATATTAACATCACAGTTACCACTATTAATTTTATCCTTTAACTTGTGCATCCACACGTTCAACTACTCTTAATACTGATTGAAATAAAGCAGCAGGTTTAAGCATAATGCTTTGACTGCTGCATTACATGTACCAACCATAATTGTTGAGTAGACAATTTTATGTCCAAATCATTATCTTAAGAAAGCCTTAACACTTACTATTCCTAAAAATCGGACAATTATGAAGTAAATAAAAGAAGCTGGGGACAGTGAAATGATAACTAGTAGGTACTGGGTACATTTGCCAGACAGTTTCGGGAACATTCTCTCCAATCTTCGGCTGCAAACTGATTGACATCAGGTGATGATAAACATTGACTCACCTTTATTACCATCTATTAAGTAATTACGCTAGCAGCCAATCCAACATACAGAAAGTGCATACAATTTCCAACAAAGCTTGGCATTTAAATTAGCATGAAGTTTATTTACTTGTTCTATAATTTCATTAAAAGATAAATAACAGCAATACATTTAGACAATGCAGGCTCCTAATTCAATATTCTTTCACCCAGTCTTTAGCAGACACTATAAGATGTAAACTTGTGTCAGTTATTTCATTTTGTTGCAGTGGATGAGTGCAATTGCTAAACTAGTAGGAGGTGGGGGTTGGGGAAGAGGTCTTTGCTTGCTATTCATTCTCCATGGCAAACAATTTTTTTAAAATGTATTTATTTTGGTCGCATGAACAATTAGGTCATGAGCGACCATGTAGATAAAAAAATAAAATTTACCTTGTGCTTCAATGTAAACTACGAATAAAAGTAATGCAATAATTACAATACAGTATGGTGAACACTTTATAAATCAATGGTGGTAGTAGTAGGGTATTCTGGCATTGGAAAACAAAAAATATATACACACTGTAAAACTCACAATGGCAAACAATTTTACTGTTATATGGTTTTGATACTTTTGTTATAATTACTAATTTGGAAATATTTTGTTCTTATAACTATTTGTATTAAATTTGTTTGAATGTTTCAAGTGTGTTAAGTTTATCAAAAAACTTATCTCCAAAATACATTTTATTATTATATTATTTTACCTGATAAAATTTAACTTGTATTACAAATTATGTTCTGGATACTTTACATTTGCCTGATATACATGCACATTTAATCACATAAAATGTGATACTTTGGAAGTACTTTTAACTGTATTGCATATCATTTAAGCATAAGCAACTTCTGGTTTGTCATAACTTGCATATTCCATCAGCCACGGTGCTCACCTTGCCCAGCTAATTGCACAAGTTTTGTAGACTGTAATAATCAGCATTGTGCACATTACAAATTCATTATTTCAGCTTCTATAGACTAGCAGTGGATATGGGGACTGAACAGTGTTTAATGGATCTTTAACTGAAGATCCTTTGTGCTATCCCTATCCTCTGTGAGGACTGAATTAAATACTGGAAAACAACCAGATGCCCATGCCAATAGGTGGGACGTACCAGGAACATACCATGTGATCTAACCCAGTCACAGCAATGCACAGAAATGAAGATCAGTCCGTATGGCTTCCTTCTAGGTTGTGCATAAAATGGATCACAGGCAATTTGAGATTGAATGTTTGCTTCTTATTTACTACCACATGAAAAACGATGTGGTAAGATCACATTAATTTACTTACCCATCACAGCTTAAGCACTTGTACAGCTACATTCAGACATTCTTCTCTTGCCATATGCACTTTCATATTCTATTCCTCCATGTTACATGCAAGATACGGTGGTCAGAAAGAGAGACAAAGTATTTCTATTTCGTAGGGGGCTTTGGAACTGTATTAGACGAAGCCATAAACTTTTGGGAAAAACAAGTGTCTGAAAAACTCATGATTACTGTGTGTGTTCCATCTGTGCTAATAAGATAACTACCACTGTACTTACACTGCTACACACTTGAAAATTTGATGGTATAATGTCTGATGTATATAAACCACGTATACCAAAAAATATGCTGCAGTATGGAAGCACAATGCCCAAAACGAAGCCTGGAAAGTGCCACAGGCAACACTTAACAAGCAGCTGCTGGACGTCCCCCCATCAACTCTTCTCCAAGTGAGGGGGACAGCATTCCTTATGTATGTTATGTGCAGACCACTGCCTATCAAGAGTAAACAATCCCACCCATACACTTATGCATTATTATGCCTATCTGTTCCTACATATTCTGGATTAATTTTCAGGTACTTCCAGCTTTACTCTGTACCCAATTTTTGGGACATTGAGAAGAGATGATTCCACCAAACTCTCAAGCGCACACAGGTGTGAGCATAGTGACAGCTCCCTAGTAAGATGAAACTCCCAAGTCTGAACCTTATACATGGAATATTATAAAAAGTTTTAATTTTTTATGGTTTCCCAGTTAAACAAAATTCAGTCAGAACGAAGAAGACTCAAGTAGCTAAGGAATATTCAAATATTTTATTCTTGCCTTTAGTTGACGCTAAACATTTAGTAAATAAAAATAGTTCAGGGCGGGGAATATGAAAATTCTGTTAAGTTTGGGGCATTTTCAATGAAATCCAATGCTGAATGTTTGAGGTGTAACAAAATACTTCCTCTATCTACTTTAAATGAGCTGCAGATAAAGCAATAATATTCACTAAACTTCAATTTAAATTTGTAATATTGAGACATTAATGTATTGCTAACTTCTTTTGGATAGCACGATTTATGCCTTCAAATGCATGGACAGCTTGCTCATACAAGAGGAAAGGCTCAGTGTACTGTAGCAGGCAGGCAGCCAGCCAGATAGTTTTACAGAGTGTGAATTATTCCAAGTGTTATATATTATTAAAATGCAAACATATATTTCACTAATTTATCTTTAAAAGGAGGCATTATGAGGCATTCAACTATCATAATAACTTTTAGTCATCCATGAGGGGTTGCATCCCAGCAGCACTGCAACAGAAATTATTTCACTTCTTCACCTCCCTCTTGGTCATCCAGTGCCCTTGCTCACAGGAAGCTTGAAGCTGGTATTAGTCATATAAGAAGAGGCTTATATACTGCATGTGTTCACAAACTGCCAGTGGAATTGCTTCAATCCTTTTAATAACGCGTTCGTTAAATGTGTATGGTGTAATCTTCCTTATAGATGCAGAAATGAGCAATATACTTTAGTTGAAATAATAAATTTTGTTTGATTTATGAGCAGTTATCAGAGGGAAAACCTTTTATTTCAATTAGTAGGTGCTAACTTCCTGGATGATACTTAAGGAAGAAAAGTATTGAAAATTCTGCAATTTAAAATCTATGAATAAGAAAAGCTGTTATCTTTTAATACTGAAGTAAATGGTCTCAGAGGCCAGTTTATCTGCTTAATATTTTGTATCTGTGTAACTAAACTGTATTTGGAAACCGTTGGAGATCCCAAAATACACATTTCAAATAGTCAAAATTCAGTAAAACATGTACATGATTGGATTTATTGTAAGGACCCACATGAAATGAAGAAATTCGGACAATGAGCAATTCTGAAAATACTATGATGTGTATTTAAAGACAAAAACTTAAAAAATGCAATGATTTTGATGGGACATTTGTTTGGAAATAAAACGAACATTTTTAATCTATTAGCAAGATTAAAAGTAAAACAAATTATTCATCAATGTTACAGATGCATGTAGTGCGATAAAGCTGGGAGCTAGAGGTCACTGATTATCAGCAACATCCAGGAGCTAATTAGTGAACTGAATACTTGCAGTCATGGGAGAGGGTTGAGAGTTCATTTTGAAACTACTAACACAGTTCATGCATGGACATCATCCTGTTAACATTATTGTAGGATATAACCATGGTTGTCTATAATATGAAAAAAATCTACCTTCTGCAGTGCAAACACTCTGAGTACTCATATAAACACAATTTTCATTGAAATTTATTGGTATTACTTTATTAGGTTACTGAACCATATGCATGTAATATAAATAAGATTTAGATATTTTGTTTTTATAAGACATCAGCTTCAACTGGGCATAATGCAAGAAAATCTTGAAAATTCAATAGTTTGTGCATTAATGTTCACAATAGATCAAACTAACATCCTGTGAACCCCAACAATAGCTGTAACCCCATTTTGGACCCTTCCTTGTGTTTAGAGAATATACATTTACACCATAAACTACAGCACAGTTGTACTAAAAGTGTTCAGTCTTTGTAACCTGTACTAAAAGTGTTCAGTCTTTGTAACCTATAAAGTTTATGTTTAAAGAAACTTAATTAATTGGAATAAGGCTTGCCTCACATTCAAGAGGTCCCGAGTTCACAACTTAGTCAGGCTGAGTTACCTGGATAAGTCCACCCACCAGGGTTTTCCTTTATCCTGAAAGATCCGGCAACTAAGCTCCATTTGAGCATCATTTCACCCACTTGATTCAACACCCAATATGGCTTAAGTTTGGAGGACATACATTTACAAAAATAAAAAAGGACAAGATCTAATTTAATTAATATTTTAATTAAAGTATGCCCTGATTAAACAAGAATTAAATCATCTTTTATAAGTGCAACTTTCTCATCTATGGGATTAAATGTTTAATTACCCGACTTTTTGATGTTAGAAATAATCCAAATAATAAATATGACTCATCTATAATTTAATAATAATTTTCTTATTTGTCGAACCTAACTGGAAACCCCAACACTTGAAAGGGCATAAGGGAGTCATCTTACCTCACAACAGTTTTTAAACACTATTCAAATTTGGAAAAATTTTCTGAAATAATTTATATTGTTACTTAAAGCTAATTAAATTTAAAAAAAAGTAATTTATCAAATTTTACTTCATGTTGAAGAGATAGGTCTTCCACTAAAGATACATCTAATTCTCATTAAATGTAGAATTTCTAATTAAAAAAAAGTAATTTATCAAATTTTACTTTCATGTTAAAGAGATGGGTCTTCCACTAAAGGTACATCTAATTCTCATTAAATGTAGAATTTCTTGTAAACACACACATACGTAATTTTAAATTATTGTGAAGGAAGGACCAAAAGGACAGTTACAATTGACAAGTATGAGAATTTTGGTTTCAATACAGCCCATAACATCATGACAAGTTATTCAAGTTTCACTGCCTTTACCTCTGGCACCTCCTTAACTAGTGCATTTAAAGTGGAATTAAAAATACTCATTGCTTCCATGCAGGAGAAGGGAGTTTCAAGGGGATATAACTTCATGAAGAAAAGGAACAGCAGGTAAACAGAATAGAATAAAAACAGATCATTAGCAATTTGTTGTCAGTGTAGTTCTTAGGGCACAGAAACTGTAGCAATCTTAAATATAAAATTATAATTCACATTTAGCAGAGAATCCTGCATGGAGAAAACTGCACACACTAATTCCTATCAGCTGCTCCATTAAATGTTGAAGGCATCTCTGCATATTTCCTGTTGCATGAAAATTGAAGCAATACTAAGAGAATATTTTCTATGGAGCTTTCATCTTTGCCATATCTAGGGTTTACCATATTGTGCCTGGCAGTGACTGTTATTCAACCAAAGGTTTGGATAAAAACCTCAAAATACTGCTAACATTTGTAATAGAAGCATCGCTGAGTGTGCTGTTTCCACACTTAACCTCGCATCTTCACAGTGGTAATGAAACGTACTTCAAAATTTATTCCTTAGCTAAACAGTATGCAAAGGGAAAGGAGGAGAAAAGGAAATGGTAGCAATGCTTGCTCACTTTAATAATAAAAAGAAATACTACTTCCATTTTCTTTTTCATACAAATCATACATAATTTGACAACAAAGTATAAAACTATACAGTGCTAGAGTGAAATCACAGAGAACCAGTACAAAATTATTACACCAATCACTATACCGACACAAAATAAAAAAATAAGAGGCAAAAAATAATTGCTTTAGCTATAAAGGAGGGAAGTTTAAAGCAACCATTTAGCTAAGTCTTATACAACTCAACCAAATTGACTATGAAAACGGAATACCCTTTCATCAGAATTATTTGTACTTTCCTTCCAACTTCAGTCATTTTCTGCAAAGCCTGGTTTACTCTTGTAAATGCAAACATGGTAAAACCTATGTTCCTTGTGAATTTTGTTTAAAAACAAAAGACTACTTTTGCATGTTTTAAAACAAATATTAAAATAATAAATGTGCAAAAGGAACATTCTGCATCCTGGTAACTGTAAAACAGGTTTTGCTACAAGATCTTTCATTGCCCCTAGCATCTTGTTTTGGTACTCCATGGATGAAAACAGTTTACAGTCCTAAGTCTGCAAATAATATATATCAAAACTGTGGAATGAACACAAGTGTGTAAAATATACTAATGATGTGTTTATGTATACCCCAAAGAGCACACATCCTTGCAAAACAAACTATTTCAGAGAAACATTTCAGGGAAGAAAAAATAAAGATCTGTCAATGTTAATGACTGAAAACATTAAATATTACAAATAAATGCATTGTTGAAAAACTAAACATGGTCTGCTTTCCCTATCTTCTTCCACTACAAGCCTCTAAAAAAAGGCAGTTTCAGAAATGGAAAGAAAAAATTACACTAGCACACATATCACAAAAATGCTTTGCAACTGATCGTTTTTATGAAAGTAAAAATAAATACACCATATGGTTTATATCACTAACATGTGCAAAGGCACAAGTGCTTTCATCTTCTTCACAATACACAAAATAATGAATTGCTCTCTTCACAGTACTTCTTAACTTCGTTACGTATTCACTCCACACTATTGCAGCCATTTTAAAACAATACCAATCTCATTGCAATCACAATCATTTAACCCTTTCAATCAACATAAGGAACTTGTCAACAAAGTGACTAGCTTTTTTTTAAATGTATACTAGTACATGCTCTAAATAACTTAAGTAGTTACCAACTATTTTCCAACTGCATTAAGACGATATAGTTGCTTTTTGCAATGCCTTGATCAGATCTATTTTAAAATTGAGCTATGAATGAGTATTTTTCTTCAGTATGTTATTCAAAGAATGAACTGTGGTCAAGGCACAAATATGACCGTGAACTACCAGATTTCATGAGTTTAAAACAGTATTTTATCAAAAATCTCATTTGTTCAAATAGGCAAGCCTACAAAATACAGGCAGGATTATCTAATGAACTATTTTAAATACCTGAAATAAGTTGAGCAGCCAAAATGACCACAGGCAAATCATCTTCATGATGTCATCAGAGCTAAGTACTTTATATTAACCTATGACCAGGCACAAGTTATCAAGTTGATAACTGTTATAGGTTCTGCTGCTACGCATTTCTTTAGATTAGGATTCCACCATTGACTTTATCATTGACTTTGAAAGCATTTGAGCTGATATTCAAAATCATAAAACTAATACAGAATTTGTTCACTATTAAGACAATCATGCTGCAAAATGGAGTTTAAAATGTTGTAGTTTAAGATTCAGCTTAAAATGTATAGTAAAATTGACCATCAACATCTGCTGAAATACAAAATGTTAAGTATTCAAAACCCTTTTAGAACTTTTTGCAGTTATTTGGAAAGAATGTGTTCAGAACGATTTTCTAGAATTGCTCGGAAGTCCTTCCGTATCCTCCAAAGCATCAACTCTACACAAGCACGGGCATCCTCAAAGCTGTCATGCCCTGAGGCATCCTGCTGGATCTTTCTACGCAATAAGCAACCAACAAGAGATTTGAGTGAGCGACGATATGGCAAACCATAATAATGTGGAAATACTACTGAAGTGTCAATGACAGTACCATGTATAATCCTTAGAGCTCTTAGGTCATTTTCCAAACCATGACCAATCAGGATTGTATCTGCATTGATAAAGCCCATGAGATCATTCTGCACATCACGTAGAGATTTAGCTGGAGGATTAGAGCTGCCTCCACGTTTCCCTCCATTGCCTGCAGCATTTAAATCACGTGCGGTGATACCAGAGAAACGTGTATTATAGTCTATAATAAAATTTTCAGGCCGCACTAGGCAATCATAAACTAGACGTCCATCTGGTGCAACAACTGTAACCTTTGTAAGCTCAAGACCACGTGTTGTAAAACACATTTCACAGTCAAGTGCATACACACCAAAGTTGCCATCTGGTGGAGGATTTTTTCTCATTCGTGTTCGCACATAACCATCCAAGGGACCATTAATACCAGGTGCAACACCATTCCAAACATGGAGACGCCCTGTAGTGCAGCCTCTTGCAGAAGGACGTCCTTTACAACAGCTATATTCAGTTCGGGTACTACTTGTCATACTCCTCTGCAGTTTGCCCCAGTGATAGAGGCATCTCTCCTGGGTTAGATACTCACCGTCCCTCGTCACAAAAAAGCCACGACCACATCTTACACACTTGCGTTCATCACTACCACTCCACTTTTCTTCTTTGTTTGAACTCTCCATCAAAGTGTTTGCTTCAGTGTCCTTAAAGTCCTCTTCAGTAGTAGAACTGTTGCTTCTGCTACGAGAGTCACAAACTTCAAATTTTTCTTCAGTGCCTTTATGAATCACATTAGGAACAGTCTTTTGTCCTGTGCATTTCTTTACTGATCGCAAATCAGGGGAGGAATGTGTACTACTTTCCTTATCACTCTGAGACATTTCAGGAGAATTACTATCTTCAGAATTTTTCTTGTCATCACTCCACTCACCATAGCCCATACCCTTTTCCACAAGGTCAGAGATATACATGGAACCAGGGGGAGGCACTTGCTGCTGCTGTTGCTTAGGCACAAACTCACGAGCATTGACATCAAACAAATGAGAGGAAGTAGGAAGAGGTGCAAGGGAATGGGAAGGATTCTTGTAAATTATGGCTCGGCCTGGATACAAAGCACTTTCTACAGGATAGCCAAGTCCCAGAAGCTGGTCTGGACTGAGGATGTAGTGGCGCAGGAATACTGAGAGATCACTGTCATTAAGGTTCAACTTTGTGTGCTGGCGTAGTGGGGCATCTGTCTTTTTTGTTCTATTACCACCACCTCCTTTCTTCCCTCCACCACTGCTACTCTGGGATGAGGATGGAGAGCTGTCATCACGACGCACACGGTTGTTCTTCTTCTGACGTCGACTCAGCAAGCCTCCTCCAGCCCGCTTGGAACCTTGGTGATGACCCGCACCAACAGAAGTTGCTCTGTTTTCTTTGTTACCCTCACTGCCACTGCTGCTTCCACTGCTTCCATCGCCACCTTGATGGCCTCCTCCTCCAGGGTCTGGCCCCTCTGTTGGAGCACGAGGAAGGGACAAAAGGAACCAACAATAACCACTGTGTTCCCTAGACCACCACCAAACATGTCCATCCACACACACACACACAAATCTCAATGCTACTTGCTTACTGGTTTTAAAATACTACTGCAGTAGCTCTGGAGAAGTTTTATTCTTAAATACAAAATAAGATTTCCCGTCATATCAAGAATAATAACTATACTTCTAATCATGCACACACTATAAAAATTTACATTATCTACAAAGCAAATTTACAGAAGTAACAGTTCTAACTACTTGATACTTGATTAGCAACAGATAGCTCTTATTCTTGAATTTCCTCTACTTTTTGCAATTAGCTCAAGAAGATAATAGTTTATATGCCTTTATTCATACTATCATGAACTCTCAAGTGTTACTTTTTTAAGCAAAGTTTGCCTAAGTATCTTTAACAAACTTTATGTGAAACTCTACTTCAGCTTGTAGAAAAATTAAAATAATGTCATACGTCAAATAAATACACAAAAAAATTTGAACTAAATATCCAAATTATCTATTTTAATGTATGTTATTCATTCTTGACTACAATTTTCTTTTACTTTTCCCCATGTAAATTTTCATACATTCCAGCAATTTGTAAATCTCAAACTTTTCAAATTTAATAAATCAACTATTAAAAATGTAGTATAACAAAAAGCTTATGTAATGCCACAGCCAAACTTTTGGTTTTCCTTCAAACAAGTATGACAATGAAAACAGGCTGCCTACACAGCTGAATGTACAGCTTTCACAGAAGTCCAATCATCCACTATTCACATCAGCAAGAATTTTAAGATGATAGCATACATTCGTATATATGACAAATTTTTTTAATTGAAGCATATGACCAAACAAACATGTTACATTTGCTGAATTAATCACAGAACATCAGTCTGTGATGCATTACTGATCCATAATGGATCTTAGTTTAAGATAGAATAGAAAGCCTCACATTTCAGAATTCTGAAGCTAAATACCATGTATAAAGCCTGCAACAAAAGTCTACTTTACACCCAATTCAAGATCACACAGCACGGATACTGTTGTTTTAATAGCTGTGAATTATTTAAGTAATAATTAACTCATGACTAGATCTAGCATGTTGGTAGTTTATCCTACATAAAATCTCTCAGGTAAAGAGAATGACATGATTTGAAATATTTGCACACTAAAGCCAGAGGGAAAATCCAAGGAAGAGAGTTTCTGATGACAGCATTTACCAAAGCAAAGATATACATATTTTATTCGAACATTCACCTGAATTAACATTAAGAAATTACACAAGCACTAGTTTGTGCTTATTTTCTGGAAGAAGTTACTTATACAGAAGAACTTGGTCTTTGGAAACAGTACAACTTAATATGTGGTTCAATCACTACAAAAAGTGATTCTACAAGAAGTTCTTAATTCAAGAAGTTAATAAATAGAAGGAAACTGAAAAAGTATGGATACTTGTATTGGAAGAATTGCTACTTCTATGAAAATTATGCCTAAAGCTGCACACCATAAACGCTAGCACTGCCCATACAAAGATACAAAATTCATTAAATAACTTATCTCTTTAAGGTATCTGTTATTTAGATCAATTCCACAGCAATGACTTCTAATTATGTTGATAGAAACTTATATAACTATGCATAATCCAAAATTCTGTCACCTTGTATACCTGAATCCAGAAATGGTTCCAGCCATTTCCTACCTAATACCTGCAAGAATTTAACTCTCAATTATCAAGAATGCTCTTAGGAACATCCTTTTAATCCAAAATACCTTCTCATTAAGTTATTTTTGTTAGTACAAAAGTGAATCGAGAATATATTGACATATATAATGTCAATATATTCTCGATTCACTTTTGTACTAATTTGTGCTTCACTGTCCCTACGCTTCTTTCAAGTTTATACTTTGAGTTATTTTTGTTAGCTTGTTCTTGCAGAATATTTGCTCTTAGTTTCTTTTTCTCATTATAACATTACTGATTCTTTGACGCTACTTCAGAACCATTATAAGACATTCATTTATCAGCAGAATTTAAGTTTTATAGCTGTTAATACACTAGATTTTTTTGCCCACCTCTATAGCGTAAGTGGTACGCTACCGCCTTCATGTTCACGAAGTCCCGAGTTCGAATCTCAGTCAGAGTTATCTGAATAAGGTTTTACTCCTGGGTTTTCCCTTATCTTGAAAGACAAACGTTGGGTAGCTCTAAGCTCTATAAACCCTGCAGTCATTTGAGCATCATTTCAACAATTTCGTTCATTGTCCAATATGACTTAATGTTAGAGAATGCATATATAAAACAGCAGATTAAGTATTTTCTGTAGTTGTTGGTTTAACCAAGATTTATATCTGCATAGCAAAGTTTGCATGGAAACAGAACTTCAGAGAACTTACATCATGTTATAAGAAATACATTAAATTCTTGCTAATCCAGCTCACAATCTACCTCTTGTAGTCTGTATAATGTTATAAGTGGAAGCAACGCCCAACAATATTTCAACAATTTTATTATTATTGTATACTAGTTGCTCTTGTTATTGAATTTGTAGCTTTCTTTAGGGTTCAATACATACTTTCGCTTCTAAAGGAAACATGTTATGCTAGATGTCAAACACGAACTCAACATATTGGATAAGCTGCAAAGTGTTGTTTGATAAAGCATGTTGCCATTGTGCGTCATCTCTGCAGCAACTAAACATTCAGGACATCTTTCATAAGTGTAAGTTCTGTATAAAAATTAATGTACCTTTAGATTCATAAAGCACAATGCCAAAAGCCAATGCACATAAAGCCAAACATCAAATCAATATATCGAGATTTAACTGTATTGGAACACTACAGTGAAGCGAAAAATTATTAATTTTTAGATGAGTCGTATTTATTACACATCTGCTTCACTTTCGTACCTATTTTGAGTGTCCTCAAAATAGGTACGAAAGTGAAGCAGATGTGTAATAAATACGACTCATCTAAAAATTAATAATCAAATCAATAATCCAGCACGCATATATTCAAGGAATGGCTAGATTAGCGAGAGTTTAGTGTAATCGTTTCAGTTTTGATTCCATGATGAAAGACATTTCCCACACTATTTTCTTTGAAGTGGACTTTCACATTCATAAAGAAAACCAACCACTGTTTTGAAATCTGGATAGCAGAAGGACCCAAAGAATTTATTAAGGATAGAATTTATGTGAACTTGAAATACTAGTGTAGTGCAAGTAAATATACACCCTTGTTTCTAAGGCTGCATTGGTTGACAAAACCTAGAACATTTATTTGGAAGTAGAGATAAAATAATCTGTTCTACGTCACATGCACATAAATGTATTTCACATTGGCATCTTACTTCTGTTTCCATATCTTTAAGTGAAAGTATCTGGATGTGTTGAAGACAGCTCAGAATATTAATTATTGTACATTGTGTTCACTTAACTCTTCTGTTTAATTGACTAAGTTTTGGCACCTGTAACAGAGGAGAACTTTACAAAAAAAAAGTCTGAAACAGCATGCTGTGATAAAAGAATTTTTAACAGCAGAAAATGTGTACCTGACATTCAAAGATTGAATGCTCTTAATGCACAGCAATATATTGACAACAGTACGGTGCGATGTTAAGTCTGTTCATGCTCATAACAACCTGATGCAACACTCGGCTTGTGTGACCATGGACACAGTGGAAATCCATGAAGGGTAAGTGATGGGGTTCTTTGGAATTATGTCAATGAACTCATTCCAGTGCAACAATTATCACCAGCATATGACTGACAGATATTTCTAAGCATGTTACAATTACATAGACCTAATGAGTTCACTGACATTTTTTTGATAAACATCTTCAGTTATGGTTCGTGCCGTCCCACTGAGTCCTTGGTTTCACAGTTGAAAATTGAACAGTTTCATTACAAGTCAAACAGACCAAAGTCTGTTGCCAGTTGCCAAAACACTGCATCAATCCATTAAGGCCTATTGGAACACATTTTCTGCTGTTATAAAATGTTATCACAGTATGTTGCTTCAGACACACATCTATAGCACACTTACCATATTTCAAACTGCAATGCAGAACTTTCTACTGGTTGATGTATGAAACATTAATCAGTTTAAGCAGGAGAGTTAACTGAACACAATGTGTTATGGCTAAGATTCTAAACTATATTCATGTAACATAAAAAAATTGAGGCATTTCTTTCCAGCATAGTCTCTTATAATACACATATCAGCTTTCATTCACACAAGCACTTTTTCAGAAGATTTTACAAATATATTTGGAAGTGTTCAAATAACTCTAAACGCAGATTCTTCTAGGATTTAAAAATACTAAGTATGCATTTCCGTGCATATATGCTGGAACAAAATGTTAAAGAAATGAAGCATCACAACATGCATATTTTTGCAATATTTCCAAATTGTTAAGTATAGCACAAGCATTCAATGCTATGCAGCACTTATCTTGCAGTCAAATAGTGGCATAGAAGAGCAAAAACTGAAACATCATTTCAATCTGTTAATTAAAATTAAAATCGATGAACGAAACTGAGAAATCAATGTGGAACCATTTTTTTTTTTTTTTACACTAGACTGAAATGTGTCAATTTTCCTAACATAATACTGCAGCTTGGATTTTTCTAAAGTTCATATACTAAATCACTTCAACAAATAGCTGTTAGAACATTGTGTAAATGCAGGCTGGGAAAAACGACAAGTTGCTAAAAATTTTAATTCCAGTTGAAGTAATGGTATAATAGCATGCATTGGATATTTCAAATACTGAACTGCAGGTTAGATGACCTATTTGTAATGGGACCACATGTTCTCAGGACTGGATATAGTGCAGGCTACAAGTTGATTTTTGGACACATGTTAAAGCTTGGCAACTGTGCGGCTTGCACTCCGTTGTTGGGTCAGTAGCCATGGTTGGTAATTAAATGTATTAGTTGATATCCAATGTCTGATGAATGTCAATGCAATAGTGGTCAAGCATAAGCATATTATAACCAACATTTCTAAGTGGTAGACTGGTTTCCTTCATCAACCTGAACTGTGGAATCATCAGCCTCATGCATCAAACTGGACACTATACATATAACAAAGAGACCTTAAGTTACACACGCTGTAAGAGTAGGCTGTGCCACAAATCCTCATACCAACTGCAGAGTATGTGCATTGGTAAGATGGATCTTATTTTGAACATCTTTCACCTTCCAATAAATCACTCAACCAGGGAACAGGCTAACCTACCCACGCTCAATATTTATCTGAGGCACCCAGTACTCATACTCTGCAAATGTAACAACCATGTTGCAAATATGATGCGATGAGTTCAACATCATTAATGCAGCTCAAACTTCACAGCCTACTGCATTCTTCTCTTTTCCACTTTCTTCTTGGAACTTTTCAAGGAATCATTTATTTAGGTACTATTATCTGGCATCATTTACATTCACCATTCATTAGAATGAACCACGTCCTCCTATTACAACCCCCAGGCCTATTTCTTTTTACGTTCCTTATTACACAACATTATTTTTCCTTTGATCACTCTTTCTCAGCTTCCTTATTTCGTCCTTTAGATGCTTCATTTTATTTCTAAACTTTTAAAATGCTTTGATCATTTTTGCCCTTCATCACAATAGCTCTATTTTGTAGGTGAACTCTCTCTTTCTCACTGCGCATGTATGCACACATACAACGATGTGTATTCTGTGACACAATAAACAACATGACACCCCAATCAATGTGTTTACATGTTATCAAAAGCACCTGAATCGGAGAACTGCACATTATGTGCATGATTTGTGCATTTATTTGTAGTGTAAGAGGGAAACAAAAAGTTTTCTTTCACACATGTGCTACATGTATTTAATAGTATGTAATCAAAAAGGTGTACATTTGTTTAAAATCCTAAAGTAGTAGCATTAATATTAAAAGGTATCAACCTTTAAGAATTTAAAAGTCACTGAATAAAATAAGTAGGTAATATATTTTATGTATCCCCTTAAGTTAAATAATTACACTGGCTTTTTTTCTTTTGGGATGCAGTAAGTGTTTTAATTTTTACCTTTTCTTTAATTTTTTTTTTTTTTTTGTTTAGGTTCAAAAAATCTTTTAAACATCTTGTTCAGTAATAAGTTATAATTTTACATTATATCAGTCACTAAACTTTATCACAAAATTATTTTTAAATTAATCCTTCAAAGAAATTTAGAAATGCCTTACTTAAACTGTAAAGAGAATTGACCAAAATGTTGGTCTGTTACAAATGTTGTTTGAATAAATATAAATTTTATCTTAAAGCTAATTTGTGATCATTGTAATGCTCCGTTTTGTTTACCGAATGTGTTCAAAAGTCATATTGCAAACCCATCATCTGTGCGAGTGCCTGATCTATTCCGAAAAATGTGATGTGAATGCGAGTCTGTAATGCCCCTCAGTAATATTTATCAACTATTAGTTTGATAGAATCTTTGTCAAGTGAGACATCAGGCTTTAAATTATTGTGTTTCTTGTAAAATCACTATCTGAAGTTTTCAAGTCATTCAGCATTTTTGTGCAGTAGCTACATAAACAGTAACAATGTTTTGGATAGAGCCAACTTGAAAAATTCAATGCCACAGCCAAGACTTGAACCACAGATCCCCTGGTTTCTGTACAGTTGCTCTTACCCATTGAGCTACCATGGCCAACTTGCCGTCATGACATTAAAATCTCCAATTGACTTGTAGACTTTACCGGGAAAATATATGAATCAATTGGAGAACTTAATGTCATGACGGCAACTTGGCCATGGTAGCTCAATGGGTAAGAGTGACTGGACAGAAATCAGGAGATCTGTGGTTCAAATCCCGGCCGTGGCATTGAATTTTTCAAGTTGACTATCCAAAACCTTAGCCTATATATGGCTAGTGTGAAAAAATGATTAATTTCCATCAATTATCTTATATACAGATGTTTAATGTTTGTTTATCTGATAAAGTCTGGTAGTTGTCTCATGCAATTATGTACTTCTTGCACTAATCAATTCCATTTTATGCTTACTAATTGAACTCACAATTAAAACTAACTATGGCTGACATTTCCTGCAGAAGTAAAGCTGTGCTTTCTCCAAGCCAAATGGAGAGAAGTGTGCCATGGAACATATATACAGCAGATGTTAGGTGCTGAGCTTCGCCTCATCACATTTGGATAAACCTGATATGGCCAATAGGATGTATTTTCAAAAGTGGCTTTGAAATATTGCTGAGGTGTATCTGCTGAATGCCTGTTTGTATATATTTCTATTGCCTACCTAATGCTTCTGTATGAAAATTTCCCCAAGCATGCTAGTAGCATTAGCTTATCACATTAACCCTGGAGTGGTCGCGCGGCGTCTCACAGACGCCAGGTGAACTTTATTTACTCACTATTGCTGAATACATACACTGGTGGGCTTGTGGCGACGTCTACCTTCCAGTTATCTAAATACTAACATATTTTCCTCATCAGCACCGTATTAGTTGCACTACAGTGCTGAAGGGAAGAGGTTGTTACCAAAGCTGCATCGCTGGAGTCTAGCAGACGCCACGCGACCTTCTGTGTTACTGAAGGTAAATATTTTATTTCTTTGTTTTTGGTTGGTTTAATGTAGTAGTGTTTGTTCGTTATTAGCAATGACTCTTGCTAATACGTATTTATTTATCTTCAGATCCAATATAACCTCACAGAAGACCTACAATCTGGAAAATCCACATGACAGGGAAATTGTACTCCGGCTGTTGGAGGAAGATAATGAATCAGGTGATGACTTCGGCATTTATAGTGATGTTGAAGAAGGCTGTATGGAAACACGAGAAGAACATACGGACACTGAGCAAGAAGCAGACTCCAGTGATAGTGATAGTGATAATCAGGTTGACGAATGTTTTATAGGTAGGAACATTTACACAAAATGGTCAAAAGTGTGTCCACCAAAAAATGTTCGCACTGGAAGACAAAACATTGTCAGTCATTTACCGGGTGTGAAAGGTGCCGCAAAGAACGCCAAAACACCAGCAGAATGTTGGTAATGCTTTTTTGACAATGGCTTGCTCTCTAGCATTGTTCAATACACTAATAAGAAAATATCTGAAGTACAGGGACATTATTCCAGAGAAAGGGATGCTCATCTGACAGACGCAACTGAAATAAAAGCTCTGTTAGGAATACTGTATTTATGTGCAGCAAGAAAAGACAACCATACATACACCCAAGATATATGGGCCTCCAATTAAATGGGAATTGAGTTATGCCGTCTGATAATGACTGAAACACGATTTAATTGTAGTGCTGAGTAAATATGATATGTCTGTTATAAACTGTACATTGCATTAAATAGGAATGCTTCCATATAAGGACTATAATATTATTTTCTAAAAAGTGTGTGATAATGGTTTTTCACCTTTCTGATGAATGAGATTAAAATTTATGTAATGTAGTAGCCAACAGAATTCTGGAATATATTTATACTTAAAACACAGAAAAATAAAATATATTACATTATTCATAATGTGTACATCTGTTTCAATATACCGAATTAGTACTTTTACAATTATACATCTAAACAAATTTAACAAAATATACATTGTTAACGCAAGAATGCTGTTGGCGTCTGTGAGACTCCACGCGACCAACAATGAAACAATATCCCGCGCGACCACTGCAGGGTTAAATGTGGTGTTTAGAGGCTTTGAGAAAGTGAAGAATGGTTTTGCGCAAAATGGTGACCTGTTTTCAATTTTTAACTTGCAATATTTTAACAATTGATTTGGTAGCATCTGAAAGCTTTAGTAATATGGAAACTGGCTGCAGAAGCTTAGATATCAATTCATTAGCAAGTTTTATTCTTCTACCACAGTACTCTGAAAATGCAGGCTAAATATTCATTAATCTAAAAGTTTTCATAGTACAAAAGAGGAATATGGAGTTATAAAGATTACCATGCTTCAATACTACTGACAAGTTCATCTTTATGTATATAAAAAAATATATGAGTAAATAGCAGAAGAAAAACTAAAGCACTATTAAGCTTGTGATGTTGCTTTTCTTTTATAAAATCATACCTAAATACAACCAAGAGCACTATTTTCTTTTAATTCCTGAATACAATTTATTATATTACATAAAAAACAATGCAAATAGAAGACACAAAGGAAAGTATAATATTGACAGAAAAAGCATGAGCTGATATACCTTTAATGGATGATGAAAATCTTTCACTTTCAATTTCCCTTGAGAACTTATCTGAAAGATGTGAACTATCATATAAAACAACTATACCATTACTAATAAAAGAATCTCCATTAGGCAGAGAATCAGGATGTCATGAATCCTACTTACAAGAAATAACTGCACAAGGTAGAAGCACAAATTTCATTTGCATCACTTGTAAACAAATCAAGTAATGTCAGGACCAAGGAAATTCGTAAAGGACAGTTCTCAGTAAAAGAAAAATATAAAGCTGTGTAATCCAAACTAAGTTACTTAATAATTATCTTGAATAGGATTGATAAAACCGGAATAAGAAACCCTACAAATATGAGAAAAATACTCATGAGTGAAGCAGATTTACTATATGGTAGTGCTGCTGTTTATATTTTCTGTTATGGCACTAAGGTTAATCTAATAGAAAACCTGGAAACAGTTAATATACAGTCACGATTCTTCCTAAATTATAAGTGTGCATAGTTGAAATGTGATTTTAATTTAGGTTAGAAGATTATGGTGTTTTATGGCCAAATATGGTTATAATTTGTTTATACTGTTCCTTATGTAGTTCTAAAATACTTAGTATTGCTATTAAAAGTTTGACCATGCTATGTACTGGTTTTAAAATTGAAAGTCGGCTAATTTCATATGGGGTATAAATACACAATATTTCCAAATATATGCCCTAGAGCTGTAATGCAATACTCCTTGATTATTAAGAAGTGAAAGAATTAAAACTGGTCCTCATTTTACACATTTTGTGACAGACTCTTCATTACAGTTGTAATATTAGATTAGATTGCATGGATGCATGTTCATAGGGGATAGTTAAAATGTCTTAAAATTATGTGAATAGAATTTCTGTTTATAAATATTTTAAATCAGGATTACCTATGGAAATGAATTATTTTTTCACACTAGACATGAATGGGACAAGTTTCGGAAACCTAGAGCAAGAATGAAAAATTCTATACCATAGCAGGGATTTGAATCACAGATCTCCCGGCTTCTGTCGAGTTGCTCATACCTCTGACCTATCACGGCAACATGCTGGCACACCATTCAATTCTCCAAATGCATTTTTCCCAATAAACCATTAGGGGATCTTGTATACATATTATATAACATGTACCTCAATGGCGACTTCAATGCTCATGTACTATAAGTGTCAGGCTTCATAGTTAAAGGCCACTATTAGGTCAACTCCCAGCTATGGCCTACTTCAGACCATTATCTGATATGTAAATGAGATCTCCTAGTGGTTTCCCAGAAACAATGTGAGCGAGTTGGAGAATTTAATGTCAAACTCAGTGGTTAGAGCAACAAGACAGAGACCAGAGGATCCATGGTTCAAATCCTGGCTACGGCACTGAATTTTTCAGTCTGATTGGACCTTTTCAGGATTATATATTTAAAATAAATCCTCTAAAATTACACTACAGCATACGCATTAGTAAACAGTCACTTAACCAACAAATTCTGTGTTATGGTAACTTCTTGAGAACTTCAAATTGGCAACTATGCCTACTAAATACATTAATTGGTTAAATACAGTTCGGCTGGTTAGTCCTGGGCCTCATAGAGATGGCACCACTGGGCCAGTTTGACAGTGTAGTATAGTTTAACCCTAGACTAGCTTGTATCCAGTTACATGTCAATAGCTTGTTTAGTTTTTGAATGACAGCATTTTAAACAAGACAAGTGTAGACGTTTCACGAAAATGAGAATTTAGAAAATCAAGCAGTGACTAAATACTTCCATTTGAAAGGCTTACTGCCTAAAATATCAAGGAGGAAACGGACAGTACATTGAAAGACTCTGCCTTTTCAAATACAATGATTGAAACGTGGGTTGCAGAGTTCAAAATGGAACAACAAGCGGTAGTTATGAGCCTCGCTCTGGATGTCCTGTGGAATTTTCAATTCCAGAGATGATTGAAAAGATCTGTTTAGTATTGGAAGACGACAGATCAAATTTGTTTGAGATAGCACAGGCTGTAAACATATCCAAAGAACGTGCAGGTTATATTTTAAGTAATGTTTTGGGCTTTCACAAGGTCTGTGCAATATGGGTGCAGCATTGTTTACACCTGATCAAAAATTGCAAAGAAAAGTTGTCTGTCTTAAGAATTTGGAGCTCTACTGTAAAAATACCAGTGATTCTTGAGATGGCTTATTGCCATCGATGAAACTTTGGAGAAATCACTACACTCAAGAAAGTAAATCAGTCAAAACAGTGGATTGTGCCAGGTGAACCAACTCCAAAAAGGACGAAGTCAATTTTGTCTGCTAATCAGGTTATGGCAAGTGTTTTCTGGGATGCACAGGGAATTAAATGAATTGACTACTTGGAAAAGGGTGAAAGTATCACTGCTACGCAAGCTTACTGCAACATTTGAGTGATGAGGTGAAAAGAAGAACACCTAATTTGGCACAGAAAATTCTTGTTTCTTCACAACAATGTTTCGACCCATCATTCAGTCATTGCAATGGGAAAAATGTGCAAATTGAAGTTGAATTGCTTGAACATCCACCATATCTGCCAGATCTAGCACTCAATGATTACCACCTGTTCCCGAACTTCAAAAAGTTTCTTGGAGGATGAACATTTCACAGCAATGAGGTCACTGATGCAGTAAACAGCTATTTTGTGGACCATGATAAATCAACTATAGAAATGGTTTTAAAGTAGAACACCTATATAACAAATTGATTACCCTTTCAGAAGATTATGTTGGGAAATAAAGAAAAAAATGTTGCTATCTAAACTCTATCCAGCTTTGTGTGTATGAATGTCAACGTTACGCCATAATTTCTACATCAAGTGAAATAGTGAAGCCAGAGTGGAAATAGTTCACTACTACATTGCTTATATTATCACTTATTTGATACACTCAGGAATGGGGTGAATAAATGCTATAACTTCCAAAACATTTAAAATGAGCTGTAGTGAAAGATATGATGGTTGCGATAGAAGAAAACAGCTGACCACAGAACGTCAACATATGTTTATGTGCATCCCAACTTTTAGCCCACAGGGACTTTAAGACAATGTTTTGGGATTACTGATTTCATTTTTCTTTTTAAAATCCACTTGAGTTTTCAATTTCTGTATTACAGTGAAAATTCTAAATGATGACTATCCTTTTACTTTGAAACCTGAAAATTCTTTATGTTGGAACGAGACCACCTTTTGTGTTATAATATTTGCTGTATGTTAAGAGTTAGGCATTTTTCTTAGAATGAGGGTCTCTAGTAGCAGAAATTACAGCAGAGAAACATTTGGAAAATATGTGAAAGCAAATACAGCATTTAGCTACAATGTCCAACTTCAATTCTACCATAGTAATGTCAATTTTAGTTATGTTAATGAATTTGTTCTCATAAGTTGATAGAGTTTTAATAAGTACAGTCCGGCCGTTGTATCTCCGGCTCTGACGTTTTGCGACTGTAAAAGGTGGAAGGGGAAAGCTAATAGTACCAACATACAGTAATGAGCAATTGAAAACATATCCTCAAAATTATCTTTACAATGAAAATATAGGACTATATTAGCTTTAAAACACTGAAATACAATTTACAATTTCATCATAATGCAAGATATTTATTACAACACCACTCTATTCGAATATTTCATTCACAACTTTCACACACACTAACTGCAACTGTTGGTAGTACTGGGAGTCTCCACATCCGGTGTCGTGGTCAGGAAGTTAAAACTGTCTGCTAGCGCTAATCAGCATTGTCGCTGGTAGGCGTGGCTCCCGAACCCAACACCGTGTTGCCAGTTTAAATTTGTTTGAGCCACGTGGCCTTATAGAGGCTTGCGCTGGTGAACTTTCTTTGGTATATTTTTCGTGCGTGAATTCTGATGTTTAGTGTTTGTAAGTCCTATTATTATTGCCATTATAATATGGCTACTGGTTCGTGAAATATGCAAATACATGAAATATTTAAAATATGCATTGTTCTTCTGCTTGAAATTCCCGCTAAAGAACTGGCAACAGCCTGCTTCCCCCTCTCAAGAAATGTCAGAGCCGGAGATAGAACGGCCGAACAGTAAAGGTCTGTGAAGACAGTTAATCACAAAATAAAAAATGTAGTTGAACGACATGCCTTTGAGCAACAAAACACAAAGTCAAAGAGTGATAAGAAAATAAGGCTATTTCCAACAAACACTGCTCAAGAAATCATAGTCATGATATTTGTGTAATTCACAAGCTGATGCCAACGTCTAATGCAACAGTATTTACAGTAATACCTTGTGGTAAAAATGTGTAATTTGTATTATTTTTAAGCCAAATATTGGTGATTACACGGATTTTTGTTGTTATTTACGTCCTCTAATGTTAAGTCATATCGCACGAATGGAATGGGTGAAATGACGCTCAAATGAGCCCAGGGTCCATGGAGCTTAGAGTTACCCGACATTTGTATTTTAGGATAAGGGAAAACCCCAGAAAAACCCTTATCCAGGTAACTCAACCTGGCCGAGATTCGAACTCGGGACCTCTTCAACTGAGGCAGACATACTACGATCTACGCTACTGAGGCGGGCACTGATTTTTAAATTTACTCTGCCTTTTCATATGCTTTTATTGCTTGCCTATTTTGACTAAACTACTAAAGCATCCAGACTCTAGCAACAGCATAATAGTAGATGTCAACAGACTCATATGCACGAAAGAATTTACCACCAACTGAGAATGGCAATCTTTTCCTTGAAAGATATTCATGTAATTTTGCAGTTGGAGGTCCTATGTGTTTTTGTCAACACTATTATGTTGAGGAAAAAAGAACATGCTTTAGAAATAGTGTGGAGCACTTATTGCTGCCGATACACTATACTTACACAATCAACATAAAAGGATTTTAGATAAGCATATCTAAAGAATAATCTCAGGTTAATCAGATATACAGAGAACAATGTGCAACACACACCTTCAATAAATGAGTGAATCACACAGAAAATTTATTTACCGATTCACTTGGACATAAAATGGTCTGCCGCTTAGATGCATGTAGGCTATCGCATCCATTTAGATGCAACTGCATTCCTTTGTGCTTGTTAATTTGCAAAAGCGGATTTCAAAAGTGCTTTGTTGCATGGTTAAAATACTTTCAGAGATCTGGCTGCATGATCATTCTTAATTTCAAAGCCAAGCACACTAATTTATATAAATTGAACGAAAGAACAATTAACATAAGAGGTTAGCAATGAAAAGAACAAGACAGGCAAATTATAGAACTACAGCAATCAGTAAGCAATTTGCAATGGAAATATGTCAAGATTGAACAAAAATATTAGAAAACAAAATGAGTTCAATTAATCCTATGGATTTACTCCCAAAAACTTAGCAGACAACTCTATCAACGTACATAATATATGACAGTTATAAGTTTTTCTCCAGATTCTACTACTTTTACACCAGAACAAATTAATCTAAAACTTACCTTCAGCACATGTTGCCAGAAATTTTCCATTACTGCTGAAATCCATGTCTAACACCTGTCCACTATGTCCTTTAAGAGACGTCAGGAGCCAAGGATGTGAGAAACTCTGTTTGGAATCCCTAGCCCAGCGCTCTGTTCCATGCTGTTTCTTTTTACTTGATTTTGAAACTCCAGCAGCTGCTCCTTCTTTGTGCTGCTTCTTCTCCTTCACAACTTCTGCTTCTGCAGCACCTGCAACAATAACAACATGCACTACTCAGATTCCATTACACTTGACAGACAATTTTGCAGGACTGATAATAAGCAAATGTACTGGAAGCATGTATTTAGGATAATTAAGTTTTGGGAAGACTAATAATGGTGGTGTTGTTTGCTAATGCTCTGGATCTTGGATTTCATCCATACTCCAAATGACATCCCAATAATAGGATCTTAAATGAGCCTGAATCTCTCTCGTATTTTAGGAATTGGGCATACTACATGGCAAAGCATTGAAGTGCATCAGAAAATATGTGAACTGTGAAATGGTTTATGAAAGCCTAACGCACATATACAGCCAGTCGGTGTATGTACACTTTGTTCAGATGTATATGTCCTACATGGGCAGGCATGAGAAATCATATAGAACATAACTGAATATTGTGACAGGGAGAAAGGATAGGGAATCAAAATCCCTTTTGTCAAGCAAAAGAATGGGCGGCTACAATGGTAGTTTAAATTTGCGCATTGTAATTAATTGGTTAGCCTCTCATATTATACACATGCATCTCCCAAGTGCTTCATCACTTATTGTATGCCAGATTATACACATGCATCTCCCAAGTGCTTCATCACTTATTGTATGCCAGGTACTGTTTTGCTTTTCTAATAAACAAGATAGCATGCAAAGGCACTGCTTGTCACTGAAGGTCAATATGCCTCAACACTTGGACAGTAGTACACTAATAATAGGTAGCACCAGCTTTATGGAAGCAAGTTTCAGTGGAAAAAATAAAAGCTAGAGAAGGAAGGACAATTCAGTGTAGAGGTGACATCTCACACTTTCATGACATTAACCAGCAGCAGAATCTATTGGCTTGTAGATTACAGCAATGCTGTTATCACTAACAAATGAAGTACACTGGTATGCTGCAGAAGGCAAACACGAGTTGGAGGTCCAACATTCTTGGCAAATGCTCCTGTTGCTTTATTCAACCACATCATGACTTCCGGAATTATTAGCTCCTGCTATGGAATTTCCAAACATCTATACTATTACTTGGTCATACTTAATGCTTGAAATAAAATGCAGGATATAGGACCTTGCATTGACAGAAATTCATTCAGCAGGGTTAGCAGTTTTATTCTGAAATGGAGAGGAGTCTAGTATTGCATGTATTCAAATAGCACAGAGGTAAACAAAAACACTATGTGAAAGAAAAAAACATCAATTAACAATAAATAAAATGTGATTCTATAATAAGTAATTTGAAGACTAATGAAGACTGAATTACAAATACAATCATATGAAAATAATGGGAATGTTTGAAGATGTTACTCTCTTCATGCAAGTGGCAATAGGCTTCTTGGCACTTTTTTCGCATTTCCATAAATAAATTCCCCATGTATGTACAAGAAGATTTGGCATGAATAGGATACCAACAAGATATTAAAAGAAAATATAAAAATGACAATTATTTGGAGAAAAAAAAACTAATTTTAGACATTGCACATTAAGTTTGTAACAGCAAAATTACACGGCTTTCAGTATGGATAACTATATGCAATGCCAGACTGCCGATAACCTTATCTATGCTACCAAAATTAATCTAATTATCAAAGCTTGTTCTGGTTGTTTACAATAACCTGAAAATAATGTATGACAGCATTAGACAGAACCTTAGATTCAATAAGTGTACGAGAGGCATCAGAATGAAGTAAAGGCAAGTCTAATTGTTCCAAAGGAAGGTTATTTAAATTAAACTGCATACCTGCAGATATAATGTACCATTTAAATTATATGACCAATGGGAAACAATTTTGAGGTTAAATTATTTTTCCTTATAATCATTTTCCCCGAATATTTGTTTCCTGTCTGTGTGCATTCTGGAGATAAATGCATTCAAAGCACAATCTCATGCTCACACATGTCACAAAATAAAATGTAAATAGCAGTTCAATTCACATTTCCTATTCCAAGAACTGAGAATCTTTTGCACGTGTTTTGAAACAAAACAGTTTGGAATTTGCGGGGATACCACATTTGACTTAGAAGAATTTAATGCTTTACAAAACTTTCAAAGCAGGTGAGATGAGACCAAAACAGAACTAACCACAAAGGATAGTAAGTGCGCATAAGGTATGAACAACTGTATAAAAATCCTATGTGATATACAAAATTTAAAAACTATGAGATATCTTTTTTGAATAAGCACTGATCACGAATAATGCGTACATAGCGTTCTCTCCAAAACCACTATATGACGAAGTATCAAATTAATCCATTACTCATGTGAACTGCAATTAAATTCCACTAACTGGCTCAAAACGGTTTCTTTTTAATATCAAGAACTATTCATTCTGGGAATAGTTTCAGAAAATGCTACCGATTTAATATCCGAATAAACTGGCACTTATCTACAAAGAACATTCACTATTCCTTAATTTGGTATTGTTCATAATTTAGGAAAATTACACCTCAAGTTTTAGCTGTTTTATCATTTAAACTAAATGCCTACAGATATTTAAATCACGATTACGGCAAACTTTAAATACCAACGCGAGGGGTTTCACCGGACTAGGAGCATTTAAACTAAGAAGTTATTTACTGCATGGCTTATAAGCACGTGCTTTTCAGCATTTTCCATTTGATGAAGCAAACTATTTCTTTCAGCGTTAACAAACAACCTTGTACTTTAATTATTATACTCTCAAAGTTGTTGGGTTTCCCTTTTTGATCAAGAATTTAACATGAATAGGAAAGCCACGAGCAGAAGTGACATGATCGATGCTAATGCTGCAGAGTACCCGCAACGTGATAATTTTCTTACTTTTCTCTTCTTCTCCCTTAGAAGACAAACTGGTTATGTAAACCAGAAACAACACAGTAGCTCCGATTATCACTGAAATTAGAATAGCCAAATAATCATAGATGAAACCGGAGCCGGTGTCAACCATAGTTTATTCCGTTCTTTTTCCTTCCTCAAACTAGCACACTTCACTTCACTACTACCAACACCAACTGCACTTCTGCTGTGCTGCAATGGAGAGAATGGCGGGAACAACTGAGGTCGGCTGACTAGCTGTATTAGTCGATTGTTCCGCTACGGACCGGTGCTTCCACGTTGCCATCGTTGTGTCGGCCGCTGAACTGGCACGTCCCCACATCTGGAAAGCAGAGGCTCCACTCCCGCGCTTTCTTACAACTGCTCACTCTGGGTGCTAACTCTCATGTGACGTACTTCGAGGTTCGCGAGTTTTTGACGACCTCGTTTCCGTCACTTCCCCTTTATCCCCTCCATACTTTGCGTATTTATCCCACCACTGCCATCGCTTTTATGTGTCTATTACATACATGCTGTTCATCTCTCAGATAACTACAGGAGATGGAGGAAAGGAGTTTCCCGCAGTTTCCGCGCCATTCTATGACTCTCCAATTTCCCGAAATAATGCGTCATGTGATGCCGTCACGTCTTCGCTTCACCAAAAACTGCATTGGAATTCCACTATGATTTTTAAAGCGACAATCCTCGTATTAAGCACACTTTCCGTAGACATAGAATGATGCCAGTGCAACATAACACATTTGTCCGTCAAACATTTCAGGAAGCGACTTTCAAATACATTAGTATTTTGTCTATGCCTAAGAGAGAAACAAAATACCAACAGTCTCAGGTTTAACGCCGCTAGGATACAATACTGAGAGTACAATTTGCTTATATTTATCCTGTGTATTCGAACATCATTTTAGATTGGTGACTGCATTCTGATATCTACGCTCGCATGCAGTGACATCTTTCGATGAACAGTTAAAATTAATGTGCGTGTTATATAAACGAATGATATGAATATTTCTATTCTAAATGATACTCACTGAATAATAAAGGGCGGGAAAAGGTTCAAAAGGGCAGAAAAATTAAATTTTCTTTTTGGACACATAACCTATGGAAAACAAAGTAAGAGTGCACATTATTGGCTTAATTTCAAATGCCTTTAAATATGTATTTATTATTTAAATATGTGGAAACTATGTGATATAACTATATAGTGGTGTTTTATGTATATCAAAAATTCAGAACCAGGAATTATTTAACTAGTTAAATTAGATTTAAAGTACAACTACCCACCAATGTTTATTGAGCGCGTCACATTTATAATAAAAACAGCTAATGTAGTTAGTACAGGCAACTTGGGTGATAAAAACTTTGTCGGCAGAAACAAGGATCGGTTAATGGTGACCAATAATTGATTAGTATTTCAATTTACCTAATGACGTTTATTGTGGCGCTTAAAGTTGTCTTTGAGTTTCATTTATAGGTGTGTGCTAGTGCATATTAAAATCCTCAGGATTTTTTTTTTTTTTTAATTTACGTCCTCCAACGTTGTCATATCGGACGATGAATGGAATGGGTGAAATGATGCTGAAAAGAGCCCGGAGTCCATAGAGCTTAGAGTTACCTGACATTCGTCTTTCAGGATAAGGGAAAACCCCGGAAAAAACCTTATCCAGGTAACTCACCCAGATCGAGATTCGAACTCGGGACCTCTTGAACGTGAGGCAGACATACTACCATCTACACTACCGAGACGGGCAAAAAAATCATTAGGAAATGTAATAATCCACACTTATGAAATATTTCAGAGAGCTAGCGTCATTCATCTAAGAGACATAGTGTCGTTTTATTTAGTTGTGTATTATTATTATTATTATTATTATTATTATTATTATTATTATTATTATTATTATTATTATTATTATTATTATTATTATTATTATTATTATTATTATTATTATTATTATTATTATTATTATTATTATTATTATTATTATTATTATTATTATTATTATTATTATTATTATTATTATTATTATTATTATTATTATTATTATTATTATTATTATTATTATTATTATTATTATTATTATTATTATTATTATTATTATTATTATTATTATTATTATTATTATTATTATTATTATTATTATTATTATTATTATTATTATTATTATTATTATTATTATTATTATTATTATTATTATTATTATTATTATTATTATTATTATTATTATTATTATTATTATTATTATTATTATTATTATTATTATTATTATTATTATTATTATTATTATTATTATTATTATTATTATTATTATTATTATTATTATTATTATTATTATTATTATTATTATTATTATTATTATTATTATTATTATTATTATTATTATTATTATTATTATTATTATTATTATTATTATTATTATTATTATTATTATTATTATTATTATTATTATTATTATTATTATTATTATTATTATTCTTATTGTTATTGTTGTTGTTGTTGTTATTGTTATTGTTGTTGTTGTTGTTGTTGTTGTTGTTGTTGTTGTTATTGTTGTTGTTATTGTTGTTGTTGTTATTATTATTATTATTATTATTATTATTATTATTATTATTATTATTATTATTATTATTATTATTATTATTATTATTATTATTATTATTATTATTATTATTATTATTATTATTATTATTATTATTATTATTATTATTATTATTATTATTATTATTATTATTATTATATCATCATCATTACTACTACTACTACTACTACTACTACTACTAGTACTACTACTACTACTAATCACCAAGTTTTCAATCATCATGTACTAAATTACAGCTTTGGAAAATAAACCCTGCAACGAATTTTTTGACATTAACGTACTATATTTCCACAAGTTCCTGAGTAAGATTTTGACTTACTAAAATAGTCCATTGCATAAAATCAAACCCTTTTATACGACTTTGCCCGCTATTTACAGAAAATCAAAGATAACGTAATTTGTTTCTGATGCCAATAACTCCTCAAAGTTTTTCGCTATTCTTACCATATCAAGGGATTTATTGAATAGAGGAATTGAATGATATTACTCTTGTTTATGCCCATTAGATAGGGGCAGCTGTACACACACCTCAGATCCCCATAACAAGACTTTTCTATGAAAAATATAAGGTTACCTTTTGCCTACTTTAGTCTTTCCACTGACATTAAAGTAACAGCATCGGGTGACTAATACCATAATCTAGCAAGAAAAAAACTAAAAAGCAGTTATTTTACGTATTTGATTTTTGATTATGCATTTAATGACATCAAATGGATTGCTGTTAGAGTTTGTCACAAGGTTAATGCTCTTCGCCCATCTATAGTTAGCACACTCGTGAATGCAGGAAAGTCATGGACAAGTAGTGCCAATTTATTGAGTGGATTGTCTCCTGCGACCTTTCAATTCGTTGATTGTTGTGTTTTCTAGAAATATAACTGGGTTCATTATTCTTGACCCTTATCCTTGGCTGCAGATTCTGCAGGTGAGTCAATGTGCTACATGACAAAGCGTGGAAGCGTATCGGAAAATATATGAAACAACGAAGCTATTTACGCGAGGCTGTCGCATTCTTTCGTCACTAACTGTACGCAAGATTATCAATACTTCGCTATTCTAGTAGAGTAGCAAGTCCCTGCATTTAAAGTAGCTAAGCTTAGAAGCGAGTCCCATCTAGTTCAATGGGAGTGGTATGAGGTGTGACGTTAGTGCGCTACTGGAAGGAGATTGTCATCAAAATCTTCGTCTGCTTCGCACGTGTAAGAAGCAGTAACAATCTCACGTGATACTTTTTGTTTATGCAAACCCTCATGTCACCAGCTTATCGCCCATCTCCCTTATCCTGACTTCCCCGCATCACGCAACCGCGCAGAGCTTCGTCCCGTACAGCACTTTATTTGTCTGTAACCAACAACACACTGGCTTTCGCGCATACAGGTTTGTGAATGTGGCGGTGGACGACTCGCATACCGGAATCGGGTCTTTATGGAAGTACGGCTACTCTAAACATGGTCACAAGGAGTGCAGCACTCTCAGTGAAGGTCAATACGCTTCAAAGTTTTGCCATGTAGTACTTGTGCACAAATAGAGCACTTGGGAACTGTATGTCTGATATGAAAGGTTATGTAATTATTATACGCAAACGTAAATTACTACTGTAGTAGCCCATTTTGTCGATTGACGAAAAGAGATTTTGTTGCCCTCTTCTTTCTGCTTGCCATAATATTCAATCACGTTATGTATGATTTCTAAGGGCTGCCGTTGGATGACACGTAGCTGTCAAGAAAGGGTGATTGTACCTGAGCAGGTTTCCTTCCGGTGCTCCGGTTTCCCCCGCCATCTCATTTCACCGGTGCTTCATCTTTATTTCATGTATCATCAGTGCCACCGCCTGCTGTGCCGTACGTACAGATGTATTATTTTATCTTGGAAAGTGCAGAGCGATGCGCAGTGGTATCTGGACGAGTCCACTTCAGAATGGTTGCAACTAGAGGGTAGGGTAGGTCAGGTCAGTTGCGAGCAAGTAAACACGTGCAGGGCTACTCGGTAATACTACAGCTTGTTTCAAAATGTGCTTGTCTCCTGATTCCAAGAAAGCATTTATAAATGACGCCTCCTAGCAGCACATTAGGAAATAAAGTGCTACATTTAAAAACACGAGAAGTAATAACCAATATCCATAGATTTATAAAAAAGAAACAATGGTCTGGGTCAGCTATAAAAATATGGGAAAGGATATCTGAAGCAACAGTTGTGTCTGAAAGCAGTTTAGGAGAGTTATTAAGGAAAGAAAAGCCATTGATGCTAGTGAACATCCTCCTTCTCTATGCCCAGTAAACAAACATTAAGAACATACACAAAATCTGATTTGGATGTTTTAATTCAGAAATAGTTAGGCGAACTGTGAAAAATTTTTAAAACACAGAAAAACAAAGACCAATTTTGAAGAAAGTGCTTATGAAGCTAAAAATTCTACTGACTTCCAAGGCAGTGTCTGAACATCAAGAAGAGTTCTTTTGAAGCTAGGATTATTTGAAAAAAAGGAACTAAGCGTGACAGACAAATTTTAATCGAACGTCGCACCATACGTGCAAAAAGGCTTAAGTATTTACGAAGTATTCGGAGATATCGAAGTGAAGTTTATATAGTTTATATGGATGAAACTTATATCAATACAGCACATACTAGACCATATGCCTGGAGTGAAATACGTCACAGGGTCTCTGCAGCGATACTGAAAGGCCGACAGTTGCTTATCATGCCTGCTGGAGGAGAGCAGGATTTTGTTCCAAATGTCTATGTACTATTTAAGATCCAACAAAAGCGTGGAGATTACTGCCATTGTAAGAATTACAACTTAGTTTATAAGAGCTGCAAAACTGGCTTAGAGAATGAAATTTGTTTTTAGACACCTTATGCACTGCCCTCCCCTCTCGTTATCTTACACGTGTGACGCATTGTGGCGATAGGTGCACTATCCCCACCACAGTTGTTACTCATCCCTACCGCGCAGGATTCCTGTCAAGATAAAATAATACATCTGTAGTAAAAGCGGGCATTGGATTGGATTACGTTACGGAGGGGATTCGGCACTGCGACCAATCTTGATCTATTGTACCTATGCCCCGAATGAGGCATCCCAGGAAGGATGAGGTGAGAGAAGACAGAGGGTGGCCGTCCCAAGGAGCCACGGCAGTGGAAATGCCAGGACCCTTACATGTCACTAGTTGGAAACTGCTCGGCAGGTCAGCACAACCGACAGCTCACCCTTTGCGATCCGGAAATTTCCCACCAGACCGGCCCGGAGAAGGGAGACCGTCCTACCGGAGGATCCCACCATGCACCGCCGAGACTTCCGCCGACACTTCTACTCTGATAGAAACCACCACATGAGAGATGATGTGAAATGATAATGGAGATGAAATGGAGGGACAATAAATTATAATGTAATTAACTTACCCAGCATTCGCCTGGCGCCCGGGAAAACACCGAAAGAACCCACGGGTCTGTAGGTCAGCAACGGGAATTAAACCCGGGCCTCCCGAATGTGGACCACAAAAGCGGGCATTAAAGACTACACACACACACACACACACACACACACACACACACACACACATACATACACACAAATGTACCCACACCGAGTCACGCTATATGTGTGACAGCTTACGTAAACAATTGCGTTGTTCATATAATTTCCTATACGCTTCCACCTTTTGCCATATAGTAATAACGTTCCATCGGTTCTTTAGATAAATAAACACATGCAAAACAGCGGGGAAAGAGACTTATCAGAATTATAAATGAAAGTGATATAGTTAGTACACTACACGCATTGTTTCTGCATTCGCTTAGCTCAAATGTGACGTTCGCAGTAAATTTTGAGAAAGATACAACAAATTTTAACGAATAGGTATTATTAAAAATTAGTACATTTGGAAGAAAAAAGAAAGAAAACAATAAAGAAAAGAAACAACAAAAGAAATGTTTCAAGGAAGCACTCTTATACTGAATAACCTTCGTTTGTATTAACCTCATTAAAACATGGTCTAATTCAAATGACACATTTTATGCATGTTATTCAGCATTGCGATATCATTATGAATTATTGATGTGCCCTTAAATGTTTCTGCATTCGATAAGTGTGTACCTTGAAGATAATTTGCATTAGCTTGCAAATTTCGTTTTAAACAGTTTGTACTTCAGAGAACCATTTGAGTTACTCTATTTTCTACATTTTTGTTTCACTTTAAAGATTATTTAAGTTCCCTTGAATTAAAATCGTATATTTTAGGAAACTTGAGAACAGCAGTTCTGTCCCTCAACTTGTATGTTCTTAAATCAAAGAGCGTGATGGCTCAGGCGGTTTCGTCTGTGTCCGCATTCGGGAGGTCCGGGTTCGATTCCCGTAGCCGACCTAGCTGACCCATCCGTTTTTTCCGGGGGGTTTCCCACGTCGCTAGATGAATACTGGGTAGTTTAATTACATCCCCTAATTTCCTGTCCCTCCATTTCATTTCCATTATTATTTCATATCTCTCATCTGGTGGTCTCTTTCAGGGTCTAAGTGTCAGCGGGAGTTTCGACGGTGCATGACAGGATGATATGCTCTTCCTCCACTTCCTCCTCCGGCAGGTCGGTTGCCAGTCTCCCAACCGACTGCTGGGACCATCTTCGAACCACAGTAGCGGGGATGTCCGTTGTCCTGGCATGCTGTGGGAGGTTTCCATCCAAGTAAAATGTAGGGACCCTGTCCTCTGCATTGTCGTCGTGGCTTCTTGGGACGACCGCTCTCTGTCTCCTCTCACCTCATCCTATCTCCAGGGGATGCCCCACTTGAGGGCATAAGGTACAATAGACCAAGATTGGTTGCAGTGCTGAATCCCCTTCGAAAAAGAAAGTTCTTAAATCCAGCTATAAGCAGCCTATCAACAACTATTCTAACTACAAGATTACCGAGTGAGAAGGTTCGATAACGTAAATTTCGGAGGTTCCGGATTCGATTCCCATGGGCTTGTCACTCAGGCCTTCGTTTTTTCTCGCGAGTTTCTCGTTGATAAGTGAAAAATAAGTGATTGTATAATGTCGCGAATTTTCCTTTACTCTGGTTGTATACCGTTTCGTTAACCCGAACCTCTTTAACTCGGACGTTCGAATAAGCCGGATCAGTTTTGAAAAAGAAAAAGTTTAGCATAGAAAATAAAGACTTGTTAAACAGACAATGAATTTCTGAGTAGGCAGGTTACTCGAATTCTCATGCCAGTGGGAAAATTCACTGCGATCACTCTACCTACTTGAGACGTGGCTGGAAAAGAAACTTTGATAAAGTCATGGAAAAAGTTGTGGCCTGGTGCAGATATGTAGCTTGCCAGTAAACAAGATTGAAGAAGAAAAAAGTATGGAAGAGGATTTTATAAACTTTTCTAGAAATATTAATGGCTGTGCCGATGTTTATGAAGAAGACATTGACAATGACGGAGGTTATAAACCGATTACAGAGCAAGACTTATTTCATCATTCAGTGTTACTGAAAATTAAAATGAAGAGTATTGAGATTCAGACAGTGGTTTTTGTTGTTTTTTTGTGTGTAATTTACGTCCTCCAACGTTAAGTGATATCGAACGATGAATGAAATGGGTGAAATGATGCTCAAATGACTCCGGGGTCCATGGAGCTTAGAGTTATTCGACATTCGTCTATCAGGATAAGGGAAAACCCCGGAAAAACCTAATTCAGGTAACTCACCCTGACCGAGATTCGAACTCGGGACCTCTTGAACATGAGGCAGACTCGCTACTATCTACGCAACCGAGGCGGGCCCAGACAGTGTTGGTGAACTAACTGTGGATATGTATGACCCACGCATAAGCAGTAGCAAACATAAAGAAATTGATGCTTTATTTAGAGTCAAGCCGAAACGTTGCCAAATAATGTCTAATGTTAAAGCGAATACCAGTACGCGCTGCTCGTAAGCGATACGCTAAACTGAGAAAGCAGAAGCTCACTGCCTTTTTACTATCTACAAGTCTGTAGATATATTATATACAGTACAAATACATACCCCATAGGGGGAGGGAATCCGTCCCCTTGAGCTGCCGTGGTGCGGGCGCTGCGGACCCCTAGCACTCGTGGTAGCTCTGACGTTACTAGAGGAACCTCGGGCCGAACATTCGAGCCCCTCCCTCACTGGGAGTTGTTCGGATTGGGTTGGACTCCAGGGGGCAGTGGCTCCCGTGTGGGAGTTCGGGCGAGTCTCCGTACGGGGTTGAGAGAAGCCATATATTCCCGCGCACTAGCCTGCATAGCTAGTAGGTGTGCTACATCACCAGGCGGCCCTACCGAGGTTAATCGGTAACCTTCCCCTTTGGGGTTGGCATATCCACTTCCATCCCGTCTTGAGTCCATAGGACCGGATGGGGGGAGGGGGTCAGCTTGTTAGTCTCTAGGTCTTGCCCTATAGAAAGCCACACGGAGGCGCCGGGCGTCCTTTTGGGACAGCTCAGTAACTTCCTGGTCATTAGAGGGGAGGTCAGTCCTCACTTTGTGTGGATTGCCCTGGTAGATACCCTCGAGCTTATATATATATATATTACAAATACATAGGCTATTATAATAAGGCCGAGCCGTGGCTGAGTGGTTAGACCACTCGACTTTCACCAAGGCGGCCCGGGTTCGATCCCAGGCGACAGCACAGTGAGATTTATGATGGACAGCACGGCGATGAGGCGGGTTTTCTTCGGGATCTCCCGTATCTTCCGCCATCTCATTCCACCGGTGCTCCCTTTTCATCTCATGTACCATCAGTGTCACCGCCTGCGATGCCACATGTAGAAGTAGCCGGCGATAAACACTATATATTTCATTAAATTTGTTACAATACATACAGTGTATATGTTTTTAGGTGAAAGTGGGCCGATGGTAATATCTAAACTCCATTAAAAATATTTCGATGTTGTTGCACGTGGCCTTTTTTATCGTTTTTCCGTCATTCTCTGGATAACCTGGATTTTCGTTAAATCGGATCGGCCCTGGTCCCAGTTGATCCAGGTAAACGAGATTCTAATGTACTTATTTTTCAGGGGTGAAGGATCAGGCGAGTGAACGAAGGTCGAGACATATGGCGGCATAGTTTGCTTTATGGGACTATCTGCCCTAGCTGGCTGTCAGAGAGGAGCACACCTATACGAGGTCCTACCGAGGTCAGTGTCTAACACCACTGCAGTAGTAACGACGAAATATGCTCTTATAATCTGTTCACTGTTAGAATAGAGTACTACTCCGCATTCCACAATAAGCTCCGTCACCGGAATTTAACTGTCATCTTTGTTGTTACTCAGCCAGTGCATTTGTTAGCTTCTGAGAGTCATTGTTCTTACTGTAATTACTTTATAATGTTAATTCTATATTATAACAACTTGAATGGTTTCTTGAAAACAGGTAAAGCAAGAACCTTGATTAACCGCGGAACTATATTGTGGAAGAACACGGGAACATTAAAACCCAGCAGCCAATGCGGTTCATTTCCGCCACGTGCTTCTTTGACATTCACTTTATTCTTACAGCGAACAGATTATAGGACTACAGGCTCTACGCCTTCTGTACTTAGGATAACCGGAATGACCGCCACTGTGCCACGTGTCACCTGTTTCTTTACCTGCCAAATAGAAGGGAAAAGGAAGGGGTAACTGTAGGGGTAAACCATTTCACACCTCGGGTGCTCATCTTGCCCATCCTGATCTATACAGAATTCTTCCAGCCTTGTTTTTCATTTTGCCTGTATATAATGTACTATATTTTATGTTCAATAATCTAGTATATTAAACTGTACACTTCTTTGATATGTTCAATGTTCACAGGTCCTTGTGGCTACAACACACTGAACGCAAATCAATCTTATCTAATCTAATCTACCACAAACATTCAGACGAATAAGTTGTCAGTAGGCCATACTACGTAAGCGTCATTATTTTACATATGTGGTCGACAATAGACATGCCACCCCGGCTAGTCATAGATTAGCACCAAACATAAGAAATGGAGGCGCAGCAGCATTTTGGACGCTGCTGAAGATATGGCAAGGTGTCCGGGAAGGAAAATGCTAAGATAGGGTCGCCAGTCATGACACCTCGTTCCATAAGCGACAGTTCGACTGGATGGCGTATGAAAATCGCCTCCATACCTCCATCCCGCTTAACCCTAGAATCACTGACATTCCCTTCCACAGGCAGCTGTAGAATACATTGTGACCGGACTGCCAATAACCTTACAGCTCACGCCCCGGCACCCTTACGTCCTGACGTCCTACCCCAGGACCTTTAGCAGCCACACTGTATGCCACATAATCGGAAGCTTCTTCGGCGATTATGTCGACAGGTTAGAGATAGAAGGAAGACATGCTAAGGATTGTTTGCACGAAACGCTGAGTTTGAAGCCACGACCTCGGGAATCAGAAGCTAGGATCTTAGCCCTGTATCACAGAGGACGACATTCAGTTACTAGCCTGCACACATTTTCCTCATATAATATAGTATCACATTTATTTTCGTGCATGATTTCCTTTAGCCTCAAACCTTTCTGGAGAAATGCATAGAAACAGTAGATGCATTGTCCTAGATTCTCGAAATAGCGTATTCATATAGGGAAACTTTTATGCCACACATGTGTGGATGATTAATCGCTGATAATATAATACACAGTAATGCCAGCACATAGTCGACTACCTCACCTACTTACGATTCCGGATTTTAAAATTCCTGTGTGCTAAACATGCTCAACTCCAGACATCCTCATGTGTTCATAATATAACCAAGAACAGCGTATTCTTATAGTCAACATGAAAAATTCAATGCCATGGCCGGGATTTGAACCACGGATCTCCTTGTTTCCGTCCAGTCGCTCTAACCCATTGAGCTACCATGGCCAACGTGCTGTCCTGACATTAAATTCTCCATTTGACTCGTATATTTTCCTGGTAGACCACTAGGGGTTCTCGCATCCGACGGCACGGATGTTTATTGTAGGTACATCGAGTCTCAAATGAATTTGGGAGCCATAACATGCACAGCTGTTCAATGTACTTTGTTCACACTTTCAACGTAAGTATTAGAGAGGAAAAAGGGATGTCATAGGCATCAAATTTATCAGATGTTAAGCAGAGACAGCTCAAATAGATACCTCAGAAAATTAATGTTATTTGTGTTGTATAAAAATGTTGAGTGTTGCACTTCTAGTGAATAAATCATGGTCTACTGTCAGGTTCTACTCTAGATTTTATTTTAGTTTTCAACACTTGAAATTAAATGTGGCTTTCTTCGAAGTTTGTGACTTAGATTGCTGCTCGAAATGTCACACTGCTCTATAAAGTGACTCTGATTACAGGTATGACTCACTCAGTTTATGTCGCTTTGAAACCATAACATTCTTTAATTTATGTAAAACTAAAAGTAAATAGACATTCATTTTCAAAACTTCATCAACAAGAAGCTAATGTGTTTACATTCATTTGGCTTTCTCCGTTCCTATTTATTTTTGTATCTCATACGCAAGCTATTTTTACAAATGTTTATTTGTCTGTCTAAAATGGTAAACATTTCGTTCTAGATATAAGGGGCACGTAGAAAGTTGAAGCGATATTCAAATGTTTAAATGGAAGATTGCTATATGAATGCTGGCTTTGAAAGTCCACTCTTTACATATCACGAGGGTGGAACACAGACACGAAATGACTTTAATACCTTCGTAAAAGTCTGAAGTATTGAAACATACAGAGAAATAAGAACGAATGTATCGGAAATAATTAATGACCCCCCACATCCACACATGCATCATAGAAGGATAGAGTCTCTAATGGTTTACATGTTATAGAGAATTGTACACAATTAATTCACGATTTTTTGTAGTGTTTAACGACCCCTTTACTACATGCGGCACCGCAGGCGGTGACACTGATGATACATGTAATGGAGATCGAGCATCGGTGGAATGAGATGGCGGGAGAAACCGGAGAACCCGGAGAAAACCCACTCCTACGGCATTTTGTCCACCACAAATCTCACATGCGGTCGCCTGGGATCGAACCGGGCCACTTTGGTGGGAATCGAGTGGTTAAACCACTCGGCCACGGCGCGGCAATTAATTCACGATGAAGAATTTATAGGTTAATCACAGTAATTGCAAGTTATACATTTTATAAAATCAAAACGAATAAAACCCTTTTTCTCATAAAGCGTGGCTAGCCTACGGAGCAGAGGGATTTTCTTCAAAACCTTTCTGTTACATTCTTGAAAGCTGTTGAAACTTAAAATATCAAGTTTGGTGTTTATGTGACATTTTGCTTTTATTTTACTCTGATTACGCACATACGCATATCTCTTTTTGTATAAATGCCTTTTTAATACTATAAATCATATATTTCCCGCAAAATCTCGATATAAAATTGCGTTATAATAGATAATACTTATTTCTGAATATGCGTATTCCTCCACAAGTGATGATGTCCTCAAATGATGCCATAAGCATTTCGACGTATTAGGAAAACGATGACTCAGCGGCTGTTCAAGATCGTACCTTTAACACGTTCTTATTCTTGCATCAGCTCAGGCAACGTCCAAGAATGACGAGTGTTGTTTCAGCACAAAGAAGTCGCAAAACTTGTTGCGTCGACCCAAAACACTGGAATTTAAACTCCCATGTAATGTGTCTGAATTGCCTTATATACCACCAAGTGGAACTCGCCGACCTCTGAGCGAGAAACAAAGAGACATAATGTATTAAAATGTGAGGACGTAGTTGACGTGCAATAAGGATTCATAAAACAGTGAGTGAGGACAGGCGGCGACTGAAAAGCTAGGCGATGTCATAGTAACTTTGCTGTTATCGGAAGTATGAACGATTTATCGGTGTCCTTGACAAGGGTGTATGACTACCGCGTCGTTGTTGTTGTTCTTCTTCTTCTTCTTCTTCTTCTTCTTCTTCTTCTTCTTCTTCTTCTTCTTCTTCTTCTTCTTCTTCTTCTTCTTCTTCTTCTTCTTCTTCTTCTTCTTCTTCTTCTTCTTCTTCTTCTTCTTCTTCTTCTTCTTCTTCTTCTTCTTCTTCTTCTTCTTCTTCTTCTTCTTCTTCTTCTTCTTCTTCTTCTTCTTCTTCTTCTTCTTCTTCTTCTTCTTCTTCTTCTTCTTCTTCTTCTTCTTCTTCTTCTTTCTTCTTCTTCTTCTTCTTCTTCTTCTTCTTCTTCTTCTTCTTCTTCTTCTTCTTCTTCTTCTTCTTCTTCTTCTTCTTCTTCTTCTTCTTCTTCTTCTTCTTCTTCTTCTTCTTCTTCTTCTTCTTCTTCTTCTTCTTCTTCTCTTCTTCTTCTTCTTCTTCTTCTTCTTCTTACTCTTCTTCTTCTTCTTCTTCTTCTTCTTCTTCTTCATCTTCTTCTTCTTCTTCTCTTCTTCTTCTTCTTCTTCTTCTTCTTCTTTCTTCTTCTTCTTCTTCTTCTTCTTCTTCTTCTTCTTCTTCTTCTTCTTCTCTTCTTCTTCTTCTTCTTCTTCTTCTTCTTCTTCTTCTTCTTCTTCTTCTTCTTCTTCTTCTTCTTCTTCTTCTTCTTCTCTTCTTCTTCTTCTTCTTCTTCTTCTTCTTCTTCTTCTTCTTCTTCTTCTTCTTCTTCTTCTTCTTCTTCTTCTTTTCTCTTCTTCTTCTTCTTATTATTATTATTATTATTATTATTATTATTATTATTATTATTATTATTATTATTATTATTATTATTATTATTATTATCATCATCATTATTACTACTATCAACATCATCGTCATCATCACCATCTTTCTCAGAAAGACACTGAATGACAGACAAGTGAGCAAGAAGAAGCCATGAGCCATACTATAGGTTTGATGAATATACGTTTCAAAAGAAAAATATTTAAAATCACTAGTTAAGCATAATGACTCCGAGAACGACACTAAACATTTTTAGAATGCCATGTTTCTAAAAGTAAATAAAATTTAATATTTTAGGAGTTGATTGCAGTGTAGTTTCTTAGACTTACTCTAATAGTTTGTTAATTACCCTCATTTAAGATTTTGTGTTCACTCAAAAATGAATATGATCAGAAAACATTTCCAGCCTAATGTTTTATGATTTTAAATCGTGATTAAGCCCTAAAACGAGAAAATCCTCTAGAAATGTATTTAGAGAAGAAGCTGATCTAAGGTGACAATTTTTTATTAGTAAATTGAATTCAAAGAGCTTAGTCTTTTATGATAAATTCTATGAAGCCCAGTAATGGATTTAGCGATGAAAATGTTGCTGCTATTGGAGCAATACTAATACTTGAAGAAGATGGATGGACAATCAATTAATTTATTCTGGAAAAATTCCAGGGAGAACTTCAAATATGGTTTAAACTTTGATTTTTTGTTTGTTTGTAATTTACGTCCTTTAACCTTTTAAGTCATATCGGACGATGAATGGAATGGGTGATATGATGCTCAAATGCGCCCAGGGTTCATGGAGCTTAGAGTTACCCGACATTTGTCTTTAAGGATAAGGGAAAACCCCGGAAAAAACCTTATTCAGGTAACTCACCCTGACCGAGATTCGAACTCGAGACCTCTTATACGCGAGGCACACATGCTAATACCTACGCTACCGAAGCGGTGTTTTCTATCATGTGCATCATTGCATACAACAAAAAGACATTTGGTTACCTAGATGCCCTAGAAGTCAGCACCATGGATCTTCCTCCACACAATCCTGACCTAACACCTTGTGCTTTCTTTGTTTCGAAAATGAATTTCATCAAATGAAGCAATGGTGTGCCTCAGAATGGGTGGCATCACTGTTTTATACACAATTTTCATCTAATTCAAAAATGTATTTATATTAAAGGATGATATTTCGAAAAACAATAAAATCATTTTAATTTGTTAAAACTATTATTATGTGATTTTCTAAAATGTGTAGAGTTATCCCTATAATAATTCTCCGTACGTAGTAATGTACTGAGAACTACGAAATTTTCACAAAATGTGTGATAAGAAGGGTTTGATTGGTTTAAGTTTCACAGAATCATGTATCGGCTCCCTTTTATATTCATAAGCCCCTTATCACCAAATTCAACGGTGATTGCTCTGCAAGTTCATTTCTTCTTCCTACCGCAGTGGATTATTTCTCTGGATTGATTTTATTAGAACAGGGTCGACCCAACATTAATTGTTTTACTAAGTATTTTAATTTGTAACTTGAAGCGTATAAAATCAAACGCAGGCTCTAGTTGCAATATATTGTCACGAGGCATTGTAGACGAGCGCCGAAAGAGAGAGAGAAGCGGGGAGTAAGAGACAGATAGCGCCCAAGCTACGCCCACACGTGGTTGAATGCTTGGCTCTTGTCGAGGAGAGACGGGGCGGGGAAAGGAAGAGCCAAAGAGATGTCTGGACAGTTCCCTCTCCTTTGCATGCCGCCTCGAAAGATCTTGTGGCTTCGCCAAACTTCGAGAAACAGTGGCTCGTGTATAAATGCTGAGCTGATGGTGCTAGAGTCAGTCAGTCGGCAGGGAGCTGCTAGGAGTTGCAGTTGCGAGCCAGTGAGCCGTTTATTGCGTGTGCGGACATTTGAACTGTACCGAGTTAGTTGCTAGTGAGCAGTCGAGAACTGTTAATTGTGCAGTGTGTAGACGGCCTGGAAGATTGCGTTCGTGTGTGTTACGTCATTTTTAGAGCCTGCAAAGGGTGTACAAACTATCTTTCTACGGAAATAAAGAGCATTTTAAATTTCTGCAACTAGACTTAATTTTACGAACCCACAAAGTGGGTATGAAGTTGATGTAAACAACGGATTTCGTTTTGAATTTCACAATAATTTATCCGTTAATCGATAAAATGCTCTCTCCTAATGGTTATCCAAACACGACAGAGTATTTAAACGACGAGTTTATTTCTCTTCCGTTTTTTATGTATCCAAAGCTTCGAAAGATGTTCGAGTAATAAGGAATTTAAGAACCGCATTTAAAATTTTAGTGTTACCGAACTAAACTGTCCAGGTATAATGATTTCATAGTGATAATTGAAAAAAAAACTGCCCCTTCAAATGATAGTTTTATAAAGCAAGAGACTCGAGCGAATACAACAATATCAGCTAAAAACTAAAATAAAATTGCAAACATAATCTACCGCTAGCCCGATTTACGAGCTAAGGTTTCTCCCATTATACAGACGTGTGCAACTTATTAGACTCATTCATGTTTTTTTTACTTTGCTTCAGTTTAACATTCAAAATAATAGTTATTTACCGCCGTAACCTATTTCAATTTGTCGTAATTCTTTTCCTTGCTATAATATGGAATTTCTGTCTTAATAATAGCTGAGGGTAGCTCTGAATTAAGGGCAGCCATTTTCTTCATGTCTGTTTATCCAACTGTTTGGTGAATCCAACTGTTTGGTGATATTGCTCTCATTTGGTGAATGTAGTAACTGAATATTGTTAATATTTGGCTTTATTGTGTTTTATGGCTAATATATTGACTATTTAAACATTGACTATCGATTCGGTTTCCTCTATCCCGTTTGTACCTGCGGCACAAATAAAGTTAAGTAGGTAAACAGGTTTTGTTTTCTTTTGTTTTTAGAATAGTGCATATTTTCTTCTAAGTTATAGTTTATGGCAAATATATCATTCACTTAAAGATAAGACCTCAAATATTGAATTATATAATTTGTTGTACTAAAACTAATGTTAAGAATGAGACGGCAGCTCGACTCTATAAAAAGCATTTTCTCTTTCTCTGTACAACTGATGCTCTTTTACAGAACAGAATTCAGTTTACAAATCACGTTCATTTCATTCTTATGTTTTAAAAGAATATGTCATTTAGGAAAACACAATACCTGAATGATTATAAAGCCTTTATGTTTTACGGAAAGGCACATTTCCACTTACTTGCTAGCAAAAAGGTTTATCTTCTTGCAATTGGTTATCAGAATTGTGCATCAAAATGTTAAACTTAAAATATAAGTAATATAAATATGCACTCCTACATTTAATAAGCAGCTTAGAAATGAAGAAACTATAAATATAAATTTAATAGGTGGATAGTCAACATGAAAAATTAACTTAGCCTATATACGGCTAGTGTGGAGAAATGATTAATTCCCATCAATTAACTAAAATAAATTGAATACATACTCATATACTGTTAGGGACCCTGGCTTCTGCTTGTTGAGGATCCTGGATCGGCCGCGCTCTCCTCTACCCTCATCCCTCCCTCCCAGGCATCTGCTTGTGGAACTCAGGTACAAAAGTCCCCATTCGTAATAGGAGTACTTACCTTACTTTACTCATCCCTTAATGTCATTACCTGAAATACTTAGACTTAAAAACAATATTTTGCTTTTGCAAATTTAGACCCAAAGAAATAAAAACAGCTTCCGTGATATTCATTAATTTTTACGTACATTACTCACACCGGAAGTGCTCAATGCTTTTTAAAAAATCACACAAAGAAGAGAAATGTTCTTATAAAACTGGAGTATTTTCTGTTCTTCTCATGCTCCAAACACAGTTGTACAAAGGTTAAGTTGGCAATTGTTTTACGTACGCATATCATTAATTATTTAACCAATTTCATTGTTATACAATCAATTCTGTCAACATTCTCGATTGCTTAAGAAAGATAATATTAATGCAATAACAGAAATAATTTATAAAATAATATATTTACCTTTATGTGAGGCATTATACCTACAATAAAGCAATTGTATTTGTGTTCAAAGCACTTTAATTTACATTTTGACCAAAATTCCAATTATACAAATTGTATGACGTTCAGAGTTTCTGTATTTCTTCCACACTTTGTTTTAAACACAATTATCTGGTCAGAAACTCTCATTTTCTGTTTGTTTTTTATTTTTCGAATACTTCGATTTCTATTTTGATAAGTTCTTTTTAAACCACTGCTTTTCTTTTTTAGCGGAAGTTGAACAGCAAACAATATAGGCTACAGCTAAGGTCATAAAAGGTTACAAGCACATACACGTAGTTCTTACTTCTATGCTTTGTAGTGTCTTTACAAAAAAAAAATAGTTACCAAATATTAGACTTTGAAAATATTTTTGTTACCTATGGAATAGTTTTATATAGTTTGAGGTAATAAAGATAATATTTACTTGGGGCTCTTCATGTTCTTTTTTGTGTAATTTTTAATTTTGGACGAAGAATTGATACTGACGCGTATATTGTAGGCAAAACAAAAGAATTTTAAACTGTTTGAGTATAGGTATGTGTGCGTGTGTGGTTAACCTTTATAAGCAAGAATAGTCGAATCGATTGCTACGAACATACCTTATGTTCCTCTTGAGAAAAACGGGCTATATGGTGATTGGATCTCTTTACCCACGGAGTCTTCAGCGAGACTGAAAAATCCAAATATATTTCTTATTATTCAGCTTCTTTTTTTATTTTACTAAGCAAAGTTAAATGTTTTTGATAAATGTTACTTCTTCCAAAATTTCGATTGAAGAAATATGTAATAAGAAATACAAAATTTACCTGTTACTCCAAGAGAACGCAACTTTCCGGGCTTGTAGGCCGTGATCCAGTCGATGAATTATCATCTGACGTTTCGCCCTAACTGCGTTGGGCATCTTGTTATGGGAGAAACGTCATCGACTGGACCCCGACCTACAAGCCTGGAAATTACGTTCTATTGGATCAACGACGGCCGTGAAAGCCTAAGCGCATATATTGCCTATTATTATTATTCCTGTATGTAAATTGGTTACCATTATAAACAGTATCATTTAGATCACATTGCAAGATTAAGGAACAGGCACAAATTCTGAGCACTGTTTAACTATTTACTTACGTTTTAATATCCAAGGAAAGTAAATTTTTATTACTAGTTTCCGAAACATGTGACCTAAAAATTGCACAGTTGAAGGATTGAGGATGAGAATGAAATTCAAGAAATAGACAATGATGGAATTGAAAGAAGCGAGACAGTGAGAGAGGAAAATGATTCAAAGAAAATGAAAGAGGGGGAGAGAAAGGAATATCTATAATATATATAAACGCGAGCAGAGCTGCGGATAAAATCACAGCTAAATAAAGTCACTGTGGCATCAAATTGACATTTTTACTGCTTCACAGTTTTAGAATAACACGTGATTTATTATTTCTAATTATGCCTTATGCTTTTGGTCAAAGTGGCTCAGTGATTTTTAAGAGACAATATGCAAAATATGGTCCTAATATTAGTACAACATAAACACTTCAGAATTTATAGAAAGGGCTATATTTTAAATAATGATTGTGGTCTAAAACCATATCACGAATTACATTATTTAGTATGTAGTACAATTTATATTATTGTGGCTGTTTTTATAAGATATTTAAAATTATGGAAGGGATGTATTGTCAGTTTTCCTTATGTAAAGAAACAGAAAACAACAAACCCTTATACTATAATCATACCAAAGTTCAATTTCTTGCAATGTTTAATTTTTTACACATTTATAATTTAATATTGTTAAAAGCTAGCCTTGTCTGGGTGAAAATAACCTCCCAGTGCCTTAAAAAGTTAAGTGTAAATTATTTGTTATTTTATTTTGCACCTCTGCCACATTATCCTGGATTATTAAGATTTAGGTACACTGATGTTTCTGCTACGTTTTAATGTCCCTTTGAAATGTCCTCAAGCCCTGGGCTAACCTTTCTATAAACAGCAGTTAGAGTTAAGGAACACTTGATTATTATTTGAGCTTAACTACTTAAAGTCTTGTCAACATAGCTTTGTTTACTATTTACATTCTGAGCCTAAGTAGGAAAGAGGATTCATTAGACACTGTACGAAAAAAATGAAAAAACAAAAGCTAGAATAAATAATAAGGATGTGCAGTTTCTGCTTCACTATATGTGAAAAAACATTTCTATTCTAGGGTTTCAGTATAGATGAAATGACAACACAAAGGAAAAAATAAATAAAAACGACAAACACACTCACATAAAGAAATTGCATAAAGAAAGTTGATAGCACGGGTCGCTCCATGTCTGAATTGTTAACCTCCATTAAAGGGATTTTCAACTCACCAGGACGTTGCACCGGAATAACGGTACGGACGGAGACCCCAGCAGCGTGTTCTCCTTTCTTCCTACCGCTGTCACGTCAAGGCACAGTTATTCTTATCGAAAAATCCTGTTTCTTGAACTTTTCAAACCTGGTAAAGCCACGGCGGCTGTGCAGGAAGAAGTGATTCACTATTCTCGATAACGTCACGTTGCGTCTATCATTCGTCTTTGGTCATCAACTTTCTGAACTGTTTCCTTGCTGTCAGCTGTTTGGAGCACTGGTCGCAGAACTGACGCATCCTAGTGCTGCTGGCTGGCATCAGTTAACACAATAAGCACTTTATTTGCTTTTTTAACACGTAATCGCTTTTATCATTCCTAGGCTTCCTAGAACAATCAGCTGTAATAATGCTCTATATGCGTCAACATGTGTGATGCATTTTAGTGTATGTTCTTGTCGGATTGTTAATATGCCGGAAACACTACTTTCGAGGTTTTATATCTTGAACACCTTTAATGGTTTAATAAAAAGAACTCCGATGCCAGTGTTAAGTCTTTAAATGCAATATGCATTCCTTTTCATAACACTGCCGAGAGTTTGCCAACAGCAGCTCCGATTTAATGCTTCTGGCTTGGATTTAAACTTCCTCAGGATTTTCACCCTTACTTTAGTCAAAAGTCTGTTACGAAACGAGCGCTCCCAATTAGCACTGCCATCTATACATCCGCATGTAGTACTAGGTCGGCTGATAAGTCCCGGGCCTCACAAAAAAATCTTTATTTCTCAATATAATCTCGAGAAAGGCTAATAATACATTTCTCAAATTGGTATTCTAATTTAATTAAACAATATCTGTAGTGCGATTTACCACTGTCCTCAAAATAGCTGTTTACCGCATCAATTACCTCGTTGCTATGAAATCTTCGTCCTCCAAGAAATTTTTAGAGGTTCGGGAACAAGTGGTAGTCACCGGGTGGTAGATCTGGTGAATAGGGTGGATGTTCAAGCAATACAAACTTTAATTCGCACATTTTTCCCATTGCAATGACGGAACCGCATTGTCCTGAAGAAACAAGTTTTTTTTTTCTTTGCCAAATGAGGTATTTTTATTTTCACCTTATCAGTCAAACGTTGCAGTTACCTTGCATAGTAGACACCAGGATACTTTTACCCTTTTCCAAATAATCAATAAAAATAATTCCCTGTGCATCCCAAAACACACCCACCATAACCTTGTTAGCTGACAAAATTGACTTTGTCCTTTTGGAGTTAGTTCACCTGGCGCAATCCACTGTTTTGATTATGATTCATTTTCTGGAGTGTAGTGATGTATCCGAGTTTCATCCACGGTAACAAGCCGTCTCAAAATTTCACTGGGATTTTTAGGGTAGAGTTTCAAATTCTTAACAGAAACAGATATGGATAGATAGAGTCAACCTGAAAACTTCAATGCCACGGCCGGGTTTTGAACTACGGATCTCCTGGTTTCCGTCCAGTCGCTTTTACTCATTGAGCTACCACGACCATCTCCAATTGACTCATAGTTTCTCGGTAAAATACCATGTTCGCCATGTTAGCTTAATGGCTAAGAGCGACTAGACGGAAACCAGCAGATCCGTGGCTCAAATCCCGGCCGAGGCATTAAATTTTCCAGGTTGCCTCTCTCTATCCAAAATCTTAGCCTATACACGGCTAGTGTGAAAGAACAATTCATTTCCATCAATTAACTTAAATAATAAGAGTTTAATGATGCAGCCTGGGATTCAAGTACTTACATTAGTAAGTCGTCACAAACGGTATATCTCGAATACAGAGCCCCTAGTGGTTTACCGGGAAAATACATCAGTCAGTTGGAGAATTTAATGTCATGACGGCAAATTGGCCTTGGTAGCTCAATAGGTAAGAGAGACTAGACGGAAATCAGGAAAACCGTGGTTCAAATCCCGGCCGTGGCATTGGATTTTTCAGGTTGACTTTATATATCCAAAACCTTAGCCTACACACGGTTAGTGTGAAGTAACGATTAATTTCCATCAATTTACTTAAAGAAACAGCTTTTCTTTGCAACTTTTGATCAGGTGCCAACAAACGTGCCACCCATCTTGCACAGACCTTGTGAAAGCCCAAAACATTACTTAAAATATCATCTGCACGTTCTCTTGATACGTTTACAGATTCTGCTATCTCAAACAACTTTATTCTGCGGTCTTCCAGTACTAAACGATGAGCTTTTTTCAAAGATTTCTGGAGTTGTGACCTACATAGGGCGTCCAGAGCGAGGCAAATCATTAGTGCTCGTACGTCCCATTTTAAACTCTGCAACCCACCTTTTAATCATTGTATATGGAGGGGCAGAGTCTTTCAATGTACTGTCCATTTCCTCCTTTATTTGTTTAGGCGTTAAGCCTTTCAAATGGAAGTATGCAATCACTCCTCGTTCTTTCAAATTGTCCATTTTCGTGAAACCTCTACACTTGTCTTGTTCAAAATGCTGTCATTCAAAAACTACACAAGCTATTGACCTGTAACTATGGATACAAGCTAGTCTAGGGTTAAACTATACTGCACTATCAAACTGGCTCAGTGGTGCCATCTCTATGTGAGACTCGGGACTTATCAGCCGACCCTCGTATTGTTATGGTCAGTGCTTTTAGGCGGCTTTAGTACGGTTCATAATGCAGAGCAGCTGTGAGAATATGCCAATGACTTGTTATGTGTTTTACATTTATGTAGTACTCATCATCATCATCATCATCATCATCATCATCATCATCATCCTTATCATTCATATCAAAGACTGAGCCTATTGATCTCTAACAGCGTCAGCAGAAATACTCCCTCATCGAGGGGATGATCTATCTCCATTTGGGAAACCAACTTGTTCTCGCCAGTTTCTTCTCATTTAAGTCCGATTTTTCTCATGAAGCTGATCACTCGTAACGAAATTGTCCCTGCTTGCATTACGAGCGCTACACAGTACTTAGGTAATACATTTATTTTATATAATTTAGAGAGCTTTTACTAAAAAATACTATATGTACTAAGTAAGCACCGGCGGCTTACTTAATACCCACTTAATTCATAATAATATATACTAACTAATATTTAAATCATCAGTTAAAGTCTTATTTTGTATATTTGACACATAAATAGCTGTTATGTTGCTCTTTAGATGTTCTATCAGCATTAATACATAGATTAGATTAGTGGTGTTTTAGGGCCCGTCGACGAGGTCATTTGGGCCCGCATTAATACATAGATTCGTTCTATAAGCTTGGAGTTGAAAATACTTTCACTTGTATCTAATGCATAACTGTCTATAGCAGTTTCCCCAGACGGTTCAAATGGTGCAAAATTTTATATAAAAGTGTGAAAGTATGTGCAAGATAGTTTATATGTTGTAAGGTATCCTAAAATTTTGCAAAATCCTATTTTCTGGATTGACCAAGCAGTAGGTATAGTTTTATATATAAGGGGTTGGAAATAAAAGCAAGGTTATTTAAAAAAAAAAAAAAAAACATGTGGTTGAGGATTGGGCGAACAGACTTGTAAGAATATATTTAACAGCAATAAAGTTACCAAGTTAAGGAAGGAGTAAACTAAACGCCAAGCTGCAAGGACTGTTTAGGATACTTGTTTATGTACGAGGAACGCAAAAGTTCATTAATTTCTTATGCAAGATCTTTACAAATTTATTTGTAGAAAGTTCAATATACATTTTTAACTTATTCTTAAATATCACTTTTTGTGTCTAAATTTTTGTTATCAGAGTGAATTTAAGCAATTTATGTGATTATATAAATTTGCCTTATCACAGGGCATGGCAGCGTGCTTGCTTTTTTTTCTGAGATTTTTCACATTAAAAAAATTTAAGAAGTAATCTTTCAGCGCTTGAAACATATTTTAACCACTTTCTAATACATTTCAGGTAAGATTTTTACAAAAAAAAAAAAAATAAATAAATAAATAAAAAAGTTAATATGTGGGCATTTTCAAATGTGGTTTTCTCAATTGAATCGTTTATTTCAGAAACCACCCAAGTGCGCATTTTTCAACTTTCGGAAAAAAACTGTTTTGCAGCTTAAGCATAGGTCTAGTCTCCTTCAAATATTTTTTACCAAAATCAAAAACAATCTATTGAATTAATCTATTTTTATTTTATTTTTCTTTCTGTAAGTTTTTGAGTCATAAATTTTTGAAAAAATTGCACTTAGGTGGTTTCTGCAATAAATGAGTGTATCGAAAGTGATTTTTTAAAAAATTATTATTGAAATTAATTCAAACCATTATTTTTACCTGTTTGTTATCAAAGGTAACAGACACACTTAAGTATAAAAAGAGTGTTTTTATTAGACCTAAATCAAAAAATACAAGCAGACTACAGGCTACAGTATGTCTATATTGGGACTTTGAAGGTTCGTATAAATAAAAGTCCAATTGCACAAACTCAAAATGTTCTTTATTTCCACCGAACTACAGTTGGAACACTTGCCGATTACATAGAATTACGTAGCGCACACAATTACAATACAGTTCGTCTGTCACAGGTCCACTGCACACTTGCAATTACGTACAACTCCTCTGATACACGTACACAGTCTTCCAGTCCGTTCGCTAGCACTGCGCTCTTCACGGCTGCTCGCCAAGAACTGAACTGACTCGTCCACTGCAGTCCTTATGTAGGAAGATTGCTGTTTCCGGAAGCTTCGCGTCTCGCAACATCATCCCGGCTGTTCCAGACGTCAGGGGAAGGGGAAAGAGACGGTACAGTGCCTAGTGACACTTTCCTAACCATACCCTATGTTAGCGCTACAAGATAAATAGGTGGGCGTGGCCTGAATGCCTCCGATAATTGGGTGACAATATACAAAGATTTGGCCTTATTCACTTATTCAGCTTCTGACAACTCCTCGTCAGTTGTTGGCCATTGGATGATGTCGTAGAAGGCTTCATATCCAACAGTGTATTCCATCAACATTTTTACTTTGTCTTATCTTATCTTTTTTGTGTGTAGATTGGGACCTAAAACAAAAAATCTCACTGTACAAAACCTGATAAATTTTAAAATTTGTTATAACCTACAAAAATGTTTAGCTAAGAGTAAACTATAAACTCTTCAAATAACCTTGGTAAAATAAAAGTAAATATACCTTCCCCAAAGGATAAGCTTTCTCTGTTGGTAGTTCCGGAGGGCTGGCAGTTTTTAGTAATGTGAAGGTAGATGTTATTCTTCCAATGAATTCGCTTGCTATTACCACTTTTCCCAGAGTATCCTTGTAGTAGAGAAACTGCTTGTACTTAGACATTTTGAATGGCTGCTTAATTTTTTGGGGTACTTTCCTACCTGATGTTTTGTCCGGATTTGGCATTTTCTTATATGATTTGGGCCACCACCTTTTGAAAGTGAGAACATCGTCTGATTTAAGATGATATACAGTAAATCGGCCAGACTTTCTAGCTTTTAGCATGAGCTCTGCATATTGTGACTTTGTGGGTTCGTAGAATTAAAAGGCCAAGTTGCAGAAATTAAAAATCTCCTTTATTTTCGTAGAAATACTCTTATAGATTACAGCAGCATTACGTTACATACACCATCAATCTACCAAGGTCGATGACAATAACAAACAGTGACAGCAGATTACATCCTTAGCTCTCGTTACAACAACACAGCTGGCTGTCTCTCATTTCACAACACTGTTTCACAAATCGCAACTGCATCTTGGCCAATCGTTGCCTCTTTAAATACTTCACAGATAATGTCTAGATGATTCGTAAATAAACAAGAACGCGAACAATCTCTATCAATCCAGAAGTAACTAGAAATGTCCATTTATCTCAGTTTGTTTGTTTCGGCAGATCCTTATCTGCCTGTTATCTTTGTCCGCGGGCTCTTGGTTTTCACACAGCCCTTCTATCAGTTTCTTTTGTGTAAACAAGCCACGCGATCATAGATACGGGTTCGCGACAATATTCATCAGAAGTATAAATCCTGTCCATCTTTCTCAAGAGACGCTTTATGCTTCCAAAATCTCTGTCGCATGGGGAAAATGAGTGGCCACGTACAGAGTAGTGGTGAGTTAGTCACAGCGAGTCACAAAACACATGTCATCAAGGCTGCCAACCGTCACGAGTGAAATTTACCGCAGAAAGAACCTAAGCGACAGCGCTTGGGTTCTTTCTGAAATAAACGGATTATTTTCAAGGCTGAAAATAGCATTGCCAATATGAAACATAGGTTATTTCTGCACTAAAATATGTATTTACCTTTAAATTGTACAGTACCACCAAAAACACATTTTTTTTTTTATATTTTGTCTGTTAAGTGGTTTCTGAAATAAACGATTCAATTGTAAATTTTAGACATCTGAAGTGTCCTTTATGAAGCAATTTTGAAATTATCAGAGTTAAATTTTGGAGGTAGTATCTGCAATACTTGATAACTAACTACCTTATACCTTGTTACGAGTTACCACTGCAAGATCTATACGTATTATACCACCAATAATTAACGATTGTTCAGTTATACAACCGATAAGTTAAGAAAAAAATCTTTTTAAAAATGTAATTCATATTATAAGTGTTCTTTTTAGCAAACTTTCTTCCTAGCTCAATAAGAAACTCATATCTGAAATATTGTTTCGTAAGGTACATTATTTAACAAAATTTGTTAAATTTATATTTAAAGTTACACGAAAGTATACAGGAAACTATTCAGTAAGAGTTCTATCTTAATCCAGAGGTCCCGGGTTTGTTTGCTGACTGGAGTAGGATGTTTTTCGTTAGCTAAAATAATTTGCTATCTTCCGTAGAGTTTGGAAGTATAAAGTTGGAGTGAATGTGTGTGCTTCTATGTATTAAACATCAACTAAATAACGCCTACAATCCAATGCGCAATAGCCTCATCAACTGTTTCCCAACGAAGAGCCTCTGATACATCCATAGAAGAAACATAATAAAAGACGATTCCTTCTGGGTATTAACTACAGTTTCGCCGATTCAAGTAGGTGATTCACGTATAAAGCGTTCAATGTGCAATTCATCTTCATTGTTAAGTACTTCATTTTCTTCTCGTTTTGCGTTTCACACTCATACGTGCCTATACATAGCTCTTATAAGTATTTGTAATTTTATCTAGAACTGGGTGAGATTACATCAGCACACGCAACATTCCAATGAAGCAAGTGGCGCGTCTAGTTTGAAGAAACTTTGGTTTCCGGTCGGCGTATGAAACAGTTGAAAGATAAAGCGAGTCAAGTATCGCGTGGAAGGGGAATATGTCGTCCTTTAAAGCACAGAAAGATCTTCAAGGACAGGCTAAGTATGTTTATGAACACTTTTCTTTCCATCGTTTATGGACACGTAGGTATCGTTGAAATGCGCAAGAGTTTGGTTGCAGGTTTTGCAGCAGCTAGGTGAGAAAATAAAACTGCCATAGAATAGGATTTAAAATGGGCCACGTTATCACAAGACTACCATTTCCCTACTGCCACCCTATTAAAATACGGGACGCTTGGAAAGGCTGTGATCAAGTGATCAGAACTTCTCAATATGGCATTAACATATCATTAGAATTAAGGAAACGCGATATTGAGTAAATACACTTCGCATAAGGACAATGTTAATAAATCCCTAACTGAAGTGCAGTTACATATCCTTTAATATTATCAGAATTTTTGAAAGGTAGAGCCAGAGTGAAATATTCAGTGCCCATAGCCAGGATTTGAACTACCGAACTGTTGCGTCTCCGTGCGATTGCTCGTAACCATTGAGCAACCTCTGCAGTCGCCATTAAGTTCTCCAACTAACTCGTATTTTTTCTGGTTAACCACTAGGAAATCTCATATACAATGATAATATGGCAACTTACTATGCTGTAGCCTGCCTCTGTGGCGTAGATGCCTCACGTTCAAAAGGTCCCGAATTCGAATCTCAGACAGGGTAAGTTATCTGGATAAGGTTTATCCGGGTTTATCCTGAAAGATGAATGTCAAGTAACTCTAAGCTCTAGTCTAGGGTTTCTGGGCTCATCTGAGCATGATTTCAACCATTTTATTCATCGTCCGATATGACTTTTACGTTGGAGGTCGTCAATTTTATATTTAAAAAAACACTATGCTGTAAGTACATTCAAGTCTCAGGCTTCATAGTTTAGACCGCTATTAGGTCAGTTGATAGACATTAATTAATTAATTAATTAATTAATTAATAACAGTTGTAGACTAATGTACAAGAACAATTAATTTCTACCAGAATTTTATTTGTATTTTTCACCTGAGTGAATTTGATCACAAACTGCTTATTGCATAATAATTTATCGTACATTTCTGCAAATAGAATATTTAAATTACGCTTGAGAATCAATTCATTGCCAATTGTGCCATATAAACAACTGCTTTATCACATGATCAATAATTACATTTTAAAAAAGCAAAAAACAGCTTAATTCCTGCCTTCAACGATTGTATTATACAGATCAAGTTATACAACTTTAGGTGGGGCTTTTACATTTACGCATTTTTTCTTTTTTAACACTTTAATTATTTCAACTCATATATTACGTATTTATCCCTAGGAATCGTTTCAGTAATTTAATTTTTAGCTGCAATCGTTTGTACAATATTCTTCAATATGCACAGTCAGTTTCTACACTGCTTACTTTCTGAATTAAGGTATACTTGATTCTGTATCATTCCACTGTAGTTATTTTTCAAGCCGGTCCAACATAGCTAATTTTAAGTTAAAACCTGCTGTTCCCATGAATGCAAATATTTAATTGTTAAATTATAAAATTAATGAATATAGGAATAAAATCTACTGTGAGAAGCTTGATCATCCTCACACAATAATATAAATTTAACCTTAAAATACACAAAGTTACTTTCTTTACTGTTTTTGAACTTATTATGAGTAAATCAAAATAAGGCATTGTTTTAGCAAAGCGGCCATTCTTTTATTTCTGGAAAGCCTGTCTTAAAAAGATTAATCTGTGAGAAGACCATAACCATAATTCAGATTCCTCATTGTTGTCATTCAAAAGGACAGGCTGATACAGAGATATAAATTAGGAATTATTTCAAAAGCAGGAAGCAAAGCCATCTTGTGCACTGTAATTTAGCATTTGAGGGTAACTACATTAAAAAAATCACAAAACTGTTTGAATCTTTCTACACTTACAATATAGATATGAAAATGTTGGTAAGTTTTATAAATAATATTCTCTGTATCAATTGGTTTCCCAATGGATGTTTCCATATGTTGTGGGTGATATGCGACCCAGATCTAGAAAAAATTTCCATCAAGGCTTGCTTGTAATTTAGCAAAAACTTTCTTTGTGCCAGTTTTATTTACTCCTCCAAATATACTGTTCATACTGTTAGCAGATAAACACACAAACTTTGATTTAAGCCGTTTTCATTTTTAGATATTAGTCTAGAAGTGTAATTTTCAATGGAATGGAATTCCAATACTTTTTATGCACTACACTTTCTGAAATATGTAATTAATAATGGAAGAAACTTGGTTAATTTGTCATTGTTGGTATCAATGGATACACCAGATTGGATTATGCTACGGAGAAGATTCGGCGCTGTGGACAGACTAGATCTGTTATGGCTATGCCCCAAGTGGAGCATCCGCGGGAGGGAGGATGAGGTGAGAGGAGACAGAAGGGCGGTCAACCTCAAGAGTCACAACAGCGCAGAAAGAAACGTCCCGGCAGGTTAGCACAAACCAATATCCCACCCACCGTGGGCCTGAAACAGCCCACTTGGCCGGTCCGTAGACAGGAGACCGATCTACCGAAGGAGGAAGTGCTCACCAGGAGCATATCATCCTGCCTTGCAGCACCGAGACTGTCACCGACACTTATACCCTGTAAGACAACGCCAGATGAGAGATGATGTGAAACGATAATGGCGTGATAGGGTTGATGTAATTAACCTACCAAGCATTCGCCTGGCGACCCGGGAAAACCCCCAAATGGTACGTCAGCCTCAGGAATCAAATCCGAGCCTACCGAATGCCCCTGAACCATCCCGCTCGTTGTGGATAAACTTACAAGTTTGCTAGTAAACACCTTTAAGGAGTTAATACGTTATTAACAATGGCTTCAGCCTTGGTTCTTCTACAACTTAACTTGACACTAGAGTATTTTTAATAACATTTGATGTGCAATCAATGCAACTGTAGCTATAATTATGACAAATGTATCTTCAGCTGCAGGCACTCTAGCTTTTCATTTCCTAAAGTTTTTCAAATTAAACTTTTACTATTTACCTATTCTACCTTGATAAAAATGAAAACCCATAATTACTGTAACGTGTGGTTCTCGTCATATAGAGTAGACTTTAATGTACGTGTTATTACAATTTCGGTAAAATTGCTACTATATCAGCTCAACCTTCAACTTCAACAATAACACTGTATCTACTTTATTAGAACTAACGTAAAACTATTCGTGTGGTCGGTCCTTAAGATCAAGAATTCCTTTTACGATAGTCCTTCAATAAAGCGTTTTTATACTGACAATGGTTAACAGTTGTAAATGCACATTAAATGGAAACAACATAAGCAGAATTTCTTAGGATATGTGAAACAAACTTTTTATAAGCCATTCACTTTAGTTGTTACATCTGCAGAAGAAGCCGTTTATATTTGATCCCTCATGCTGAACAATATCCTAGTTCCTACCATGTGCAATCGAATATCTTGAATTGCACATTTTAGAGTGAATTTCATTATTAAGCTTTGTCTCTTCGAGGAGAAGATTTGTTTTCTTTTAAATGGGAAGAGAAGGGGCATTTTGTTTAAGCATAGTAGTTAAAGTTTACGCAAATAACAACACAGCACATCAACTGCCAACACTAGGCAAATTTTGTCTGTCTTCACTGCTAACAAATGACGATGAGTGAAACAAGCGCCGATTCAGAATTTTCACAAGAAATGGCAACAATATGTAGTTAGTTTTTAATTATAAGGAGGACTAGTGTATGGGTGATATTTGGAGAAAGAGAACCCAATTATAAAGGTTTTTGGAAAGGTGCTGGAATAAGATTTGAAGACATGGAGATCCAGAAACTGTTTAGTCAATTAGCAGAGAAGAGATCACTTATTTTCTATATTCTATTGAAAGATAGTTGGGGGAGGGAGAGGTATATAGCACGAACAGTGAAGAAAGAAAGGGGTTAGCATGGTTAAGAGCAGGGATCAGGTCAAAGAAATGGATACCCGCAAGACGAGTGCCCATTGTGTGGGACAAAGAGGATATAGAACATATACTGTTTGATTATAAGGAAACGGAGATGTGGAGAAAAGAATGTCAAATGTCAAAAATGAATAGGAGAATCAGCTTAATCAAGGTTTTAAGCAAAAATTATAAAAACATAGGACAGTTTTTAAATAAGGTAAAAAACAAGTGGATATGGACTGTAAAAAGAGGGAAGGAATAATAAGTGACTATTCTGTAAAAACACATATTGTAACACGTCTGTAAATATACTTAATGGATTGTCCTGTGCAGCAGTGGCCTGGGCCAAAACAGAGGGCAGTCCAAAAAATTGTTAAAGCTTAGTACCTCAATAAATATTATATTATATTATAAGGAAGACGTGTCAAGTAAATACTGGGCCAACGCAAATACGGGAAACGTTAAATTTGCTTGAATTCCAACAGTACTTTCTTTTTCACATTTTTAAAGTTTGACGAAAATACATATGTATATTGAAAATAGTAGTTTAAACGATGAAATACAAAACATGTTTACATAAATCTTGAAGAATTCGATGAAAAACTGGGGAATTTTTTTTATTTAGAAAATATAAATAAGTACATGATTTACATATATTATACAGAGTGATTTATATAGAACTGAGACATTTCTTTCATTAATTGTTTCAAAACGACAACTTATTATACTTAAAATGTAGAGAAATTTTGGGATATTATTTACCTCTATAGCAAATGATGAAAATGTCCTCCATCCTGCATAAGGCACAACTCAAAACGTCGTTCCATGTTACTGGCCACTCGTTGGAGGACTTCGTTGACAATAGCTTGTATCTCCTGTGTGATGTTGTGCTTCAGATCGTCCAATTTCCGGGGGCTTATGGCGTAAAACGTGTCTTTTAATAACCCCATAGAAAGAAGTCCGGCAATGTCAAATCCGGAGATCTCGGTGGCCACAGGTTCCTGGAAATTACCCAGTCGTCAAAGAACTTGCAATTAGTTCCATGGATTCATTTGATGTATGGCATGTAGCGCCATCTTGCTGAAAATATCCTTGACTCAGCTCTACGTCGTCTAGTTGCTCAACAAACTCCTTGAAAATCACCCAGTACTCTGACTTGTTCACAGTCTGGTTAAACAAACATTGGCCCCACTAATCTCTGTGCGGATATTGCGCACCAAACTCCGATTTTAATCGGGTGCATAGCTGCTTCATGGATTGACATGTGGATTTTCGATGGTCCAATGGCGTGAGTTCTGTGAGTTCACATGGCCGTACTTTCTCTCCGCCTCACGGCTGCACATACCTGGGTCGACGTCGGGACTCCTTCCTCGGTCTCCACGTCGTCGTCGGCTGCCTATTTTACCCTTGGCTCTAGCTGTTGTCTCCTGCATGGACTCTTTTTTTTGGGTTCTCAGGGTGTTAAGGTTGAGACAACACAAACATCCGATAATCTCTGAACTCCTTTAATTTGTCTTTACACTTGTGTGGAACTCGGGCACCTTTAAATAACTGCACTTTCGGCGGACGTTTTACAATACATTTTACTGGACGCGGCACGTCGTCGGACACACCAGACGGATGTATACAATACACCTGACTGCAATGAGCAAAATGAGGGCTGAATGGGGGTTGCTGTCCTCTTATATACACAGTACGGCGTCACAAGGAAAAACTAAGAGAATATTGACCTGTGCAACGGTACGACAAAATAGCTAGCATTCAATTCTATTGTCTAACATCCGCTCTTTCTAGATTGTCGTCCGGGAGTGCAGTGTCTCTCATGTATATCTGCCCAGGTTCGTTACAATATTTTACATCAAAGTATACAATTTTACTTTCACAGACATAGCTAGTTACAGTTCTCAAATTTATGTATAATTATTAAAGATATTACATAATTAAATGAATAAGTGATCCGAGGACCAAAGTCCCTGTTTCAAATGGCGTGAGTTCTGTGAGTACACATAACCGGAACCATGCTTCATCTGTGAACCAAGTGATGGACAATATGGAAGGATTTTTTTCAATGAACGTCTGAAACCAACGACAATAATTTAATTTTTTATCCTTACCTGGTTCCTGCAGCTGACGAACATCCGTGGCCCTATATGGCTTTAGGCCTGCACTTTTCGCAGCTCTCTGATACAATGAGTTGGTGTACCCTGTCTCCTGTGACAAACAGCGTAATGGTTGTTTTTTGGTTGACTACTCCAGTTGTGCTCTTACGCTAACAATCGTGGGAAGCCTAGATGAACTATGCTTGCCTTTTTCACTCACTAGAGATCCAGTTGTTTCCAATTTGTTTACCGTTCCAGTATTGTGTTTATTTTGGGAGGACTGCGAACACCAAATTCTCTCTGGCATGCCCTTTGAGTAGGTTTAATTGAATTCGTAATCCAGTATTGCTTCACAAGGAAGAGTCGTTCATTTAATGTGTCCTGCGTTTTCACGTTGACTAGAATAAAATGTCGAAAAAGCTGCCAACAATAGCAATTAAGAATAAACCGTAAACATTTGCGCATCTAGCGACAAGGAATAGAAACTCCAGAACATTCTACTTAATTTGGGGCTAAAATTGTGTCATTCAATAAGTTTCCAACGGATTAATCAAAGAAACAAATGTCAGTTCTATATAAATCATACATACATATATTACATATATAGATACTGTTTCATAAGTAATATTTTTTTTTAAGAAAAACAATTATTTGAAATGTATTCTGAGAAGCAATTAACTAATTTTCAAAGTATAGATTATTAGATTCTATGGCCTTGAGCCATCATTCAGCAAGGTTTATTATCCCACGATGGTACCAGTCTTTGGTTTCTGATGCAAAGATTTCGTGACACCCACTTGCACTGCTTCAATATTGTCAAAATTTCTTCCACGTAGAAAATGCGCCATGGATCGAAAAAGAGTATTGTCGCGGCAACAGGCATAAAAGTTTCGGCACAAATAGAAAACAGACGGCGGATAATGTTTCACGAGCTTGCATAAGTAGTTAAGACTAGCACGGCTAGTGTACACAAAGGGGCCGGCAAATGAAGATAGCTAAGATAAAGGACTTGCCGGCACAGCTAGGATTTCATGTTTGGAAGTATCGAGAGATATCTCGATTGACAGAGAATGGTTTTTTTTGTGATTTGCTCGAGAAGTCCTTCGAATTATATATATATATATATATATATATATATATATATATATATATATATATATATATAAGCGATTGTGACACGCCAGCAGGACAGTTTGTAAAACATTGAGTTGCAATTTTTGTAAAACAGTGAGTAGAGTTGTGAAACAAGAATTGTTGTAAAGTTGTGTAACAAGTGTGTTGTATTAACACGAGAGTCAGCCGTGAAATGTTTTAAACTGAACACTGTTTGTTATTGTCATCGACCTTGGAAGATTGTGTTGTATTGGTGATGTAATGTTGTTACGTGAGAATTGAACAGTGTATCTCTATGCAAATAAACATTTAGAATTTCTGCAAATTGGACTTTTAATTCTACGAACCCATAAAGTCACAGTATAATCTGATGGTGCGAGATCAGGGCTGTATGCTGAGTGTGGTAGCAATTCGATTCCTCACTATTCCTGAATTATTTCCATTGTTGTTCGAGCAGTATGAGGTGTTTTATTGTCCTGTTGCAATGGAACTCTATTTCATGAACACGTTCCAGTTGTCGAGAATAAAGATCCGTATCAATCGCCCGCGCGTTAGGAACAAACTTCACAGTGAATCACAGCTTCAAAATTTCACCAGACACACAATATTACTTTGGGACCAAACTGATTTGTTTTAACGATGATTTTGGCAGGTTTGCGGTGTCAAGCCACTGTTTCGAGGCATAAGGGTTTCGGTGATATGCCCATTGCTCATTACAACTGACAATTCGCCTGACAAATCTACTATTCATGGGATTACGAATAAGCTACTTTCAGCTTTTGAGGTGTCAGTTCATGAGGTACAGATCTACAGCTTCTGTATGATTTCCCAAGTGTCTTAATGTGGCGATGTATGGTATCTTTTGATGCACCAAGTTCTTCTGAAAGTCTCCTACGCAAAACTTGGCGTGTATCCTCAATATTCCACACTTTAGGTCTTCCAGAACGCAAGTGTTTTCATCTCCATTGTTGAAACGTTGGAACCATCGTTCTACCACATGCTCACTAAAGACACCTTCTCCTTCCACTTCACATTTTTTCGAGCTGTGGCAGCGGCTTTATAATCTTGTTTCCAGTAGTGTTTTAGAAAGATTCTAAGTTCAAATATTGTTATCTCAAGTTTTTGTGGTTATTTATTAACAACTAAAGACTGATATATGCTCGCAATGCATGTAACACTAGCAATGACATCTTATAAATAGCATTGCCAAATCAAAGAAACCCAGCAAATTTTCCAAAACATCAAAATCAAAAAACTGATTTTACTTATAAGACTACCTATATATATTTTTGCCAGGCATTGTTTTGCTGCTGCGTAGGGCAAAGCTGAGAGAGAGAGAGAGAGAGAGAGAGAGAGAGAGAGAGAGAGAGAGAGAGAGAGAGAGAGAGAGAGAGAGAGAGAGAGAGAGAGAGAGAGAGAGAGAGAGAGAGAGAGACGGGAGTGAAAAAGACAGATAGCGCCCAAGTCACGCCCATGGAGCCAATGAGCGCATGTTACTTGCCGAGAGAGAAAGAGCTAGAGATGTCTGGTCAGTTCCCTCTCCTTCTTGCTGTATCGTGAAAGGCCGTGCAGCTTCGGAAAATTTCTAGAAACAATGGCTCGGGTATAAATAAGGGACAAGGGACCAGACGGTCAGGTGGTGTGCATCCTGAAGCCCGGCAAGGATCCGGTCCTTCCTTCTAGTCACCGATCCATAAGTCTTCTCCCAACTGTTTGAGCGGTTGCTCCTATCCCGTCTGACCCCTCTTTTCAAGGAAAGGCAGCTCCTACCCGATCACCAGTTTGGTTTTCGTCATGGACAATCCACTACCCTGCAGTTACTGCGACTGGCCGAGAGGACCGCCCTGGGATTCCAGGAAAATCTCAAGACAGTCGCAGTACTACTAGACGTAGAAAAAGCCTTTGCCACAACCTGGCACCAAGGCCTTGTGTACAAGCTCAGGGAGGCCAATATACCTCCTCCCTATCTCGCCCTGTTTAGCAGTTTCCTCAGAGAGCGCAAGTTCAGGGTGAGTGGAAGGACGGCTGTCATCTATCAGACCTATAGCCGCAGGAGTCCCGGAAGGCAGTGTTCTGTCTCCGTAACTCTTTGCGGTCTATATGTCTGATTTCCCTCTGGAACCACAGACTGTTACGTGCCAATATGCCGACGACGTCCTCATAATGGCGCGTAACAAGAACCTAAAATATTGCCATCCTCCGCTGCAGCGCCAGCTCCGAGCCATCGGCCGTTGGAGTGAGAGGTGGAGGATGGCCATTAGTCCGGGGAAGAGCTCCGCTCTTCTCCTGCCTAAGGTCCGGGCCAGGCGTCCGGATTGGTCACTGAGGTTGAGACAGAGGCAAATCCCCTGGGTTCCCTCTGCCAAATACCTTGGCGTCCTCCTCGATCGCGGCCTCACCTACGCCCCTCATGTCCGGGCCAAAGCCGGACAAGGGCATGCAGCACTCAGGCAGTTGTACCCTGTCTTTAAATCCCCAATGCCAACACACCTCAAACTACGCATGTATCAGGCGATTATACCGCCGCTGATTCTGTACGGCTGTGAAGTCTAGGGATCAGCGGCTCCGACCACTATCCGCAGACTACAGCGCGTCCAGAACAGGGCGCTGCGAATTATCTACGATACTGGACGTAGATCCCATATCCTTCACACCTACTCCGGAGTCCCGTACATTGTGGACGTGGTGCGGGAGAGAACGCGTACCATCTACAATAAGCTAGACTTCCATCCCAATAACCTGGTGAATACCCTTGGCCGTTACGACCATAGGGCTCCTCGCCACAGACCGAGATACCGGTTGCCAAAAGATGCATTGGGTAACCTTAACTGAACAGGGCCACTTTCCCCTGACTCTATACCCCCAAGTCCAGAAATGGGCTTGGTAAGTCCCATACCTAAACATTAGTTCCTTTCCCTCTAGCATGTCAAGCAGGCTGTGCTCAGATGCCTCCCAGGCAGACGGAAGAGCGCAGCCAACACTGGGTGCACACCCCCCACGGGGCACTAGCGCCCATTTAAGGCTAGATATAACACTGTTAAGACAACCGCCTGCGATACTAGTCATTTCTTTTTACTGCCCAGATAAAGCCGCACTAAGCGGTTAGGTGCTGGTAAACCTGGGCGACTCGCATCTTCTGCTGCCAGTCAGTTGTAAGTCAGAAGTGGAGAACTGATAATCGAATGTATGTAGTGATATAAAAGTGAATTCTTTTGTTTATGGACATGTGGCAGACGACCTTGAAGGTTCCATTTGTGCAATTTATGTAATCTTGCTGCTGCAAAGGGCTGTACAAACCGTCTTTTTACGTGAAATAAAGAGCAGTTTGAATTTCTGCAAACTAGACTTTTAATTCTGCGATCCACAAAGTCCCTCGCTCTGAGGGAACCTGAGCGACTCCTAACACCAGCATTGGACGGTCAACTCGGTTTAGATCTGGAAACTCCTAAAGCGAACCTCAGACTCTACTGCCTCAACTGCCTTGTTCCAAACTCAGGTCCGAATACTTAACACAGTTACGTATCATTAAACGGAACAAATATCAAATTACACCAACTAATTCATTGTGGTCAAATTAATGATTCGGGTCCTGCGTTTTGATTTAACGCTTTAATTTTATTATATTATTCTTCTGGTATCTAAAGAAGACCTTGCATGTAATTTATGCAAATTAAGACTTCTCAATATGCAAAAGTAATAAAAGAAGACCATTAAAAGGAATGAAACACTTCTTTGCACTGCCCAGTCCACAGCTGTAATTTAAAATGTTTCCTTTTAAGAAACCAGTTCCTTTCTATCGATCAGATACATATTTATAGTTATGGAAATCAATAGAGATTATTAAGTGGTAAATTTAAAACCAGAAACATTGAGCATAATTTAATATATGAAATAATATAGGGCTTCTAATTCGTGTCTTTCACAAAATGGCCAGAAAAGTCTTTTGTTTAGGCAAAAAATGAAAGTAAGTTATAATTAAGTATCTGAAATTATTAAAAAGAACAGTCGAAACACATGAACAGCAAAGGGCTCGCCCGCCTCGGTAGCGTGGTGGTAGTGTCTCTGCCTCACGTTCAAGAGGTCCCGAGTTCGAATCTCGGTCAGGGTGAGTTACTTGGATAAGGCTTTTCCGGGGGTTTCCCTTATCCTGAAAGATGAATGTCGGGTAACTCTAAGCTCTATGGAACCGGGGCTCATTTGAGCATCATTTCAACCATTTAATTCATCGTCCGATATGACTTAACGTTGGAGGACGTAAATTGAAAAAAGAAAAAAGAAAAAAAGAAAAGCAAAGGCTCAAGTGGGATAGGCACAGTCCGCTTGTAATATTTATTATACAATATTGATCGTTAAAGAATTATAAATCGTTTGAGAAAATGATTGGGTTGTAGTCCAGTGTGACCAAAATCTGAACCAGTTTGCTATCCAGAAGAAGAAGAAGAAGAAGAAGAAGAAGAAGAAGAAGAAGAAGAAGAAGAAGAAGAAGAAGAAGAAGAAGAAGAAGAAGAAGAAGAAGAAGAAGAAGAAGAAGAAGAAGAAGAAGAAGAAGAAGAAGAAGAAGAAGAAGAAGAAGAAGAAGAAGAAGAAGAAGAAGAAGAAGAAGAAGAAGAAGAAGAAGAAGAAGAAGAAGAAGAAGAAGAAGAAGAAGAAGAAGAAGAAGAAGAAGAAGAAGAAGAAGAAGAAGAAGAAGAAGAAGAAGAAGAAGAAGAAGAAGAAGAAGAAGAAGAAGAAGAAGAAGAAGAAGAAGAAGAAGAAGAAGAAGAAGAAGAAGAAGAAGAAGAAGAAGAAGAAGAAGAAGAAGAAGAAGAAGGAAAAAAGAAATGGAATAAAATAATATTTTTGTTCCGTAAGATAGAATATAATATTTATTTTCTTAAATTGCTATTGGCTTCTACAACAATGATTTTAAATCACTAAATTTATTCGTATTCACAATGGAGTTCCTTTATATTATTGTTCTCATTCTTTGGTCTGGCAGTTTTCCGTCATCTGCCTGTTGTGACTCAAAGACTCCACTAAACATGATTCGCCAGGCTATTTCAAAATTTCTGGACATCATTTCACTGACAAAGAAATTATGGATATGTTTGAAAATGCAACAGTTTCTGATTTTGAATTTTATGATAATGATGAGGCAGTGAGTGAAACAGATCAAAATACTATGTGTGAGTAAGTTGAAGCAATTTTATCACCTTCTGATGAAGTTGAGAGGAATGAGGAGGAGGAGGAGGAGGAGGAGGAGGAGGAGGAGGAGGAGGAGGAGGAGGAGAAGGAGCAGGAGGAGGAAGAAGATATACATAATAGTGCATTTGAAAATGTAGTCAATGCCAATAATGTTATAATTAGTGGAAGGGTTTATATATCTAAGCCTCCTCAGTCTACAAGATATGTAGCACAAACTATTGTAAAACGGAGGATTAAAATGAAAGTAAAGTGAAAACTGTTAGAGAATCCTTTGACAAATTCTTCTATCAATAGGTACTTATTTATCATCATAAAATATACAAATGAATATGCAGTAGGAATAAATGTACCGCAAACAAAAATATGTTTTAGCTTATATAGGACTTCTTATATAGTATGTATATAGGTAAGGAAGGTGACAGTCACACTTCTGGTCCAACATTTCTGGCAGATTCACATACTGCTACTATGAATAGGAACAGGCTTTTACAACTAGCTAAAACAATTAGATTTTATGAATGAGAGACCCAAAATGAATGCAGGGAACAAGATGTTGTTTCATTCTAAACATCTAATGTGAATCCTGCAAAAGAGTATTCAAGAGGTCCTGAGTTCGAATCTCGATCAGGGTGCGTTACCTGGATAAGGTTTTTCTGGGGTTTTCCCTTAACCTGAAAGACGAAAGTCGAGTAACGCTAAGCTCTTTGGACCCTGGGCTCATTTGAGCTTCATTTCACCCATTCCACTCATCGTCCAATATGACTTAACGTTGGAGGAAGTAAATTACAAAAAAAGTAAGTAAAAATACTTAAACAATGTTAAACAGTATCTTTATAAACATAACAAAGTATAAAATAGTTATGTAGACTTCTACGGTCTTTATCTATTACTTCTTCTTTGTATGTTTTAACCCAACTGGACGCGGCTCACACCGGAAACCAAGAAAAGAAAATAAGGAAAAAAGGACAAGGTATGATACCCAATTTTAAAATAAACTTGTTTAAAGTTGGTCACATACCTTTTTACCAGTGGTGGTTATAAAATTGGTAGTATAAGTTCTGTAATAAGAGTTAGCATTGTTGTCGTTGCTAAGAGTTAGCATTGTTGTTAGCATTGTAAGCCCTTTACAATAATGGTGAACATTTTTTTTTCAATTTCTCTTTCAAACTATTAAATGTAACATTTCCGAGAATTCAAAAATGAGTTAATTTAAGTTTTATTTACATTATTATTTATAACACTTTTATATTTATGTTTGAACTCGTCATGAGGCACTCCAAAAGGAGGTATATAACATCATCATTTTGAGAGCACTCTTTAACTTCATTGATCCCAATGCATGGAGAAAGTAACGGTGTGTCCGTCTGTTCTTTAGAGGACTAGTGTTTGATCACTGATCGTCGGAAGAAATCTCGCTAATGCTTTCCATCTTCTGCATGATCTATTAACTTCTATGAAAAGGGGCCAGGCACCGAAAAATTCATCGATTCATCTACTTTCATTCTCTTCAAATCTCATAAATTACTGGAAGGCAAAAGCTGAAAGAATAAAGAGGAAAGATACCTGTCCAACCTCTGTTCTTCTTATCCAATGACTCGATATTTCCGTAATATTGAAGCATCATTTCAACGGTTTGAGGAAAGAAAATATTTTGAACTTATTTTTAAAAAGCAGTGCAAATAAAGGAAAGTGCATACGTGTATTTAACAATAATTTAAATTTTTTTGTCAACTGATCGCCAAACAGATACATAAATTCAAGATTGCTTGCCGTTGCAATCACTGGATTACCTTTTACTCAATTTTAACATCTTTTAAGAACTGGTTTCCACACTGATGTTAATTTATGAACTATCGCCTAATATTTCATTTAATTATACTAAATATTTCATTTGGGCTTCTGAAACTGAATGCTTTTTTATCTGTATTTTTTATCAGAAATCACATTTGTTTAATATTATGTAAACAATTCTCATAAATTTATATCTCAAATCTACTTGCCTTTAAGTATCTAATAAACTATGTTTCATAAATTGTAAACTATTAAAACTAGTCATGTTTTATTGATTTGGTTTTATTATGCTATTTTTGTCTCAAGACTTCCTCTATTAAAATGGAGGAAATGGGTAGAAGAGGCTTGTACTCCACGCTTAACAGCACAAAGGAGTTAGAGAAAGAAGAAGAAGAAGAAGAAGAAGAAGAAGAAGAAGAAGAAGAAGAAGAAGAAGAAGAAGAAGAAGAAGAAGAAGAAGAAGAAGAAGAAGAAGAAGAAGAAGAAGAAGAAGAAGAAGAAGAAGAAGAAGAAGAAGAAGAAGAAGAAGAAGAAGAAGAAGAAGAAGAAGAAGAAGAAGAAGAAGAAGAAGAAGAAGAAGAAGAAGAAGAAGAAGAAGAAGAAGAAGAAGAAGAAGAAGAAGAAGAAGAAGAAGAAGAAGAAGAAGAAGAAGAAGAAGAAGAAGAAGAAGAAGAAGAAGAAGAAGAAGAAGAAGAAGAAGAAGAAGAAGAAGAAGAAGAAGAAGAAGAAGAAGAAGAAGAAGAAGAAGAAGAAGAAGAAGAAGAAGAAGAAGAAGAAGAAGAAGAAGAAGAAGAAGAAGAAGAAGAAGAAGAAGAAGAAGAAGAAGAAGAAGAAGAAGAAGAAGAAGAAGAAGAAGAAGAAGAAGACTTCCTCTTGACTGTTGTAATACCTATGCTGAATGAACTCATTTTTCTAATCAATACTGTTTTCGAAAATTATAGTTTGCTTTCACTTTTACTTCTCTTAACATATATATCAAGTTTAACACAGAGTTAATCCTTTTTCATTGCTGTCGAAACGAAATAAAAGTTAGAACATTCTAAAGAAATCATTTATGCTTTTTATATCCTTAACTGTGGCAGGAAACGTAGTGTATGTTCCCCAAAGAAGGCAATTTTACTTTCTTTCCTGCTCACCTATTAATACGAGGAAGTAGACGAAAGGATATACAAAAGTTCAATATCGATACTCACACCTGAAATACACGTTTGAAATCTTCGAGATTCAGGAAAAAATTTTTAGAACATTATCATGTATGTTACTGTGTTTGTGTGGCACAAGCTCGTACCTATGAATAGGTACTAAAATGGATGCCACTGGAAGTTTTGTAATAAAATTTCCCCATCTCAAGTTATACTTTACAGGAAAAATTTCTGAATTTTTTAATTTCTCAAAAAAAAAAAAAAAAAAATGGCTTATTTGATCAAATGAATCAGAATAATTATTTGATTAAAATACACTCTTTTAAAAAGTATTTTAATGATACAAAGTGAATTTTTATTTGCAGTTCTCCAGGAATAGATTTAAAAATTATTTTAATTTATAATAGATTTTGTATAATTTTGTGCACTGAAAAAGCATACGAGATGGACAAAAATGTAAACATCCTTAAAGATACACTTTATTTTAATTACACTTAACCGTTTCCTAGATTTGATGTAATATAGATTTAAATTCTACAATCCGTTATACCTATTTTGAAATGCTTAGTGACTATTCAACTATGTGTCATGCAAAGACAGGAATTTCAAAGCCAGCTGCAGAAACCAGGTTTTTTTTTTTTTTTTTAAACAGTTGATTATCGCTTCAGCTTTTTGTATTCCCTTATCCGTAAAAAGAAATGATAATTTATTCATTTGGGCAAATGTTTATCTTGAGCAACATAAAGGTAAAAAAATAAGTTTTTGCAAGAAAGTTTTACAAGAGCGAGTAAAGAATGCCATGTAAATGTAGCTTAAGATATAATATTTTAGAAAAAGAGAGTTCCCATGTGTGTACGTGCAGCTTATGTGTGTACACACATAGAAATATCTATTTTATGGCAAAGAGATAATGTGAAAGAGGATTAGAACATGGCTAATCTAAAAATATAGGAGATACTATAATGACGATAATGATGATGATGATGATGATGATGATGATGATGATGATGATGATAATAATAATAATAATAATAATAATATTAATAATAATAATAATAATAATAATAATAATAATAATAATAATAATAATAATAATAATAATAATAATAATAATAATAATAATAATAATAATAATAACAATAATAATAACAATAATAATAACAATAATAATAACAATAATAATAACAATAACAATAACAATAACAATAATAATAATAATAATAATAATAATAATAATAATAATAATAATAATAATAATAATAATAATAATAATAATAATAATAATAATAATAATAATAATAATAATAATAATAATAATAATAATAATAATAATAATAATAATAATAATAATAATAATAATAATAATAATAATAATAATAATAATAATAATAATAATAATAATAATAATAATAATAATAATAATAATAATAATAATAATAATAATAATAATAATAATAATAATAATAATAATAATAATAATAATAATAATAATAATAATAATAATAATAATAATAATAATAATAATAATAATAATAATAATAATAATAATAATAATAATAATAATAATAATAATAATAATAATAATAATAATAATAATAATAATAATAATAATAATAATAATAATAATAATAATAATAATAATAATAATAATAATAATAATAATAATAATAATAATAATAATAATAATAATAATAATAATAATAATAATAATAATAATAATAATAATAATAATAATAATAATAATAATAATAATAATAATAATAATAATAATAATAATAATAATAATAATAATAATAATAATAATAATAATAATAATAATAATAATAATAATAATAATAAATCATGAGAGTTTTGCAAGACGTACACAGGTTTGCCCTAATGATAAGTGCTTCTCCAGCCTATAATTAAAAGGATCTGGTAACTAGTCTTAAGAACATTAGTGTCAAAACCCTGATATCTTGCGAAACCAGAACTTACACGCACTTCTCCTAACGTTGGAGTTTGGCTAATTTCTCTAACGTAAAACTTTATCTCTTCTCGTAAATTTGAGAAGTGAAGGTAGTTTCAAGGTAATATAATTTGCCCAACGATTTGTTATCGAAGTAAACTGATTGACGTGTTGATAGCAGACATATGAACTCCAAATTGTGACAATTTGTCCTTTACACTGTTGATAATACTGTTTTAATCCTGCAAAAAGAGATAAGATTGCCACTTGGTCTGATAAAGGTCTGTTTTCAAGAATCTCTTCAAAATGTTCAAAACGCTTTTGCTACTGAAGGCTGATCCTATATCACTAATATCTTAAAGAAGTGGTGAATTAGATGAGAGGAATTTATCAACAACCAAATCTCAATGGTACTCCATACATTAGTAACAACTTCTTGGAGGTAACGTTGCTGCTGTTGGAAGGGACGCTGCGGAATAACCAAGCCACGCATTTGACGTCATAGAAAGGTAGTATCATTCACGTGCCTATGCTAATGATGTGATTAAGACGCAGGAAATACATAAGCTTTTCAGCTGCCCATTACAGTATACAGAATATGTGCTGCTGACCGATTTACTTTAAACTTTCTAATGCGTCCTAAATAACACCCTAAACGCGGAACGCATGGGAAAGGGCTGCGCCACTCGGCCTGCATCTCCCACCTCGCCGTACGCCCACCAAGAGCCCAGCCAACCGCCGCCGAACAGGGCAGCTGGGCCCCCCAGCGCAACACGGTCTGCCACCACCTCAGCATCGCCGGAAGCTGCACAGCTTTACTTAGCAGACACGCAAGCAGCTTCACCTTCACCTCAGACCAGCCGATCTCCAGCCGCTGCGACCTCCTCCCAGCCGCCGACAGGATCCAAAGCAACACACTGCGCAGTAGTCGTCGGAGTACCCCTGGACCTCCCAGCGAGGTATCTCCTCACCGCAGCGACGCAGAAGTGGCCCACGGCCACCAGCGCCTCTCGGATCTCGTCGAGACGAGGCCCAACCACCTGCGTGCGCCTGCAGTTTACAGATTCTCAGGACCGCGACGCCGCCTTGGCCTCAGGTCTGCCCATCTTGGGACAGCTCCTGAAGGTGGAGGCCAGTAAACTGCAACGACACATCCCGTGCCGGAACTGCTGTGCCTACGGGCATAGCGCTGACACGTGCACCGCGCCGCCACGGTGCCATTACTGTGGCTCATCCACTCAGACTGCAAACTGCAGAGCTCACGATCTCCGCCGACGCCGCAGGTACTGCGCCACTTGTGACGGCCTTGGCCATTTCACAGGGCAGGCGCAGTGCCCTGCTTACCCTCGCGGAAACCAAGCACGACCGACACCCCGGAGCACTGCCTCCAGCGGATCTATGGAATGGCAGCAAGCACTTGGCTGCTTCCGGGAGGACCTCCAACTTATCACCACCAGACTCCACGCCCTTGAGGAACTCATCACTTCACTCGCCACCAGCAGTCACCGAACTCCAGCGGACGAGGCTCCGGACCTCCGCACAGAGGTCATTAGCCTCAGCCAGCGACTGGGCAAACTGGAGGAATCCGCCACCGCCGCTGCCCAACAACAGGAGACACACCACGCCGCCCTCATGGACATCCTGACCGCTACACACAGACAACTGACAGACCAACTAACTCCCCTCGACCAATTCTCCGGCTCACTTGACAAATTACACGACACGACACTGGCCATCAGCTCCCAGCTCCAACTCACAGAACAACTAGCCGCCGATCAAAAAGAGATCCTCGCATCAATTCAACGAAAGATTCACCGGGTGGAGGCACACCTCACAGACACATCCACTAACACCTCCAACAGACTGGACCAACTCCTCTTCAAACTAGCAGACATGGACACCAGCCTCCACGCCAGACTACAGGACCTCAAGACCGCAGAACAAATAGTAGCAGAGCATGATGAGCAGAGCGTCCAGAGAATGAAAGCTTACCGCCCCAACTTCTGGAGACCACCACAGCACACCTGATGGCCACATCAACTACCCTCCCGGAATTAACTTCCGGAGTTTATGCCCTCCCACAAAAGCACACTATTTGAAATTAATAAAGATTACCACTTTCCACCTTAACTACCTTCCTTCATTTTCGCCTCTACTTCCCACGCGCCTCGTTCAGGGCCTCTTGGCCATGTTCGACGCCTGGACACCACTCCTCACCCGCTCGCCGTTATAGACGGCCAGCACTTTATTTTCACCTCTACTAACGGGAGTGCTTTTAGCGGGATCCCACAAAGCCACTCAAACTTCCTTCCTAACTTTCACCTCCTAACCTAAAAAAAAAAAAAAAAAACAAAAAAAAAATAAAAAAAAAAAAAAAAAAAAAACTTTCCTTTGCATGCCAGTAAGGGACCTAGTCCCGGTATGGCAAGAGTCGAAGGACCCTCCTCCACGGAGGAGGATAACACTTCAACGACCTCACGGCGTGTCTCTTTTTTTTGACTTCTCTTCGAGACTCCGAGGTGTGAACATCTCTCCGTGGACACGCAGTAAGGGAAAGAAGAACGTCGGCAAGAAGAAGCAGCACAGCCAGCCGCCGAAGAAAGGTTCAATGCAGACGTCTCCCGCACCGTCACCCGTCTCCCAGTCACCTTCAGCGGCCGGGAAGGAACCTACAGGGGAGCTGGCCGGGAGGTTCTGGGCTTCTCGACCAGCCTCTCCGACTGCACCAGTCTCTAGCCAGGCGCCCAGCCCTCAGCCGTCTCCCTCGGCACCTGGGCCATTCTGCAGTACATCACCGGTCACCACGCAACTATCTGCAGGCAACTTCAGCCGGCCACCCTCACCCACACTCGCCGGTACTCGCGCACCTTCACCGCAGCCGCAGCCAGCAACTGAGTCTCCAACAACCCTCGCCGCCGTCATTGTTGGAGTTCCTCGCGATCTCCCCATTCGTTTTGTCTACACCGCCGCTTCTCATCAGTGGCCCTCTGTAACGAGAGCAACCAGGATCACCACCCGGCGAGGCCCCACCGCCCTTGTGCAAATTCAGTTCACCGATGCAGGGGAATGCCATGCTGCCTTGAACACCGGCCTGCCCTTGTTAGGGCAATGCCTGGTAGTAGAAGCCAACAAGCATCAGCAACACTTCCCCTGCAGAAGATGCTGCGCGTACGGGCATGACGACTCCACCTGCACTGCGCCACCGAGGTGCCACTACTGTGGTGCCGCCTCACTCACATCAGAATGCTGAGAACACGACTTACGCCGTCGCCGCCGATACTGCGCTACCTGCAGGGGTTTCGGCCACTACACCGGACAGGCGCGGTGCGCTCTCTACCCTCGCCCACTGAAGCCGGCACGTAGGACCTCAGCCACCAGCGCCGACCACAGCACCACCTTGCCCGATGTGCTACACATTCTTCAAGAACTACGCTAGGAAATCCAGCACACCAACCGGCGCCTACAACGTATAGAGGAGCGTTTTGCCGACACCGCCTCACCAAGCACCCCTTCTGATGAGATTCAGGACCTCCATTCGGAAGTTCTGAACATCAACACACGCATAGGCAACCTGGAAGATGCAGCCACCGCCGTCAGCTCCAACCACGCCGCCGCCTCTGAAGCATTACAGCATCTGACCACAAGACTCGACGCCATTACTGCACACGACAAACTATTCACCGACATTTGCACTGACGTTATAAGGATCTCATCCACCGCAGCCGCCAACAAGAACACCCTCCTCTCACTTCAACGAAAGGCTCAACACAAAACGATACAAATAGCCGACATCAAGACCTTTGAACCACCTGAACTCACCGACTTACGCAACCTGACCAAAAGAACTTCACAAACACATCACCACCAAGGACCCACATAGCATAAATGACAAGGTAGATGAGATCCTGGACGAACAAGTCCTATTTCATCGGCGAATCTCCGATCTCCACTCCGGCACTTCTGCACCGCCGTCAGCACACCTCAACGAGAATTAGCCTGCACTACAAGAAACAAGCTGGCTCCACTTTCGCCTTTACTCAAGAGTCCAGCTTGACCACCTATCCCCTGACTTATGCCCTCCACTGCCATCCCCTAAAGAGACCTGTCTCTTCAAGTTGCACTTAATTCCCACGCGCCTCGATCAGGGCCTTAGTCATGATCGACGCCTGACCAGCATTCTGTACCCGCCAGCCGCTATCAGCAGCCGGCACTGCAACTTTACCTCTAATAATGGGAGCGCGCTAGCGGGATCCCGACAGGCTGTTATAAAGCCACAACCACTTTCCTTTCTATCTTTACCCTTGTTAAATAAATAAATTGTCCCCCCCCCAAAAAAAAAAACTTTCCTCGCGACCAATGAACTCACAGCACGACGTAACCTCTTCTTTCGCAGACTTCACTCCCTAGGAGTCAAACACAGGACATCTCTAATCCCCTGCAACAACAGCTCTCTCACTGTATGTCACAAACAGCGCGTTTCTTCGTACTCACTAATTCTTTGATTAACTCATTCACTGATCACTAACTGTTGTTACTACAACAGATTAGAAAAGTATTTTGTTTTGACTTCCCAGTATGCGCGGTGCAGCTCATAACTTGTTTCGCGAGAACGTCCATAGTAAATGTCCACAAACGTACCATCGAGAAGGAGAAACATCTAGAATATTCTAAACGATGTGGCGATAGTGCTTCCGAACTGTTTACACAGCGAGCGCGTTGCTTATCCATTTCGATTTCACGGCGAATAAGCTCGAGGCATAACCGATGCGTCAGACAACTCCCTCTTCGTCGCGATCTGAAGGAAGACAGCACTACTATCAGTTTCTCTCGGAATTGGCACTGAATGTACGACGTGATCCCAGGAACTACCTCGCGGGAGTCGCATTAATAGCAGCACCTTCCTACATAACTTCGAACATGTAACGAATAGATGCGGCGTCATAGCTTCTTCAAGGTCTTATTCACATCGCGGCGTCTCCTTGATATGGGCTTCCTCGACGATTTCCTTCACCGTACCTCTCAGCTGTTCCACCCAGGTTTTCCCGATTGAGCGTTACCAATTCTTTTCAGCGCACCGTTATTGGCTACGGGGGAAACCCGTCGTGTCCAATAACTCTACCAGATTTTACATTATTTTACATTTTGTGAGAAAAATATTAATTTTAAAGCGCAAAATTTTCAATTGTGTTTGTGTGTGTATATGTATGTGTGTTAGGTCGTTATACATTCTACAGCACTGCATCGTATAGATTAAAATTTTAAAATCGACACTACTTCGCACGATTATTATTAACTTCAACTATTAATCAAATTAGCTTCAACATTGCCAAAATAAGCACGGTAATTACTTAGGCTTTCACATCTCCACAAAATAATTCACAAATAGAAGCACTAACAGTTTAACAAATGCATGGTATCAAACCCAAAGCACAAAGGAACAATGTTTACATTCATTTGTTAATCTCCACTCTAAAATGTATAATGGAAAATTAACATAGTCAAATTAACAGCAATGTCATGTACCGATATGGTGAGCAGATGTGTCTGTCTGGATGGCCCCTTACTCAAGTGCAAGCCTTCTGATCTCACGGTCCTTGGTTCAAACCTGCCCAGACACAGTGTTTTTTTGTTGTTGTTGTAATTTTACGTCCTCCAACGTTAAGTCATATCGGTCGATGAATGAAATGGCTGAAATGATGCTCAAATGTGTCCAGGGTCCATGAAACTTAGAGCTACCCGACATTCGTCTGTGAGGATAAGGGAAAACCCCGGGAAAAACCTTATCCAGGTAACTCAACCTGACCGAGATTCGAACTTGGGACCTCTTGAACGTGAGGCAGACATGCTATCGTCTACGCTACCGAGGCGGGCAGACCAGTGGTATTTTAGTATGACTTAAAGTCATAGTCCCATGTTAAAAGATATACTGATACATAACGGAACATCTTCTGGGCAAAATTCCGGCATACCGGCGGTACTTATAGCGTCGGTAACAAATAAAATATTCATTTTTTTTTTTTTTTTTTTTTTTTTTTTTTTTTGCGAAAATGAAAGAGGCTAAGCAGTAATCGATTGGTTGAAGAAATGGATATTCTTTAGAACATGTCCCGTAAGAAATTTTGTCTGTCCATCAGAGGCACGCACGAGGGTTGACGGTACCTGCCAAAGTAACCTCGCAGTTGTAGTGCTCCTGACACGGCTATTGGCGTAAGCTTCTGTTGCCAACCTTTAGACCAACACCCCAAGCATCTATTTTGCAGAAGTTCGAAACTTCACAGGTGCACAGTATGTGTGTCATTGTTACCCATTGTTAGGAAGATAGCAGCGTAACTGTAAAATCTGAAAATGAATATTCCACCGGGACCCTGGCATTCATTCAGGTCTTATTCTAGTAAATAAAGTTATACGTGGAAGTTGTATCTGAAACCAAGGGCTCGTTTTATAAGTTTTATTGATCTTGCGCCTTTATGCGAAGACGAGGAAAAGTGTATGCAGTTTCTGGATGACGAAAGTTAGTTAAGAACGAGAATGTTGTGCCGGAAGTGCGATGAAGTCCTACAACAATCAAAAATACCCGGTATTGTTTAAATGTTGATTGACTACAGATTTATTTTTTATTTCTTGTATTTTTTTTATTTATTTACTTATTTATTTTGTGATTTACGTCCTCTAACGTTATCATATCGGACGATTCTTTTAAAAACATAGATAAGAGAAGACCCGGCATTGCAACAAAACGTAGTGTAATTGTTGGATCAATGTTGACAGTGTTGAAAGTTTTCTGCTATTAATCTCGGCGCATGCCACTTCTGACGTCAGCGCATATCACTTCGGCAGGTTTCGTCAGCCCTCGTGCGTGCCTCCGATGTCGGACTTAAAATTTCATTTTGTAAAGAAGAGCCGAAAAAATTAATAAAGTTTCGAAATTACATTAGACTTGATAACAGTAATATTAAATAGCACTAAAGACCACCACTTCTTATTCTTAACTTCATATAATTATTTGTTATGTACTGATATAAACCAGCACAAAATGACTCAACATAGTCCATGGACTATATTTAGCAAACATATTTAGAAAGTATATTTAGTCCTGACAGGTTTTCAGATGTCCTCAACCTACTGTTACATTAAGGTTAAGGAACATTTGAGCGTTAGAGTCAACATGAAAAATTCAATGCCATTGCCGATATTTGAACCACGGATCTCCTGGTTTCCGTCCAGTCGCTCTAACCCATTGAGCAACCATGGGAAATATACGAGTCAAATGGAGAATTCAATGTCAGAACGGCACGTTGGCCATTGCAGCTCAATGGGTTAGAGCGACTGGACGGAAATCAGGAGGTCCGTGTTTCAAATCCCGGCCGTGGCATTGAATTTTTCATGTTGGCTCTATCAAAAACCTTAGCCTATATAAGGTTAGTGTGAAGAAATGATTAATTTCCATTAATTAACTAAAATAACTTGAGTGTTATTTAGGAAATGTATTGGTAGAGCAGGGGCTCCAAATTACCTCTTGGCGAACAATTTACTAAACTCCTAGGTGACTCTGTAATGTCAAATCCACAGTATTTTTACTCATATCCTCTTATCAAAATTTTGTCGAAACGATGTAACGGTGTAGAAGTCTGTAAGCACGCACACACATACACACATATATACAGACATACAGCGGCTTTTATAAATCTGATAGGCATTTTTGAAAATCATTTCTTCTAATCATAAAGTGATATGTTTATTTGGTACTCTGTCGCAAAAGTATACCTCCATACATCATTTCACATACATTTATACGGGGTTTGTCATCGACACGGGTGGCCGAGTTTATTAAACCACATATTCCTGAGGAGTTTCTGGTGTAAATCCACTTACGACCATGCTTCCTGAATAAGATTGTTCTTCCTCCCTCCCTTTCTCCCGCCCTCCCTCCCTCCCTCCCTCCCTTCCTTCCTTCCTTCCTTGCTTTCTTTCTTTCTCTTTCTTTTTCTTTCTTTTTGAGGTTTTCGTTAATCTTAACTGGTAAATTTTGGAGAGGAACCTTTAGCTTAGGCTTGGAACGCCTCCCTCCTAATTTCCTTTCCCAATACTATTTTATTTCATGTAGTATCATTTTTTATTGTTTGTGATATCGTATGCAGTAAGAATGAAAGTTCAACACTTAAAAATACCCATTGTTTGTCCAGGAATCACCATTCAACAATTTTATCAGCATAGGCTGTCGAATTCGCACTAGAAAAAGCTGCTGGTATAAGGATCTTTAATTATATCCTTCCGTCGAATATGTGCTATAATTAATTGGTACATGATATGAGTAATTTATTTACTTATTTACTTATATACCTCTTGTTACTGCGTACGTTAGATTCCTTATAAATCATAGAATGTCCCGACAGTGTCTAAAAGCGCCACATTATCTTTGAGAGTTTGGAGGTGATACTGGTATTTTAAAGCTATAAATCTAGTTTGTTATGCAAACGCCAAGTTTAGTCGCCAAGGTTTTCCCAAGATGAACTGATTATAGGGTCTTCATCTTAAATCTGCCACACTTATAAACTGCCCGTGGCACTCAAAACAACGCCGATAAAGGATGCTTTAGTTCTTAGTGACGTCTTCCTCAGCTGCCACACAACTTTATGAATGTCATAAAGCAGATATAATGAGAATCTGGTGTTGTTTACTGTGTAACATAAATATTTATGCATCCGGTTAAGGTTATTTATTCGATAGAGGTTACCTCCAGGGTACTGAGGTCATTCAAGTGCATTCTGTTTTACAAATTAACTACCGAGATCAATGAACAAGCCATCATCGCTGGAGAAGATCAAGTGAAAATCAAAACACTGAAGTTAAACAAACGCCAATAATTTATACAATCGTGTTAAAGACAACATTCGTGACTATTGATTAATGTTTAAGAACTCGCCCGAAGTAGAACAGTGATATGTATGTTTCTCTAATAAAAAAGTAACGGAAACTGATCGCACAATTCTTGATTTCAGTTTAATAAATGGTATAACCTGGAGCCCAAACTCCGTCGGCCTGGGCACTAAGTATGAATTTCCTCGTGATTTTCCCGGGTCGATAGGCTGCGGTGGTTCCCACAAATTTCCAAGCCAATATTCCCTTTAATTTGTTTCTCCCTCTCTGTTTTAGGAGACGGCGGTTGGCATGCTGTGGCAGGTAGGTGAAAATATTTCCCCTGACATACGGTAGATCTACTGGGAGCTTTCTTCCTAGTGCCTGTCTCCCCTATTCTCGATATCCCCATTTGAGGGTGACTAAGACAGGGCTAGTCAGTGTCAGGATTGTTTTCTTGGAATATTAAGCATCTTGTGTTTGTAGCACACATCGTCCTGCGGATCCGGTCTGCCTTTGGGTCTCCCCTTCATCCCAGGAGACATACTGGAAGCACAAAGGTTCATTTACTGGTGAACTACTCCTAACACACCTTATAAAGTTGACTATGTGGTATTTTCATTTTTGTCCACAAAGGAGGGGGGGGGGGGTTAATAGGGAACGAAACTGGAACATTGAAATATCTTACTTATTATTGACTTTTCTATAAAATGTTACACACCCAAAGTTTATAAACATGCTTGTTTTGTTGAGTTAAAGCTTAAGAAGTTGACACTTATGTAAGGTATGTAATAAATGCACATTGCAATCCTGTTTAAAAATATGACAACTTAAATAGTTTCAAAAACGGAAAATCACTTTTAAAATTTCATTTTGCTGTGTTTAACACCCTCAAATTGTATAATCGGACAGCAAGCAATTTTATTTAAACCTCTTTAAAGGAACTTAAAGCGTACACTATCATTTTTACAACAAATATTTAGCAACATCTTTGTGTTTCGATAGTAATTTCGTTGTTCTGGCTGCCATCAATGAACAATGAAGGGAATACCCGCTCTCCGTGATTAATTGTCATTATTTTCTTTTTTATGTAGAAATTGCATTAATTTTACCCATTTAATAGTATAAATTCTTCATGAAGCTTATTAATAAATAAGTTTCATTAAATTGTACTTCGGGATCTTTTTTTTTTTTTTTTTTTTTTAATTTACGTCGTCCAACCTTAAGTAATATCGGACGATGAATGAACTGGGTGAAATGATGCTCAAATGAGTCAGGGTCCACGGAACTTAGAGTTACCCGACATTTGTCTTTCAGGATAAGGGAAAAATCCCGGAAAAACCTTATCCAGGTAACTTACCCTAACCGAGATTCGAATTCGGGACCTCTTGAACGTGAGGCAGACAAGCAAACATCTACGCTATCGGGGCGGGAGTACTTCGGGATGAGCTTGTGAGTTTACATCATCGCTGACATGGGTCCATTGTGCCCCAGTAGATAGATAAAGCCGATTTGAAATCACAAAGGAGCCGCCATTAATTAGATAACAATAGCCCTAATTGGATTACAATGTAATCTTATTATCACACCCCTTTGTCCTTGAAAGTGCCGCCCCCCTTATGGCACGAATGACGTCACAGACACACCCCTAAATGGCAGACGTCATGAATGGCGTCATAAAACACGCCTACCCGGCACGCGACCAACAGTGACGTCACAGAATCGACTCAAAGCCAGAACAATATTTTAAAACCCCTCAAAGGAGCCGCCTCTAATGAGATAACAATAGCGCTAATTGGATTACAATGTAATCCTATTATCACACCTCTTTGTCCTTAAAAGTGCCGCCCATCTCTTAGCACGAATGACGTCACAGACACACCTCTAAATGGCATACGTCATGAATGGCGTCATAAAACACGCCAACCAGGCACACGACCAACAGTGACGTCACAGAATCGAGTCAAAGTCAGCACAGTATTTTAAAACCCCTCAAAGAGATGCCGACATCTGATAAGCAATTATCTCCACCCCTTTGAGTTTACAAAATCCCGAAATTAATGACGTCACAGAATCGACCTAATATTTTAAAATCTCTCAAAAGAGCCGCCACTAATTAGGTAACAAATAATTAAATAAAGAAATAATTAAATTAATCAATAAACAAATGAATATATAATTATTATATAATAAAGAAATGATCAATTACTTAATTAAATAATCGGCGCGGCGGGAGGCGTATAACGTGATTTCTCACATGCGACCAACTTTTGCCGGGTTACATCAAAGCACCTTTGGTTGCGTGACGTAGCTTGATAAATTAAAATAAGGAAATATATAGTGTATCAGATATCGATAAATGTATTCACTGAATGTAAAAGGGTGATGCACAATAGGGAAACTGCAGACAATTTGCGACATTTCTAGCAATTTCATTCATGCAAAAACAGGTTCCCTCGTGTTTAAGAATAATGACGTCGGAACATAACAACGAAGCGTTCAGAGTATTTCTTCCTAATTGTATTTTTCACATAATAGCCCAAGCCTGTGGTGGACTATGCTTCATTGCACCGCACATAGTCAGGTAAAATGGAGATCTTTATCTGCGGTCACAATGTGAAGCAGGACAATGTTCTTAGACTCTTTCTGTGTTGCAAGATGATTAACACATGAAAATATGTATTATTTTATTTGAAATATCTTTCTCAAGAAATAAATGCATAATTCGATTTATATCTGAAATAGTTTCGGAAAGGGCATTATGTTTAGGCATTCATAAGAAGAGGTATAACTTTAGGAATTCCCGTCCTTTTAAAAGTAAAGAATACTTCGATTTATACGAGTAAACAAAAAGACCATAAAAATAATAACACTTTATATATAAATCCTGTAGACAAAAATTAAAAAAAAATGAGTTTAATATTTTTGGTAAATATAGCTGCTATGGTTCTCAGCGTTTCGTACTGCATTGAGCGTAAAAGACGGATTAATTTTACTCAGAGATTCCTTTATTAACCTCGGGTATTTAGGGGTCGAATATTCCTCATCAAGGGAAACCATACTAACGATTTTTTTATACTTCTAAGGAAATGAGAATATTCAATGATAAGATTTTTATATATAATTAAAGAACAAATAAATTTGTAAAATATTCAAATAATAAGAATGTAAAACACTTCAAAGTTTACTTCGCACAGTTAGCAAAAATACATATGTACTTAGATAATTATGAAGTGTCTAAGAAACATCGCATCTATTCAAAATATATAATAAACCTTTATACGAAATGTCAATCTATATCAGAACCTTTCTCAGAAAGATGGTTCTTTTGGCTGATGCGGTGCAGGTAGAAGTTTCCATTTTTTAGCATTTTTCAACGTCATTTAGTCACTTCTAAATCGACTAACTTATATTAAAATGGTATATATGGAGTTCTGTATTATCTGCATCGGACTGTAGTTTAATATTTTTATTCACTTGTTTTTTCAACCATAATATTCTCAACCTTGGAAATTTACACATATATGTGGAGAGCTTTTTAACAATTTTACCTCATGTATGTCAATCTATATCAGAACCTTATATTTTTAAAGGTCGAATTGCTTTGTCAAGACATTTTCCAATTCTTATACCATATTAACCCAAGTAGAGAGAAGCTACATCAACCATTTTATTAATTGCACACCTAAACTTTAAAAGCAACCTTTATAAGAAATATTCATGAGAAAATGTAAACACCCCTTCCTTGAAAACCTTTAACAAATAACAAAAGCCTTTTATCTAACCAATGTGCTGGAAAGTCCATTCCTTGTGAAGCAAGTGTTTACGAAAACAATACTTTGAATACATTTAGAAGAAATACTTGTTCTATCTCTCATCTTTGAAAAGTAAGCGTCTATTGTTCTATAAGATACCAAAAAACATATTTGTAGGGAATTCCAATTCTTTCAAAAACATCCTTTCTTTAAAATCTTTTAACAAGTAACAAAAGCCTTTTATGTAACCAATGTACAGGAAAACCTTAGGAAGCAAGTGTTTTACGAAAACAACACTTTGAATACATTTAGAAGAAATACTTGTTCTATCTCTCATCTTTGAAAAGTAAACGTCTATTGTACTATAAGATTCCAAATCTAATTTGTAGGGAAAAACCAAGAAAAAGCCTCCAATATGTGTACGTGACAAAATTCACGTCTGTACATCTTCCCTTCATAAATTAAGGACACGCCCTCCGTGTTGATATACTGAAAAACAATAATTCCTTTCAGCCAATGAAAAATATTATATTTAAAGGAACCAATCATAAGATACCTGAAAATATAAAAAATAACCAATAACACAACTTCATTTAAAAAAGAGAAAGGGATCGTACCATTATGGGCGTTTATCATGAGTCTTACATTCGGTATAAATAAGCTAAATTAGCCTAATGACTGCACTGCAAGAGATTTATCTAGCGCATAAACACCTCGAGCTCAATAAATAACAGTGATTTGACAACAATAGATTTCATCGATTTGCGAATCAAGAATAATCGCCACATCTGGAAATGTCTGGTAAGTTATTAAGCATTTACTTTTATATAAAATATATTCCATTTACATGCCAAGTGTTTTAAAAACTATATTGGAAAAATATAGGATCTTTTTACAATGAAATATCAGATATTTCTGAGATTCTAAATCGTTTTATAACATGATATTTTTAATCATTCTGTATATGACATGAATGTAAGGGTGGTTGTAGCTGTGTAACATATCGGAGGCCTTTCACAGAATTAAAATATAAGAAAGTTTAGGAAGGGATGTTTTAGTTAAAGCCATTTAAAGAACGTAATAGTTTCAATAATTCTAGGAAGCCGAACAGGGGAAAAAACAGCAGTTTTTAAAATGTAGAATCTTTTAACTCTTTATCATTAAAAAAGGCATATTTAAGAAAATGCAATTAAAGGTTAAACATACTAAGATTTCCAGCATACTCTTATCATGAATCAATGAGGGATTCTTATTAATTTTAATTATTTTTTCACCATTTATAGACAGAACACCAGAGCTCATAAATCTCGTTTCTCCCTCTTCGGAGAGGACGATCCGAAGAATCGATTTAATATCGCCAGGGACGCAGAGGCAAGGTAAAGTATTACAATTGTGAAATATTATATTGAACTAGTACAAACGCTATTTAAAAATCATCACCAATAATTGCAAAAAATGATTTTCAAAAAGGATTTAAATTTCTTTTCAAGTCATCAAAGCCTTTCCATTTTCTAAATGTTTTTCGCTTTACTTGCAATTTCTATATAATTCGCCCATCTGATGTGAACATAAAATTGTTCTAGGAATTTTACGATTCTCTTTAATAAATTTCAGTAATTTACATTTCTCTTGAAAATTATCGTTTCTGTTTCATAGACTCACTACGATTTAACTACATTCCCATAGTCTTAATTTTGTATATTTGGATATTAATTTTTATATAGAATTTAACCTAGTAGTTTAAATAATTCTAGGAAGCCGAACAGGGAAAAAACAGCAGTTTTTAAAATGTAGAATCTTTTAACTCTTTATCATTAAAAAAAGGCATATTTAAGAAAATGCAATTAAAGGTTAAACATACTAAGATTTCCAGCATACTCTTATCATGAATCAATGAGGGATTCTTATTAATTTTAATTATTTTTTCACCATTTATAGACAGAACACCAGAGCTCATAAATCTCGTTTCTCCCTCTTCGGAGAGGACGATCCGAAGAATCGATTTAATATCGCCAGGGACGCAGAGGCAAGGTAAAGTATTAAAATTGTGAAATATTATATTGAACTAGTACAAACGCTATTTAAAAATCATCACCAATAATTGCAAAAAATGATTTTCAAAAAGGATTTAAATTTCTTTTCAAGTCATCAAAGCCTTTCCATTTTCTAAATGTTTTTCGCTTTACTTGCAATTTCTATATAATTCGCCCATCTGATGTGAACATAAAATTGTTCTAGGAATTTTACGATTCTCTTTAATAAATTTCAGTAATTTACATTTCTCTTGAAAATTATCGTTTCTGTTTCATAGACTCACTACGATTTAACTACATTCCCATAGTCTTAATTTTGTATATTTGGATATTTGGCTATTTATCATCATCATCATGATCATCATCATCATCATCATCATCATCATCATCATCATCATCATCATCATCATCATCATCATCATCATCATCATCATCATCATCATCATCATCATCATCATCATCATCATCATCATCATCATCATCATCATCATCATCATCATTATTATTATTATTATTATTATTATTATTATTATTATTATTATTATTATTATTATTATTATTATTATTATTATTATTATTATTATTATTATTGTTATTATTATTATTTCAGGAATGGAGCAACAGATGCTGCATCTCGCAGCCCAATTCAATGCAGCGGCAAAGCAGATGAAGCGGGCTGCGGACAAATATAAGGAGCTGGCTGGTGAATACGCAAGGAGATCGGAAATTATGGAACATCGTCGTATTTATGCCCTGCACGCAAGGCGAAGGCTTCAATTCGAATCGCCGAACATCCCACAAATGCCAGAACATTTAGAAATAAGAAATAATGTAATTAGACACAAACGTAAATATTGTGGGTTAAAATGATATCTCTGCGCATTATACATGATAAAAAAAAGAAATAAACAATATTTATGTTTCTGCATCAAAGAGTTCTTTTTATTTATTTTTACCTTAACATTTCCATGACATTCCAAAACCTCCAGAGTTACTATTACTGCTAAATATTTCAAATAATCTAATTAGGTATGAACCTAATCGGCAGATCAGCACATATGATTCCAACAGAGGTTAATTTACATGAAATCTTTATAATGCACTATTTTATGTTACAATACAATCCAATACATTCCTTAGTTCAAATATTGAAAATCACACCCTCTCCCTTCTCCAATCATATAATCTGAAACAATGAAAGCGCACGATACCGCTTATGAGAAGATTTCAGATAAATTCACGCAATCACACCTGCAGACTTCAATTCTTGAATAATTGTTCGAATTTCATCTTCATGATTATCAGATCTCCCACTTTCCTGTGAGGCCATTAACAGTCTTAGACGATTTACAAGTCTATTTGGATCACATCGCGACCTTGGCAAATGGCATACATCCTCTATGTACATCGAGACTTGGTTATTTTCAGCTTGCTTTACCAAATGCTGATCACTCGAAGGAGTATCTTCAGGGAAATACTGCATATTTACTTGAACACCAACATTTTTATATTTTTCCATTGACTCTGCGATGACCATCGGTTTTTCATCCTCATGTAACATTAATCTTCTGTCTTCACAATTCGGCGTTACAGCAACTCTGTCACCATTGTGATGTAGGGATGTTTCAGGATCTGCATACTTAGATGGCACAAAAGATTTTGAAATCTCACCATCCTGCAATGAAGCCCCGGCCGCAGAATTTCTTCTATCACTAGTGCACATCGCTCGGTGAGTTTTAAGACGATCAAGGGATCTGTTCCGTAGAATTCGCCGGCATATACAGCACTGGAGGCAACGATCCTTTCCATTATTGATATATGAAAAATTAAGCATATTATAATTTGATTGAAAAGTTCTTCTGGAACAGAGACTCATAGCGAGGCCGAACACACAGACGATGACACAATACTGAAAGAATTATTAATATAAATATCTTTAAATACTTATTTAGGGTACATTTATAAAATTAATAAGTTTATCGGTTTAATCGAAGCATATGTAACCACACATGTAACCAAATGTAACCAAATGTAACCACACATGTAACCAAATGTAACCAAATGTAACCAAATGTAACCAAATGTAACCACAAATGTAACCAAATGTAACCACACATGTAACCAAATGTAACCAAATGTAACCACACATGTAACCAAATGTAACCAAATGTAACCACACATGTAACCAAATGTAACCAAATGTAACCAAATGTAACCACACATGTAACCAAATGTAACCAAATGTAACCAAATGTAACCAAATGTAACCACAGATGTAACCAAATGTAACCAAATGTAACCAAATGTAACCACAAATGTAACCAAATGTAACCACACATGTAACCAAATGTAACCAAATGTAACCACACATGTAACCAAATGTAACCAAATGTAACCACACATGTAACCAAATGTAACCAAATGTAACCAAATGTAACCACAAATGTAACCAAATGTAACCACACATGTAACCAAATGTGACCAAATGTAACCACACATGTAACCAAATGTAACCAAATGTAACCAAATGTAACCACACATGTAACCAAATGTAACCAAATGTAACCAAATGTAACCACAAATGTAACCATATGTAACCAAATGTAACCACACATGTAACCAAATGTAACCAAATGTAACCACACATGTAACCACACATGTAACCAAATGTAACCAAATGTAACCACACATGTAACCAAATGTAACCAAATGTAACCAAATGTAACCACACATGTAACCAAATGTAACCAGTTAACCACAAATGGTAACCACTTAACAACTATTATACCATATTATAAGCCAAACTAACCTAAGCTCTTAACAACTCTAACTGAAACTAACCTAAGCCGTCCAGGCACAAAAGCAAGCTAACCCTCCTTATCAGTACCATTATTGCGCTATTTTCAAATTTTAACCCCTCCTAAGATCCCGGTGATTGCTTTACATTTCTACCGTATTATAAGCTAACCTAACCTAGACTAACCACTTAACAATCTTAAGCAAACCTAACATCAGCTACCCGACCCAAACCATGCTAACCATCCTTAACAATGCTCTTCCAGCGATCGTTTCAAGCATTTAAACTATCCAAGGTCTTATTCACAGGCATCCTCATCTTTAGAACTAAAGAGTTTTGTCAATTCTTGAATATCATCGTGAGTGGCTCAGATGCTTGTGAATAAGACCTTGGATAGTTTAAATGCTTGAAACGATCGCTGGAAGAGCATTGTTAAGGATGGTTAGCATGGTTTGGGTCGGGTAGCTGATGTTAGGTTTGCTTAAGATTGTTAAGTGGTTAGTCTAGGTTAGGTTAGCTTATAATACGGTAGAAATGTAAAGCAATCACCGGGATCTTAGGAGGGGTTAAAATTTGAAAATAGCGCAATAATGGTACTGATAAGGAGGGTTAGCTTGCTTTTGTGCCTGGATGGCTTAGGTTAGTTTCAGTTAGAGTTGTTAAGAGCTTAGGTTAGTTTGGCTTATAATATGGTATAACAGTTGTTAAGTGGTTACCATTTGTGGTTAACTGGTTACATTTGGTTACATGTGTGGTTACATTTGGTTACATTTGGTTACATTTGGTTACATGTGTGGTTACATTTGGTTACATTTGGTTACATGTGTGGTTACATGTGTGGTTACATTTGGTTACATTTGGTTACATGTGTGGTTACATTTGGTTACATATGGTTACATTTGTGGTTACATTTGGTTACATTTGGTTACATTTGGTTACATGTGTGGTTACATTTGGTTACATTTGGTTACATTTGGTTACATGTGTGGTTACATTTGGTCACATTTGGTTACATGTGTGGTTACATTTGGTTACATTTGTGGTTACATTTGGTTACATTTGGTTACATTTGGTTACATGTGTGGTTACATTTGGTTACATTTGGTTACATGTGTGGTTACATTTGGTTACATTTGGTTACATGTGTGGTTACATTTGGTTACATTTGTGGTTACATTTGGTTACATTTGGTTACATTTGGTTACATCTGTGGTTACATTTGGTTACATTTGGTTACATTTGGTTACATTTGGTTACATTTGGTTACATGTGTGGTTACATTTGGTTACATTTGGTTACATGTGTGGTTACATTTGGTTACATTTGGTTACATGTGTGGTTACATTTGGTTACATTTGGTTACATGTGTGGTTACATTTGGTTACATTTGTGGTTACATTTGGTTACATTTGGTTACATTTGGTTACATTTGGTTACATTTGGTTACATTTGGTTACATGTGTGGTTACATTTGGTTACATTTGGTTACATGTGTGGTTACATATGCTTCGATTAAACCGATAAACTTATTAATTTTATAAATGTACCCTAAATAAGTATTTAAAGATATTTATATTAATAATTCTTTCAGTATTGTGTCATCGTCTGTGTGTTCGGCCTCGCTATGAGTCTCTGTTCCAGAAGAACTTTTCAATCAAATTATAATATGCTTAATTTTTCATATATCAATAATGGAAAGGATCGTTGCCTCCAGTGCTGTATATGCCGGCGAATTCTACGGAACAGATCCCTTGATCGTCTTAAAACTCACCGAGCGATGCGCACTAGTGATAGAAGAAATTCTGCGGCCGGGGCTTCATTGCAGGATGGTGAGATTTCAAAATCTTTTGTGCCATCTAAGTATGCAGATCCTGAAACATCCCTACATCACAATGGTGACAGAGTTGCTGTAACGCCGAATTGTGAAGACAGAAGATTAATGTTACATGAGGATGAAAAACCGATGGTCATCGCAGAGTCAATGGAAAAATATAAAAATGTTGGTGTTCAAGTAAATATGCAGTATTTCCCTGAAGATACTCCTTCGAGTGATCAGCATTTGGTAAAGCAAGCTGAAAATAACCAAGTCTCGATGTACATAGAGGATGTATGCCATTTGCCAAGGTCGCGATGTGATCCAAATAGACTTGTAAATCGTCTAAGACTGTTAATGGCCTCACAGGAAAGTGGGAGATCTGATAATCATGAAGATGAAATTCGAACAATTATTCAAGAATTGAAGTCTGCAGGTGTGATTGCGTGAATTTATCTGAAATCTTCTCATAAGCGGTATCGTGCGCTTTCATTGTTTCAGATTATATGATTGGAGAAGGGAGAGGGTGTGATTTTCAATATTTGAACTAAGGAATGTATTGGATTGTATTGTAACATAAAATAGTGCATTATAAAGATTTCATGTAAATTAACCTCTGTTGGAATCATATGTGCTGATCTGCCGATTAGGTTCATACCTAATTAGATTATTTGAAATATTTAGCAGTAATAGTAACTCTGGAGGTTTTGGAATGTCATGGAAATGTTAAGGTAAAAATAAATAAAAAGAACTCTTTGATGCAGAAACATAAATATTGTTTATTTCTTTTTTTTATCATGTATAATGCGCAGAGATATCATTTTAACCCACAATATTTACGTTTGTGTCTAATTACATTATTTCTTATTTCTAAATGTTCTGGCATTTGTGGGATGTTCGGCGATTCGAATTGAAGCCTTCGCCTTGCGTGCAGGGCATAAATACGACGATGTTCCATAATTTCCGATCTCCTTGCGTATTCACCAGCCAGCTCCTTATATTTGTCCGCAGCCCGCTTCATCTGCTTTGCCGCTGCATTGAATTGGGCTGCGAGATGCAGCATCTGTTGCTCCATTCCTGAAATAATAATAATAACAACAACAATAATAATAATAATAATAATAATAATAATAATAATAATAATAATAATAATAATAATAATAATAATAATAATAATAATAATGATGATGATGATGATGATGATGATGATGATGATCATGATGATGATGATAAATAGCCAAATATCCAAATATACAAAATTAAGACTATGGGAATGTAGTTAAATCGTAGTGAGTCTATGAAACAGAAACGATAATTTTCAAGAGAAATGTAAATTACTGAAATTTATTAAAGAGAATCGTAAAATTCCTAGAACAATTTTATGTTCACATCAGATGGGCGAATTATATAGAAATTGCAAGTAAAGCGAAAAACATTTAGAAAATGGAAAGGCTTTGATGACTTGAAAAGAAATTTAAATCCTTTTTGAAAATCATTTTTTGCAATTATTGGTGATGATTTTTAAATAGCGTTTGTACTAGTTCAATATAATATTTCACAATTGTAATACTTTACCTTGCCTCTGCGTCCCTGGCGATATTAAATCGATTCTTCGGATCGTCCTCTCCGAAGAGGGAGAAACGAGATTTATGAGCTCTGGTGTTCTGTCTATAAATGGTGAAAAAATAATTAAAATTAATAAGAATCCCTCATTGATTCATGATAAGAGTATGCTGGAAATCTTAGTATGTTTAACCTTTAATTGCATTTTCTTAAATATGCCTTTTTTTAATGATAAAGAGTTAAAAGATTCTACATTTTAAAAACTGCTGTTTTTTCCCTGTTCGGCTTCCTAGAATTATTTAAACTACTAGGTTAAATTCTATATAAAAATTAATATCCAAATATACAAAATTAAGACTATGGGAATGTAGTTAAATCGTAGTGAGTCTATGAAACAGAAACGATAATTTTCAAGAGAAATGTAAATTACTGAAATTTATTAAAGAGAATCGTAAAATTCCTAGAACAATTTTATGTTCACATCAGATGGGCGAATTATATAGAAATTGCAAGTAAAGCGAAAAACATTTAGAAAATGGAAAGGCTTTGATGACTTGAAAAGAAATTTAAATCCTTTTTGAAAATCATTTTTTGCAATTATTGGTGATGATTTTTAAATAGCGTTTGTACTAGTTCAATATAATATTTCACAATTGTAATACTTTACCTTGCCTCTGCGTCCCTGGCGATATTAAATCGATTCTTCGGATCGTCCTCTCCGAAGAGGGAGAAACGAGATTTATGAGCTCTGGTGTTCTGTCTATAAATGGTGAAAAAATAATTAAAATTAATAAGAATCCCTCATTGATTCATGATAAGAGTATGCTGGAAATCTTAGTATGTTTAACCTTTAATTGCATTTTCTTAAATATGCCTTTTTTAATGATAAAGAGTTAAAAGATTCTACATTTTAAAAACTGCTGTTTTTTCCCCTGTTCGGCTTCCTAGAATTATTGAAACTATTACGTTCTTTAAATGGCTTTAACTAAAACATCCCTTCCTAAACTTTCTTATATTTTAATTCTGTGAAAGGCCTCCGATATGTTACACAGCTACAACCACCCTTACATTCATGTCATATACAGAATGATTAAAAATATCATGTTATAAAACGATTTAGAATCTCAGAAATATCTGATATTTCATTGTAAAAAGATCCTATATTTTTCCAATATAGTTTTTAAAACACTTGGCATGTAAATGGAATATATTTTATATAAAAGTAAATGCTTAATAACTTACCAGACATTTCCAGATGTGGCGATTATTCTTGATTCGCAAATCGATGAAATCTATTGTTGTCAAATCACTGTTATTTATTGAGCTCGAGGTGTTTATGCGCTAGATAAATCTCTTGCAGTGCAGTCATTAGGCTAATTTAGCTTATTTATACCGAATGTAAGACTCATGATAAACGCCCATAATGGTACGATCCCTTTCTCTTTTTTAAATGAAGTTGTGTTATTGGTTATTTTTTATATTTTCAGGTATCTTATGATTGGTTCCTTTAAATATAATATTTTTCATTGGCTGAAAGGAATTATTGTTTTTCAGTATATCAACACGGAGGGCGTGTCCTTAATTTATGAAGGGAAGATGTACAGACGTGAATTTTGTCACGTACACATATTGGAGGCTTTTTCTTGGTTTTTCCCTACAAATTAGATTTGGAATCTTATAGTACAATAGACGTTTACTTTTCAAAGATGAGAGATAGAACAAGTATTTCTTCTAAATGTATTCAAAGTGTTGTTTTCGTAAAACACTTGCTTCCTAAGGTTTTCCTGTACATTGGTTACATAAAAGGCTTTTGTTACTTGTTAAAAGATTTTAAAGAAAGGATGTTTTTGAAAGAATTGGAATTCCCTACAAATATGTTTTTTGGTATCTTATAGAACAATAGACGCTTACTTTTCAAAGATGAGAGATAGAACAAGTATTTCTTCTAAATGTATTCAAAGTATTGTTTTCGTAAACACTTGCTTCACAAGGAATGGACTTTCCAGCACATTGGTTAGATAAAAGGCTTTTGTTATTTGTTAAAGGTTTTCAAGGAAGGGGTGTTTACATTTTCTCATGAATATTTCTTATAAAGGTTGCTTTTAAAGTTTAGGTGTGCAATTAATAAAATGGTTGATGTAGCTTCTCTCTACTTGGGTTAATATGGTATAAGAATTGGAAAATGTCTTGACAAAGCAATTCGACCTTTAAAAATATAAGGTTCTGATATAGATTGACATACATGAGGTAAAATTGTTAAAAAGCTCTCCACATATATGTGTAAATTTCCAAGGTTGAGAATATTATGGTTGAAAAAACAAGTGAATAAAAATATTAAACTACAGTCCGATGCAGATAATACAGAACTCCATATATACCATTTTAATATAAGTTAGTCGATTTAGAAGTGACTAAATGACGTTGAAAAATGCTAAAAAATGGAAACTTCTACCTGCACCGCATCAGCCAAAAGAACCATCTTTCTGAGAAAGGTTCTGATATAGATTGACATTTCGTATAAAGGTTTATTATATATTTTGAATAGATGCGATGTTTCTTAGACACTTCATAATTATCTAAGTACATATGTATTTTTGCTAACTGTGCGAAGTAAACTTTGAAGTGTTTTACATTCTTATTATTTGAATATTTTACAAATTTATTTGTTCTTTAATTATATATAAAAATCTTATCATTGAATATTCTCATTTCCTTAGAAGTATAAAAAAATCGTTAGTATGGTTTCCCTTGATGAGGAATATTCGACCCCTAAATACCCGAGGTTAATAAAGGAATCTCTGAGTAAAATTAATCCGTCTTTTACGCTCAATGCAGTACGAAACGCTGAGAACCATAGCAGCTATATTTACCAAAAATATTAAACTCATTTTTTTTTAATTTTTGTCTACAGGATTTATATATAAAGTGTTATTATTTTTATGGTCTTTTTGTTTACTCGTATAAATCGAAGTATTCTTTACTTTTAAAAGGACGGGAATTCCTAAAGTTATACCTCTTCTTATGAATGCCTAAACATAATGCCCTTTCCGAAACTATTTCAGATATAAATCGAATTATGCATTTATTTCTTGAGAAAGATATTTCAAATAAAATAATACATATTTTCATGTGTTAATCATCTTGCAACACAGAAAGAGTCTAAGAACATTGTCCTGCTTCACATTGTGACCGCAGATAAAGATCTCCATTTTACCTGACTATGTGCGGTGCAATGAAGCATAGTCCACCACAGGCTTGGGCTATTATGTGAAAAATACAATTAGGAAGAAATACTCTGAACGCTTCGTTGTTATGTTCCGACGTCATTATTCTTAAACACGAGGGAACCTGTTTTTGCATGAATGAAATTGCTAGAAATGTCGCAAATTGTCTGCAGTTTCCCTATTGTGCATCACCCTTTTACATTCAGTGAATACATTTATCGATATCTGATACACTATATATTTCCTTATTTTAATTTATCAAGCTACGTCACGCAACCAAAGGTGCTTTGATGTAACCCGGCAAAAGTTGGTCGCATGTGAGAAATCACGTTATACGCCTCCCGCCGCGCCGATTATTTAATTAAGTAATTGATCATTTCTTTATTATATAATAATTATATATTCATTTGTTTATTGATTAATTTAATTATTTCTTTATTTAATTATTTGTTACCTAATTAGTGGCGGCTCTTTTGAGAGATTTTAAAATATTAGGTCGATTCTGTGACGTCATTAATTTCGGGATTTTGTAAACTCAAAGGGGTGGAGATAATTGCTTATCAGATGTCGGCATCTCTTTGAGGGGTTTTAAAATACTGTGCTGACTTTGACTCGATTCTGTGACGTCACTGTTGGTCGTGTGCCTGGTTGGCGTGTTTTATGACGCCATTCATGACGTATGCCATTTAGAGGTGTGTCTGTGACGTCATTCGTGCTAAGAGATGGGCGGCACTTTTAAGGACAAAGAGGTGTGATAATAGGATTACATTGTAATCCAATTAGCGCTATTGTTATCTCATTAGAGGCGGCTCCTTTGAGGGGTTTTAAAATATTGTTCTGGCTTTGAGTCGATTCTGTGACGTCACTGTTGGTCGCGTGCCGGGTAGGCGTGTTTTATGACGCCATTCATGACGTCTGCCATTTAGGGGTGTGTCTGTGACGTCATTCGTGCCATAAGGGGGGCGGCACTTTCAAGGACAAAGGGGTGTGATAATAAGATTACATTGTAATCCAATTAGGGCTATTGTTATCTAATTAATGGCGGCTCCTTTGTGATTTCAAATCGGCTTTATCTATCTACTTGCCCCTCTTACTGGAGTGCTTATTCAAGTCCCGTGGCCTCCAAAAAGGACAGGATACATCTTGGATGAGCCTTGTCTAATCACTATCAACAATATAATCTAAATGTTCAGAATATATTGCGATTCGTTTATGATTTTTAATTGTAATCAAACAAATCTAAATACCATTCTGCAGTTTAATTAAATCGTGAATTACTACAAATTAAACATTTCACTTCAAGAAAGGGCAAGGAACAGCATAGGATCACGTGGAGACAGTTTCCTTCGAGACGGAATGTCTGATAAGACAAGAATACCGTTGGAAATTTTCCTTTGCATTTAGTGGAGCTTATCAGAAGGTAGCGAATTAAACAGAAACTGGTAGTTTTTGGTGTTTTGGTGATACTTGTCTAGAAACAATGATAAATTCGAGTCCTGTATTTGCCTTTGCAAAAAAGCTAAGTTCGCAGACAGTGCTTCCTCTGTCTTTTGTGTGTGTGTGTGTGTGTGTGTGTGTGTGTGCGCGCGTGCGTGCGTGCGTGCGTGTGTGTGTGGTAATTTACGTCCTCCAACGTAAAGTCATACCGGACGATGAATGAAATGGGTGAAATGATGCTCAAAAGAGTCAGGGTCCATGGAGCTTAGAGTTACCCGACATTCGTCTTTTAGGATAAGGGAGACGGGACCTCTTGAACGTGACGCAGACACGCTACCACCCACGCTACCGAGGCGGGCTCGTTTTGATGGCTGGGCCTTCAAATCCATAGTTGCCGTGTTCTATTCCCAAATTTGAGGGTGGGAATTTTTTCCAGCCGATGCAACAGACGAGTGGTAAAATGTTTGCTTCTCACCCGGCAACGCGTTTTTCACCCCAACTGATTAAACGGCGCTTTGGCAGGTTTCTCCTATGTACTCCAGTTCTACCGCCATTCACACCATCCATTGCTGCATCATCATCATTTTCATCTTTATAACCATTCTTTCGTTCACAGTCCTCCCTAGTAAGAATGAATGCATGAATTGAAATTAACTACAATGCTCTACCCCTTTCATGTGGAACTTCTGGCTGAGCAGTGACCTCTGATATCATCATGTATAATTTACGGAGGGGATTCAGCTCATCGACCAAACTGATCTTTTGTAGCTATGCCCCAAGTGGGGCAACCCCGGGAGGAAAGACGAGGCGAGAGGAGATAGGACAGTTGACCCCAAGCAGTCATGACAGAGCAGAGGGCAGGGTCCCAACCATGGATCACTTTTGAACTCCCCGGCGGTCTAGTGCAACCGGCATCCCACCTACCGTGGTCCTGAAATGGCCCTCTAAACCAGAGACCACTATGCCGGAGGATGATGTTGCTTATCAATAGCACAGAATTCTGCCATGCAGTGCCAATACTCCCGCCGACACTGCTATCCTGAAAGAGGCCACCAGATGGGATTGGGATTTCATTACGGAGGGGAATCGGTACGTAGGCCACCATGCTGGGTCCATTGTTCCTATGCCCCCAAGTGGGGGCCCTCCTGGCAGGAAGGATGAGGCAAAGGAGACAGAGGGTTGCCGACCCAAGGAGCCACGACAGTACAGAGGGCAGGGTCCCTACAGTTTACTTGGATAGAGACCTTCCCCGACAGGCCAAGACAACGAACCCGCTCCCCTGCAGCGGGACGGCAACGAGCCCAGCAGCCGAGCCCAGCAGCCGAGCCCTAATGGTTCCAGGCAGGTGATCCGAGTCCCAAAGGTTCCTGGCTGGTGGTCCCGAAATGGTCCCAGCAGAGTAGCGGAGACCGGTAACCGATCCACCGAAGGAGGAAGTAGTTTTCCTAGAGCATATCATCCTGCCATGCACCGCCGAGACACCCGCCAACACTTCTACCCTGTAAGACCACCAGATGAGAGATGATGTGAAATGATAATGGAGATGAAATGGAGGGACAGGAAATTCGGAGGATGTAATTAACCTACCCAGCATTCGCCTAGCGACGCGGAAAATCCCCGATAAAACCCATGGGTCAGGCAGGTTGGCCATGGGAATCGAACCCGGGCCTCCGGAATGCGAGCCACAGACCTGCCTGAGACATAAACAGTTAAAACTTCAACACGTGTTTTGCTAAGAAAAGCTCCCAAAAAATCGTATAAGCGAGAGAACGCTTGTTTTCAACAAATACAGAAAAATCACTTTATTTTCAAAGAGGTTGCAGATTTCGGCAAATAATTGGGTAAAGCATCTTTATGTCATTCAAAATATTTTAGGAGATTACATGATTAACAACAAGAGTGCGTTTTGCACTGACTCTTTTAGTTAAAAAAGACTAAATTCGTTTTAGGAAACACCAAGTTGTAATTCTCCTGAGCGTCTTGGTGATTACTTAGATTGCGAACAGAACAGTTATTCCTCTTTTCTACTTGTTTCATTCAAGTGTTGTAGTTTCTATGTCGTAATCAACGCGCATAAGATGTCCTTCGGTGGGACAACTTCTAACACTTCTTCCTTAACATAGAGATAAAAATTGTGTTTGTACTTCATGACATACACTCTCATCCAAGGCCAAACATAATTACATTAAACTATTGGCTGGAAACCCCAAATATTTGTTCTTCAAGATGATTGGCAAAAGTTTCGACGCAGTGAAGGATGACTGAAAACAAATGATGAGAATCTTACCTCGAAAGTGATTTATCAAGACTATTGCGTGGATGTACCATGTTATATGTAAGATAGGGCAACCAAATATCGCCCATCTTAGGAAATGTTAAAAAAATGTGCGTAATATTCAGCAGATTATCCTGAAATTAACACAAAATTTACATTATACCAGGTGAGTCAGCTGCCCCTCTTTATTCTAATATATTCAACCAGCAGTCTAATGTGAAAACCTTGACTCTTTTAGCACAAAAGCCGCTATTGCAACTCTGCCCTTCTATTTGGTAATATACGACATAGAATTAATCATTACAGTCCTGAATGAGGACCAAGAAGCTGCGGAAAGCTTAAATAAAAGACGTCTTTTCATGCATATAATACTAACAAGGTGATAAATGGATGAAGGAATACGTGGCAACGTTTTTTTTCTCTTAGTCTTTATCGTCTATATTTTAATTGCTAATTTATTTATTGTTGCTATTGGTTCTCTTTTGAACCAAACACACTAAGTTACAATCGGATAATTAGGGATTTACAGGGGTTAGCTCACATATAATTGCCCCAAACTCACTCTACCGACAGGCAGGAGAGGTCCTTGCCCTTCAAAGGGACACTACGGGTTATCTTTATCTTCAATTAGGGATCATGCTTAACTGTGTGAGTCTTATTATCTTTACCGTATCTGGTGTTGTAAAACATGTTGGTTTTTACCTTTTTAGGAGCATGTCGAGGACATTAATGTAATAGTTTTTGTTTCATGCTTAAGTCTTATGTTTCATTTTAATTTTTGAATTGTTTCAAACTTGGTTGAATGGGTCGAGCAAAATACCGACCATAATAAAATATATACTACGAATATATAATATATTATATAAATTTATAACTATCTGCCAATGGAAAACCTGGCGATTATTGTATTTTGTAAACACTTACAATGTTATAAAATTTCATTTGTATCATACTATCAAATTACAGGCCCCCAGGGGTAAAACAATGGGCAATAACAATTTTGAGCTGAACACGAAGGATTTGAACCCACTTTGAAGTGACAGAGTGCTGAAGTAACCCATATAATATCGTTTAGGCAATGCTGCCTTACGAGCAGAGTTTCCGAATAAGTAACAGCAGACCTCGACTCCACCTCGGATTTTTACACGGTTTTAATTACAACTACAGTGTTTTGAGCTCATTTTGGTAATTTTAACGCAAATAAAAAGCAGTGCATCCGGCATTACAATTACTGTATGAACTAAAAACTGCCACAATTTCTGCTAGAAGCGAAAACAGACTATTTAATACTTAGCATTTTAGGGCGCCGGGGTAGCGCGGTGGTTTCGTTCGCGGCTCCCGTTCTAAGGGTCCCGAGTTCGATTCCCGGCTCTGGGGTTGGCGATTTTAAGTCGGCCCTATCCACGCCTTCACCTCTGTCTAGCACACGTGAAGTATCCCCTATGCCCAGCGTGGTTCGGAGTCCACGGTAAAAACTGTAGGTCCTCTCACCTCACCGCCATCTTCACTATCACCCTATCATCGGAGGTAATGGACACCGCCCTCTGGGTGCCTCCACCTGAGAAATGGGTCCGGTCATCACTTGGTGGGGTGAGGTTACCCCGAAGGCCAAGGTTGCCATGTGGGGAGCGTTAGTAACTAACTAACTATACTTAGCATTTTTTGACATGGCTGTACAACGAAAACGCGTGTTGACTGAAGATTTAAATCTAATTGGTTCCACTGTGTAGATCTGCCATTTTGTGTTCCAATGTTATCGTCAACTGATGCATGTGAGAGGTTGTTCCTTCAGGGACATGTTTAAAGGTATGCGTGTGTGAACGTACGCTAATAAAAGTTGGTAAAGTCGTTTGAAATTGACAGTGGAGCTCTCTTTATCTGGGTATGAGGTTTTTGGAATCGACATGCTTAGTGATTGCTTTCTGTCCCATACAACACTTATGCACTGAGTTAGCTATCCTTTCCCCATAAACTGTTCTGCAAATCATCCATTAGAATGCATTCAAGAAAGGCGTAAGGCACTGTGTCGCTTAGCAGGTTGCATGCATTAAAAATAAAAGGGGCAGGTGATACATAATACATTATTAATTATTATTGTTGTTGCCGTTACTGCTATTGCTGTATTCGTTTGTTTAGCTGGAGAGAAAATAAGTGCAAATTACGTACTAAGAAAACATAGTTATATATGAAAGTAATTCAGAGTTTTTAAAGGAGCAGCATTAATAATAAATTAATGGTTGGACAAACAAATGGAGAAGCTGCGAGAAACGTGACAGGACGCAGAACCCCAATTGGTTCCAAGAGGACTTCCTGACTACAGGAAAAGCAATCGGTTTCTTCTTATTGGATTGCATCATACAGGCGAGCCCACCAAGGCCGATGAGTGGCGAAAACATATAGTATACCGGTTGTCAAATCTCGTTCAGCTTCTGCTTTCCGCCGGAAATTGTGCGGGTATACTGTGCTCCGAAAACGCGACAAGGTTGCCTACCCACAACATAACTGCTCAAGGATTCAGAGACACTTACATACGTTGGTTCATTTTTCTTCTTCCTCGTCTTTTTCTTTGAGTAGCCTAATCATCACGGACCGGGTTATGATGACATAAAAATGTGGGGAAAATAATCTAACTTGTTTAAAATAACATCATTATAACAAAATTACCCTATAACTGAGACTAGAGCGTAGAAGCTTATAAATTAATTTATTTCTGCTATGAGTCCCATACAAGTGAAAACATGGCTCTAACAACAATGATCTATGCAACTCGCAGTTTATAGTCTGATGTGAAAAAGTTGACCCTTTTAGACAAAAGCCGTTATTGCAGCTCTGCCCTTCTATTCGGTAATACAGGACCCAGCATTAATACTTACAGCCCTGAATGAGGACCAATAAGCTACGAAAAGATTAAATAAACGACGGTTTTCATGCATGTACAACGTGATAGACGAATGTTATCCCAAAGAGCGACATAGAATACGGGACAGCCGGCCTAGTGAGTTAGTTGCGGGAATAGGGTGATGCAAAAGTTAGGTTCGAAAACATGTCCCATTGTTTTGGTTTCTTTTTCTTCCGCCTAGTTATCATTGTCTGTACTTTAGTTACTAATTTATTTATTTTTGCTATTGGTTCTTTTGTGAGCCTAAGATACAGGAATGACAGTCCGATAATTAGGGATCATGCTTAGCGTTGTGCCCCTTTATAATTTGTACGGTATCTGGTGTTGTAAACCATGTCAACGAAATTAAATCAAATAATGGAAATTAATTGTTCTTTCACACTGGCCGTGTGTAGGCTAAAGTATGGAAAGATTGGGACAGACTGAAAAATTAGCTTACAGCCAGTGTGAAAGAACAATTAATTTCCATTAATTGACCTAATAGTGGTTAGCTATAAAGCCCGGGCCTTAAAGTACTTACACGTTGTACGTCGCCATTAAGGTAGTTGTCTCATGTGTTTATGAGAACTTCTAAGTGGTTTACCGGAAAAAACACGAGCCAGTTGGAGAATTTAATGTCATTTCGGCACGTTGGCCATAGTAACTCAAGGGTTAGAGAGACTTGACGGCAACCAGAAGATCCGTGGTTCAAATCCCGACTATGGCATTGAATTTTTCAGTCTGACTCAATCTTTCCATACATATTAAATCAAATAGTTTTTGTTTCACGCTTAAATCTCATGTTTCACTTTTTCTACTTAAAAGGAGTTGTGAACGTGTTAAGTTCTCGGTTAGACAGAAAAATAAATTGTCAAAGATTATGGATTGCATTAACGCAGTAAATGTTCAAAATGACAATGCCCGACAGAATTTCAAAGGTTTCAAGAACTGAATGTCTTTACTTTCATTTACGCCAAGCATTGACGAAGGCACAAATAGCTAAAACCACCTTGTATTTGCGAAATGTTTGAAACTTGGTTGAATGGGTCAAACACAATACCTACCATAATAAAATATCTACAACGAACTATAAATATCTATCTATCTGCCTATGGAAAACATGATGGTTATTGTATTTCATAAACACGTATAATATTATAAAAATGTCATTTGTATCATAATATGAAATTATAGGTCACATGAGATAAAATAAAGGGTAATAAATTTTTGAGCTAAATACGAAGGATTTGAACCCAGCTTGCAGGGACAGAGTGGTGAAGTAACCTTTACAATACCATGGTGGACAACACGGCGATGGGGCGGGTTTCCTCCGGGACCTCCGGTTTATCCCGCCATCTCATTCCACAGGTGCTCCATCTTCATCTCATGTACCATCAATGCCTGCGGTGCCGTATGTAGTAAAAGCGGGCGTTAAACACTACACATTTCATTTTTTTTGTACAATACCATTTAGCCAACTCTACCTTGGGAGTCGAGGTTTCTATACGAATAATTAAACGCAGAACTCAGAACCCACCTCGAATCTTTACACGCCTTTTACAGCTTCATAGTGTTTTGAGCTCGTTTTAATAGTTTCTACGCAAATAAGATAAAAAAACTGTATCCGCCATTACAATAACTGTATGGGCTAAACACTGCCGTAATTTGTGACAGAACCGATAACAATCTACCTAATTCTTAGCCTTTTTTGACATGGCTGTACAACGACAACACACACAGCATGGAGGTGTCGTTGAAGGTGAACTCTGCTCCATGGAGCAGGGGCCTTCCACTTGTTGCCATCCCGGGACACTGTCCCTTACTGACATTATGTGGGGATTAAGTCATCAGGCGGTAGGTAGATGGTTGGTTTTTGTTCTTTTTTTAAATTATTTTTTAAGTATGTTTAGAAAGAGAAGAAATAGAAAGATAGAAATGGTATGTAATGGAGATGTTAAGATTTATGGTAAGCCTAGGGATGTTCTTGGATGTTTGTAGGTAGCCCCGGGGTCTGTATCATATTCCCCGAGACCCCTGATAAGATGGTTGAAACTGCATGGTAGGTCAGAATAGAACTTATGTGAAAGATGTAGTTGGTGAGAGTGGGAAATGAGAGGTCGTTGTGTATGTTGATGATGGGGATATACCAATCACCACCTGTAGCAATTCTGAGATAACGGTTTTGCAGGATGTGGAGTTTGTTTAAGTGTGAGGGTGCTGCAGCACCCCAGACTTGACATGCGTAAGTAATAGCGGGTCTCAATATTTGTTGGTATATGAGAATCTTATTCCTGAGACTCATAAGTGACTTTTTGTTGTAAAGCGGGTATAGCATACCCATACATTTTGTGACTTTGGAGGCAACGGATAGAATGTGTGCCTTCCACGTGAGACGCATGTCAAGTTGAACTCCTAGATATTGGGCCTGATTGCTCCAGGGAATGTCTTGGCTGAAGATTTAAATCCAATTGTTCCCATTGTGCACATCTGCCCTTTGTGTTCCAATGTTATTGCCATCTGATGCATGTGATAGGTTGTTCCTTCAGGGGTGTGTTTAAAGGTGTGTGTAAGTGTAGTTAATGAATAACAGTTTGTAAACTCGTCTAAAATTAATATTGCAGCTCTCTGAGTCTGGGTATGCTGTTTTTTTCGAATCGACATACATAATGATTGCTTTCTATCCCATATAACACTTATGCACTGAGTTATCTACCCTTTCTCTACAAACTGCTCTGCAAATCATCCATTAGAAGGCATTCAAGAAAGGAATAAGTCACATATATCGCTTAGCACGTTGCATACATTCAAAAATAAATCGGGGCAGATGACTCACCTGATATATTTACTTCAAGTTCTTGTTTGAAAAATATGAAAATAACATAAATAAAATTATTTTGTTGCAAAACGACAGAATAACCGATTATTGCAAATGAAAAGGTCTTTACAGACCGTGACATCATACAAAGATAAGCGTAATAGAAATTGACTACATCTCACTAACGCAAAATTTGGAAAAGTAACCTGTCTTATAACTATTTTTGGACATGAATTCGTAACTGTTACTAACATCTATTAAACTTAGAAGTAACCACTTCTCGACTGGCAAGCAGTACTTTTCATACTATTTTCTATTTTTCTTTCCAAGAATGCGAAAAAAAGGGCTGTAAGTTACTCCTGTTTTTCAAGTGAATATTGAAAACTCTCTCTGAACAAATTATGAAAAAGGTCAACAACGTAAAAAACTTTGCAGACTGGATGTAAACAAAGGATTTGTGTGTATACTTTAGCATTACCTATAACGCCATAATTGAAAGGTGATATCCATTAGAACCCGGGACCTGGTGTCTCGTCTTCCATTAACCAGATGACAGATATTCTTTGAAGAATCCTTTTGTAAGGGTAGAGTGGTGTAACATTTACTTATCAGTCTTTTATCTGCAGCTTCTGCTATTGTTCCACTTTGTTATATTTCTTTGTTTACCTGGACCACTCTGCAGAACATCTGAGGCGTGTATTGTGGCACTGAAATGTCAAAACAATAGCTGAAAGGGAACAAATGGATTCACTTTCTCCGAAGAAAAGCATTCTCAGTATTTACCGAGGTTTCATGCTCTTCCATTTGGTTTTCACCTGTGTTTATGGATAACAAACTCGGCATCAAATTCCACGTAATGTTTGCCGCACTTCTTGTGAAATAGATGCAGCAACATTCATGTTTTTCATCCAACATCCTCCAAGTCTAGACAAGGAAAGAACAATACTGCAGCCGCTAGCACGTTGGCCAGCTGTCTTCCGGTGTTTTTCTCGTCACACCTGGCATCGGCATCACTGTCTCCCAGGTCAAACATGCATTGCAGACTCGATCGTAAAAGTCATTCATACACACGTTCCTTTGTTCTCATGCTGTTGTGTTAAGGCAATTGAATTTTAAGTCTAAGCAATTCTATAACACATGATAGAACACTGCAGAAACCTTGCAGCAAAAAATACAAGAGCTCTATGCCACATTCCTGTTCGATGATTTGCTTGTTTAACGGAGCGACATTAAGACGTCATTTATTCGAAAATCATAGAGCAAAGTGGTGGCTCCTGTACTTTTGAAATGAAATGCGGGTGGTGTAGTGGAGTTGCTTTAAAAATGAGAATATTAAGTGTACCAGAAAAATAAACTTAACATATGTTCAGCCATCTTACTTAATATACATACGTTCTAGCTGTGTAAGTGATTACTTTTTCCTTTGGTCGCTTACATTCCAAATAAAATGAAAAACAATTATTAGCCATTGCTTCAAGAAGTATCTAAAAATTTACATTGTACTAATGTCCTATATAGTTCGTTTTTAAATAGGTTTTTCTTACACCTTGCTGCATTCAGTAATGGCTAAAATAAATGAATATTACTTGTGTAAATGTATCTTTTTTGTAATGAAGTTCATTTTTTATTCCGAAATTCGGAGGGACCCACACTTGCACAGATATGCGCGAATATATAGATAAAGTTCCTAAATATAAAAGAATTCTGTTACTGCTGTAATTTTCAATAAATATAAGACACTCTAGCTTGAAATATAAAATTGTATTAGAACCTGGCTGTCGTAAATCGGTATTATTATGATCGAACTCCAAACAAATATCTGCCATTTATTTTTCAGAAAGCAAAAAACCAGTTTGCCGTATCATTACAGTCACTGAGAGGTGAAGGCAGGTTCTTTCGACCTGCAGTCTTGCAGCTACTTGGAGTATTTCAAACTCTACCATTTTTTTTTGTCTCTACCAGTAACTCTCTTTTACCTTCTGGAGAGTGGATATGAGGATCGCTGCAGCACTGAGATCGCAGATAAGGTCAAATTCACTTGGGAGTGTACACAAATGTGGCATCCCTTTTAATTGGTTTAGTCCGATTCGGCTAAGAAAACAGCAAACATGTTAAAGGTGGAAACAGTACTCAAGAGTCCTTCCCCCCTCCTACCCAAAGTGTGTCACATTGGGAATGCACATCTTTTGGAGGTAGCAGCCCCTGGAGTTAAACTAGACAGGTGACTGCGAGCAAAAAATGTCGGAGGAAGTTTTACTTCCTCTATCAGGGGCAACTATTTAAGTAGTTAAGAGAAGAACATTTCACCCGAATACAGCAATATACCTCTATTTATAATTTTGGTTTTATTATATATCATTCAAATCTCGAACCCCACTGTCAGCCGTGAGCAGCTTGTTGTGAGGGTCTATGATCAACCCATTTTTTTAAACTGTCACACTGACAGGCAGGGAAGGAATGGAGCGGGATTTAGTGAAAATAGATGACCTTCGGAGCAAACCTTTTAGGGGAGTGGGAAATTGGAGAACAGCTGCTCTGGCTCTTTTGCCATGACATGACGTCACAAAACGATACAATAATAACGATGTAGTTTACTAATGGCACTGAGCGTCTCAAGTCTAGTATTATGAATGAATCTTGTGAACGATATATTCACCTCTCTCAAGCTGGAAAGATGATGACAAAAGGTGTTGAACTTTGGGCGGGCCACATTACCGTTAAAGGGATAACAAGGAAATAGGGAAAACATTTGAAATAACAAAACCTGAGGAGCAAAGAAGATTCATAGACTTTATTAACATAACTCGTTCTCTTGATATGCACGGTAATTCGGCGAAATATTTAAAATACAAATTACAACTAAATACTCTTGGGAAAAAAACTCACACAATAATTGATGCTCTTAAGGAAAACAAGGATTTCGTCATGTGGGTCTCAACGAGAGCATGAGATTAAATAGACTTTGTCTTCAGTTAATTACTGATGCAACTTGTTCGGTTTGTGTAAACAAGAACTATGTAAGAATGTGCTTTCGGTAATTCCAAGAGGCTACTTTCATTATGAATACTCCGAAGTTCACTGCGAATCTAAAATTGCTATAATATGGTTTTGTATTTAGTGGCAATCCTAAAACAGTACAAAATCAGCATTTCGGTATACTTACAGAAACCTATTAAAGCTGAAATCAATGCTTTAGACTCTTTTTTGTTTTCTGTTGAAGTTGACATTACAGATTTGTACTTGCCCGCCTCGGTAGCGTGGATGATATCTGCCTCATGTTCAAGAGGTCCCGAGTTCGAATCTCGGTCAGGGTGGGTTATCTGGATAAGTTTTTTCCGGGGCTTTCCCTTAACCTGAAAGACGAATGTTGGGCAACTCTAAGATCCATGGACTCCGGGCTCATTTGAGCATCATTTCACCCATTCCATTCATCGTCCGATATGACTTAACGTTGGAGGACGTAAATTAAAAACAAAAAACGATTTGTACTTGTACTTGTCATACATAACGAGGGACGGAAAATTAAATGAACGATTTTTCAATTTTATGTAAGTGCCAACTTGTCGACAAAAACACTGTTCGATTTACTGCATGCTATTTTTTATTTATGAATGCAAATTAGTTACACAGCCCCACGATAGAGCGAGTGTTATATGATGGCATTTGAATGGATTTCAACAAGAATCAAGATGTTTTGTGCAACGTTTGGCACATCGCTTGAACTTAGTTCTGAAACTGAGATGTAGTGCGAATTATTTCCCTTCCTATAAATATTATTTGGTCTGAGAAATTCTGAAAATAGTTTCATTGCATCTTGTTGGATTGAAACTGAAGTTTTATATTTATTCTAATTTTATTTTTCAGTTTCGATGTTTATACAACATAACTTTTTAAGAGGTTTACAAAAAAAATCAAAATTTGAATTTCCAATGAAATCTCGAAGCAGCATTTCGTCTGCATACGAGGGTAATTAGGGAAATTATTAATGTACATTTTTACACCATAATCGCAAAACAATTCTTAGGAAAAGAAATAGAAGAAAGAAAGAAAAAAGGAAGAAAATAGAGCTAGAAAAACAGTTCTTGCTACCTAGTAACAATTTAGACTATATCAGAACTTTCGTTGTGCAGTTCCCTGAATACATGTTTTGGTCATTCTATATGACACATTTATCACCATAAAAGCACGACATAACACTATATATACCGCAAAGTTTACTGAAATTACGGTATGTGCGTGTGTGTGTGTGTGTGGGTTGGGGGGGGGGGGGCCCTCGTGTTCGTCCGTGCGAGTGTCTATTTGCGTTCACGTGCGCGTGCACAGCTGATCGGCCAGCATAACCATGGCTTAAGTTGTATTTATGTATCTTGGTGACATCTGCTATAAAGAAACAGTCTACAGTTTGGAAATGCTCTCTAACAAATACCTATCCTTAACTTCAGTGAACAAACATTATTCAATAAAGTTTGGTATTCTATCTTCTATATCCTTGTTCCAATATGCATGAGAATTATCCGACAGGAAAGGCCAAGCAATAGAAAAATTGCATCATGCAGAGTCCGCTCATGTTCAAGGAAAAATTTAGAATTGAGGAAAAAGATCGCAACTATGACACTAGCAATACGTCTGCAGTAATTGTGGTCCTACGAATGAAGGATTCTATGGGCTAAACTATTCAGATCCCCTGAAAAAGAAATGAAAGACAAAATGAATGCAAACTTGACGTAAAACATGAACCAAATCCTTTTTCACTTAGCAGAAAAACGAATCTTTACCAAGTTATATAGGTTGCTTCGTAGTGTCATATTATGTTTACTTTTAGGTTTATATTAACATTATATATATATATATATATATATATATATATATATATATATATATATATATATTCGTAATTTCTTTGTTTTCAAGTGCAACTATAGTGTACTGCAAACAGAATTTTCCGCCATAATTTTAATACAATAACCTTCTATTCTAAATTTCATTTCCCTTTTGCCTTCCTCGAATGGAAGATTTCTACATCGCAGGACTCACAAGTGGTGCTCTGGGCTGAGACACCTGTCGAGGAGCATAGAATTTTGGATCCGAGAAAATATCCAGGAGGATCAGACCACCAGGAGGGTGATATGAAATGGCAGTGGAGTAGGTGAAACGAAGGGTGATTATGGAGCAGTTGGTGGAATGAGTGGCGGGGAAACAAGATAACAGGCCACCTAAATAACAGGCAGGCGTTCCAACCATGGCAAAACGCTTCTTCTTCTTCTTCTTCTTCTTCTTCTTCTTCTTCTTCTTCTTCTTCTTCTTCTTCTTCTTCTTCTTCTTCTTCTTCTTCTTCTTCTTCTTCTTCTTCTTCTTCTTCTTCTTCTTCTTCTTCTTCTTCTTCTTCTTCTTCTTCTTCTTCTTCTTCTTCTTCTTCTTCTTCTTCTTCTTCTTCTTCTTCTTCTTCTTCTTCTTCTTCTTCTTCTTCTTCTTCTTCTTCTTCTTCTTCTTCTTCTTC
>CM060951.1:119514532-119544532 GCA_030765055.1 Mantis religiosa | reverse complement strand
CAAAGTGAAACTGATTAAATTTGGGCTGTATCATATTTGCACTAAGTTACATCTGTGGTATAAATGTTAAAAAGCTAGCGTTATTAGTTCAACATTTCAAATTTTCAGTCATGGATATCGTTAAGCATCTATAAATCCCAGCCTTAGTAATGGATTGGAGGAACTCAAGATAATTCCAAAGAATTAGCCAAAATAGACATAGTGTGATGATGAGACAAAAACAAATGACCGTCCAGCAAACTCAGGAATGCCAATCTATACCCAAAATCAGTGGAGCCCAAGAAAGATATTGAGTTAGATCCTTAAAAGATGCCATGATGGAAGAGGCACGGCAAGTCTGCATAAGTTCGAAAGAGACTTCGTAATATCGAATTGTACAGTCGATTCAAGCGTTAAATGTATCAAAGGAACACACGAAACCGAATCACTGACCAGAGCTCTGTATGCTGAGAATTAAGCATTTGAGCATATAATGAAATTCCGGGGAACCTAATTACATTCCTGAATCTGTTTTGGGTGATTATTAGCTATTCTTTGATGTTTTGTTCTATTCAGTACCTTTCATGCAACACTAAACCTGAGTTTATCACTACATATATTATTCTAGTATGCTCCTGTATTAAACAGAAACTTGGGTTGCTTCCAGAATTCTGAACTGCTATAGTTCACGTTCTTTTCTAAACTGTTTGTTTAATATAATACTTTAATTAGTTCCTAGTCGACTGAAATAAGTCAGTCTGGCATTCCATCCTCTTTACGTACTCAGTTTTAATAGATTAACTTTGACATATATACATGAGGGGTAAAACTACACGTTTTTATACTTTTAAGCGGGTCTGTCATATCTATATTTTCTGGATATTTATAATCACCATTGCTTGACATCAAAACCAACGTGCGTATTTTCTTCTAAGTCATTCATCGAAGATAAGGATTCAGCGTTGGAGTAGTGAAAAAATGCTGCCCTCAAACAATCTCACATCGTACCAACCATTGAGGTTGAGAACAATAGAGAGGTGACCAATCTCTCTGAAGGAAAGAAATGATTCAAGAAGAAACGAGTCTAGACAAGTGAGATTAAAAATTAAAGTTGACAATATCATGCTTCAAACGTGCTAAGTTGGGAACAGGGAGACGTGACCAACTATACTAGCTATTGAAAACAAACCGATGAGATTTATTATTAGAGTACTTGCAGTACACTAGAAGTATATGATGTCTTTGTTTGTAATTTACGTCCTCCAACGTTACGTCATATCGGACCATGAATGGAATGAATGAAATGGTGCTGAAATGCGCCCAGGGTAAATGGAGCTTGGAGTTACCCGACATTCGTCTTACAGGATAAGAAAGGAACTTTATCCAGGTAACTCACCCAGACCGAGATTCGAACTCGGGATCTCTTGAACGTGAGGCAGACATGCTACCGAGGTGGCCTATCTGATGTTTGCGAGGTATACTTAACTTTACTAAATGATGAACACAACAAAATGATTCAAATGATTTGCATGCAGTACACCCAAATAAAGTTAAAAAGTCGAATGTCCTGTAACACTTTCGCTGTTTTGATGAAAATGGTCAACTTTAAATGAAAGCAAACGCGCTGATTTCAAAAATAAGAGTTTTCGTGTAACACCTGCCATTTTTATGAGATTCGATTCTTGTATATTGGACACAATATAATTATTTCAGTATTTTTAAAACTTATTTTTTGATTTGTGAGAAACCCTTACGTGATAGAGAAAAATGGAAAGCACCGTTCAATTTAGCACATCAAAGTTAGTAACATGACCTTTCAGATCGCAAACTGGTGAACAAAATTTTTATTTTGCAGGACAGAATTAATATCGAACAGTGCTATTTGTCTGTAAAACTTATTTAAAAATAGACACATTTTATTACTTTCACTTATAAAGCTCATTAATGCAATTGTTTACAATTACACTACTTTCTAATTTACTTTTATTTATGTTGTTATAAATTATGCGTAAAAACTAATTTTCTACTACTTATTAGTGGTGATGAGTATTTATCAAAATTGTTTGAATACGTATTTGTGAAGCTACATATAAATGATAAAGCACTCTAGTATAACAGTCAAATGTTTAAAGAAAATTTTCCCGTATTAAATTTTTGTATGCTCTACGATATACGAAAATTTAGATCAGAAACGAAAATGTACAAGGGCTATTTAATAAAGAAGGATCATTTTTTTTGACAAGTATCTTTACTCATCCTCATAATTTTATGGTCCTTCTCAAAATAGTCTCCCCTAGTCTGCGATGCACTTGTCCCAGCGTTTCTGCCAGTCTTCAAAGACATGCTGGAAACAATTTTTTGAGAAATCTATCAAAATCGCCTCTGCAGCCTTCACCACTGCTTCTGATGATGGATAATGCCTCCCACGAAGCGTTTCTTCAAGTTAGGGAATAGAAAAAAGTCACATGGGACTATAGTGACCATAGTGAGGGTGATGGATGCACTTCACGTTGATTTTTGCAAGATATTCAACAACAACATCGGCAATATGCAGCCGCGCATTATCGTGGTGTGGCATCCAGCCTGCTTGGGGAAATGTGGTCTTTTGCGCCTGATATGGACTTGCAATGTTTTCAGGACATCGCTGTAGTATTGTCCAGTTACTGATGTGTGTAGGTACAACATGCTGATAAACCATTCCATGAATATTGTCACCTAATTATCGGAAGGCACGGCCTGCTAGCAGCTGGGTGGGCCACAGGAGGCATTCAGACCACGCCTACCCATTTATCTTGTGGCGTTCACTGAAGGGGATGGTGAGGAAAGTGTCACTGGTCGCTGGCCACCTCTTTCCCCTTCCCTGACGTCTGGAACAGTCGGGATATTTCATCTAACCCGGAACCTTCTAGATAGGTCAGTTGGTCTTATATAAGCGACGTGCCGGGCTGGAGGTGAGTTCAGTTCTTGGCGAGCAGCCGTGAGGAGCGCCGTGCTAGCGAAAGGACTGGAAGACTGTGTACGTGTATCAGAGGAGCTGTACGTAATTGTGAGTGTGGAGTGGACCTGTGACAGACGAACTGGTGAATTGCAATTGTGTGCGCTACGCAATTCTGTGTAATCGGCAAGTGTTCCAACTGTAATTCGGTGGAAATAAAGAACATTTTGAGTTTGTGCAATTGGACTTTTAATTTCACGAACCCACAAAGTTACAATATCAAAGAATGAGATGACCAAAACTTTACCAGCAGAAGCAGCCGCTTTTGCTTTTTTGGGGGTTGATGATGGAGAGTTCCACACTGAGCTTTGCTGTTTGCTCTCAGGATCAAAATGATGTAGCCAAGTTTCATCAGCAGTGATTACGATTAAAAGAAACTCCGGATCTTCCTCTAACATCAACTTTAACTGCATGCAGACGTGCATGCGAATGTCCTTTTGTTCGGGAATCAACAGTCTTGGAACTCCTCGCGCACAAACGCGTCTCATGTGTAATGTTTCTGTCACCAACGTGTGGGTGGCACCCAATGAAATTTTCAGTATTTCAGAAAAGGATCTTAAGGTAATTCGTCAATCCTCTCTCACAATGACAGCAGCAGTGTTGATGTTTTCTTCCGTAAGAGCAGTAACTGGAGCACCGGGTCCACCTTCCTTTGAAATTGATTGTCTCCCTTCTTTAAACATTTTAAACCACCTTCGAGCTGTGATGTAGGAAAGAACAGGCTCTCCATAGGCCTCCTGTAACACTGTATAGGCCTCAACTGAATATTTGTTGAGACGAAAGCAGAACTTCAAAGCCTCATATTGTTCCTCGCGTGTTACCTCCATTGCAGCGATAGGCGATACCGAACATGTCTGAACTTGCCTGGTTCTCACAGGCGGGAACCAGGAGTACCAACAATGAAACCACTACGGTGTGTTTGTTTCACATTAAGCTAACAGAATATAATAAGACTGAATTTGAGTGCGAAAAATTATGATTATTCTTTATTGAACAGCCCTTCTATTTTAAACGATTAAAATAATAAAAAAGCATTTCAACACGTATGTTGCTAAAATTTCTACAGGTTTCTGAAAGCAAGAATGTTTCATCTTCTATGATTTCACAAATACACAAAATCAATGTGTACAAAGAAAATTTAAATTGTACGTTCATTCTACACGAATAGGATAAACATATACATTTTAGTCAAACCCTTAAAACCATATCTCAAAAATTAAAAAAAAAAAAAAAATAGAAAATAATAATAATTTCAGTACAGAATACTTAGAAATCTTTGTGTCATACTCGCATCCATGGAAGGATGAAATTGAATATGAAATATATTGATAGAAGCACTGCTGGAACCTCTTTAAATTCAATGGAACGAAGTGGTTTCTTTTTTCCTTTTTTTTAATTTGCTTCCTGCAAGTTGTCATATCGGATAATGAATGAAATGAGTGAAATGATTCTCAAAGAGTCCATGTTCCATAGAACTTAGAGTTTCAGGATAAGGGAAATCCCCTTATAAAACCTTACCCGGGTAACTCACCCTGTCTAGATTCGAACTCGGGACCTCTTGAAGGTGAGGTAGACACGCTACCATCTACGCTACAGAGGCGAGCACGGAAGTGGTTCCTCTGCGGAAACGATTCGAATACCATTGTGCTGAGTTTTTTTTTTGTGGTAGTTTTCTGGGGTTTCCCCAGATTGGTAAACGAAATCTTAGTGGCTCTTTTCTATCACGAATGCCTTGTCATACACGTGTGTTTGTGGGTTGCAAGACCAGAGACGGCGGAGGGACAGTAGAACTGTTTCCTTACACTTGAATGGTCCTTGCTACGTGTGGTGCTTCAAGATCACGCAGGTAATCATTAAGGACTCCATCCTCGCTTCTCTACATCGGCGTCCGAGACTAGTAGTCCTTTGTTTCCTTACTTCACCCATTCCTCCCAGAGATCATGTAAGACACAAAAGGCCAACTGAGGTAGTCTAAGTGAGGTGTTCATCTTCAGTAGCTGGGGTCCCTAACCATCTGATTATTATCCTGACTATATGTAATTTCTACGCTCAACTTAATACTTACTATAATAGATAAGTGGTGGAGAATTTATTCAATAAGAACTCAAGCCACTCAGTAATCATTTTCTGTTCCTGACTACTGAATACATTGCTCATAATATGTTAGTACAGTTTTACAAGGAAATAGATGGTATGCTTATTTCGTTTACGTGTCTGAAACTCTTAATGCTCGTGATATAATTTTGATGTGTTTACGGTAATTGAGCAGACAGTCTGGTATGCAACACTGACAAAACATGCATTGAGAGTGAACCAAGACTAGTTACCACGTTGGCATACAATTACTACAAATCAAGAGTCTGAATGAGTAGTATCCTGTCGTCCTTGTGAAAGATTGAAACATTAATTTGGAGAATTAAGGTGCAATGATGAGGTCCAAGGTTTTGAATATGAACAACAAGAACCTATACCTACATACATCACAAGACTGGTTACGTAACTACGTTTTCAATTATACGTATGTTTTTACTTTAACACCTAAAATGTGTAGAAGTGTGTAATGTTTAACGTCCGCTATTATTAAATGTGGTACCGCAGACGGTGACACTGATAATACATGATGATTATGGAGAACCGGTGGAATGAGATGGTGGAAAGAACTGGAAATCCCAAAACCCCTCCCCCTAGCGACGTATTGTACATCACAAATCTCACTTTGCGGTCGCCTGGGTTCGAACTGGAGCAGGATTTGTATATGGGATGATAATAATGCCACGGTCTTCTCGTAGATTATCTCGAAGCTGGATTCTGGAACTTACCTCGGCTGCTACTGTTTTAACATGAGATCCAATTTCAGGGCGCGGTCGCAGATGAGAGGTGATGGTAGAGTTGTGACTTTGGAATAATTTTTCAATACTTTCTTTCCCAAATTATATTTTTTAATTTAGCTAAACAGTTTGAAAGAATCATTTTAAGCACTTAACAAATAATAACTTTTGATGAACATCGATATTATATAATATTAATGAATACAGTGTGACTTTGTGGGTTCGTGAAATAAAAGTCCAATTACACAAACTCAACAATGCTCTTTATTTCCACCGACTTACAGTTAAGCTCTTGCCAATTACACAAAATTACGTAATGCACACAATTACGGTTCACCAGTTCGTCCGTTACAACTTCACTTGTACTCGCGATTACATAAACTCCGATACTCATACACAGTTCGTACAGTCTTCCGTTGCACAATCTTTTCGTTCATTAACACGTCACTGACTAACTCTTACACCAAGAACTGCGACTGTCTTCTCGCTCACACCAACTGATTGACCAACTCAACACAGCACAACAACTGACACACACTGTCTGTCTGTCCCTCTTTATATAGGAATATCCCGACTTCTGGTGTTTACAAGATTGTTCTAGTAACAGAAAGATCGAGAACCAGGTGGAAGGAAAACAGACGCACAATTATGTTTCTTTCCGACCACTGGCTGTCACCACTATAAGACAAACGAGGGAGAGGTGTGGCTAACGCGGTCCTCCCCTACCTTCCGTTCGCAGCTGGTACAGGGTGCTCCAGCGGTCCCGTTACACTGCTCCCTCCTCAAAGCTGTTCGCCCCCGAACAGCCCCATCGTAGCGTGCGAGGCGGTCCAGGTGTACCACCAGCATCTGCCCGGAGTCTGAGCCAGAAGTAGCGCTGCCGTAGTTTGTGAATCATTCGGTTCGCTCCCAGGTGTCCTCCTGAAGTACCGGCGTGCACTTCCTCCAAGGCTTCCGGGACCTTGCTCCGGGGAAGTACCAACTGTTCTCTCTGCGCCTTCCCATCGGGTGACTCCCATACCCGGAATAGCACGCCCACTCTGGTCTTCAACGAGTCCCATTGGGCCCAGTGCGACTTGTAGGTGGCGCTCCTCGGTGCGATGTCCTCCCAGGTTGGCCTCGTCCCTGCGTCCACTTCCCTCGAGAGTGGCCCCAAGTCTGCGCCCGCCAGCTGCTCCCTCCTCAGGCCTGCGCTATCCCAGCCTTCAGCAGGCACTGCCACAACTACTCGGACTGCTGCGGCACGCTCCTTCTCTTCCACTCTTGTGCGCTCATGGCCGTCCTGGATCTGCGGTAGGACACCTCCAATGTAATGGCCGCTAGCGTCGGTGTCCACAATGAAGGCGCCACCCGGTTGTGGGAAACCCAAAATTGGAGCACTGCACAGGGTCCCCTTCGGGTGCTGGAAAGCGTCTTCGGCGTCCTCCGTCCACACATAAGGCCGGTTTTCCTCCGTCAGGCGGGTGAGGGGTTTTGCGATGTTGTCGGCCTTTTCCTCTCCTCTAAATCATTAAGGCGGTCGTCTACTTGACCCTTCCGCTCGCCCAGCTTCGCGACGTCATCCCTCACGCCGGCCAACCGTCCCTCAAATTTTGCGGCGAGAGCCTCGTTCGCCACCTTCATTTCCGTGGTCAGTTCGGCCATCTTTGAGGTCATTGTCGTGGCCAAGTTGTTGTTAGCCGTTTCCGTCTTCGCTGTTAATTCGGCCTTCATTTCTTCCATCTTCCCGGTGATGTTGTCCTTAGCCGTCCTGATTAGTTTCAGTTCCGCGGCCAGGTTATTTCTAGTCTCCAGCTTCTCTGTTAATTCGGCCTGCATTTCTTCCATCTTTGCGGCCAGGTTGTTATTTGCCGCTTCTATTTTCGTTATTAATTCGGCCTGAATTTCCATCATCTTCTCCAAAAAATTTTCCACTGCCGCGTCCATGGTTGTAATGTTCGGTGATGTTATCTTTCCGCTTCCTGACACCAGTGTGACTTTGTGGGTTCGTGAAATAAAAGTCCAATTACACAAACTCAACAATGCTCTTTATTTCCACCGACTTACAGTTAAGCTCTTGCCAATTACACAAAATTACGTAATGCACACAATTACGGTTCACCAGTTCGTCCGTTACAACTTCACTTGTACTCGCGATTACATAAACTCCGATACTCATACACAGTTCGTACAGTCTTCCGTTGCACAATCTTTTCGTTCATTAACACGTCACTGACTAACTCTTACACCAAGAACTGCGACTGTCTTCTCGCTCACACCAACTGATTGACCAACTCAACACAGCACAACAACTGACACACACTGTCTGTCTGTCCCTCTTTATATAGGAATATCCCGACTTCTGGTGTTTACAAGATTGTTCTAGTAACAGAAAGATCGAGAACCAGGTGGAAGGAAAACAGACGCACAATTATGTTTCTTTCCGACCACTGGCTGTCACCACTATAAGACAAACGAGGGAGAGGTGTGGCTAACGCGGTCCTCCCCTACCTTCCGTTCGCAGCTGGTACAGGGTGCTCCAGCGGTCCCGTTACAATATGTAGTTTTCGCTATGATATATGCTCCGCAGTCTTATGATTTACTGGTCTTGTCGTTGCTATGGTAAGTCAACATTTTACTATTGGTCCACGTCACAACCAATTATGTTCGTTGTAAGATTCAATAATATTTTTATAACTTTTCTTTTAAATCACTTTTCTACATTGTTTAACACTAAAAATAATATATCTTCTAAATTTACATTAATTTTGTCATTATTAAAATCGTGATTAATATTCAATTTTCTTTTCATCTAATTATCAGATTACTTTCGCACTTTCACTTGTTTTCATAAACCTTCTCTTCCATCAAACACAATCAAAAATTAATTTTAAATAAAATTGAATATAAAATAACTGTTTCAGAACCCGGGCCGCCTTGGTGAGAGTCGAGCGGTCTAACCACTCAGCTACTGGGCAACCAACTTTAACATCTACTCTTAGTAAGTAGAGGAAGTAACCAAGCGTAACGTGTAACACTCGCATTCGGGAGGTTGAAGGTTGAATTCCCATCGACTTTGGGTTTTTCGTAGTTTTCTCTGATTGGTAGGCAGATGTTGGGACAGTATCTAATTTGTTAGGATATTCTTTCCATCATTTCCTTTTCATAGCGTTTCCTTTTCATCTTTCAGGCGTCTTCTAGATTTTGCGGCGTTTGGCGGTGCCGGACAACTGGCGCAGACGCTTGCTCAAAGGAAAGAGTACTGCTCATGGACACCAGGGGCTGTTTGATTGACGGGTCTTTTATTGGCCTCACCAGGCAGCTCCAGCAGTGGACCTGGGTTTGAATACCAGGGACTTCCGCGCATCTCTGTGGCATGTCCGCTTGTGCCCTCTTTCTTCTATAGTGTGATCCATAAAAACCTGAACCATTTCATTAGGCCATAAACCTTTGAACCAATAATAGGACACATGTGCAACTTTGGGAGAATATAACACACAATTGGGAGATTACATTACTCTATTTACATCTCAGAGAAAATGTTGGAAGTGTCCTCCACCAGCATCTATACATGCTTGCACTCGTCTCACTATATTCTCTGACGTTTTACGAAGATGATAGAGGTTATTTCCAGCAAGATGGAGCAACGTACCATACATCTAATGACACCATGGAACTTGTAACCAGTTTCTTTGATAATCGAATGATCTCAAAAGACCTGTGGCCCCTCACATCACCTGACCTAAACTCACCGGATTATTTCTTGTGGGGCAATCTAAAAAATAGAGTGTACAAGAATAGGCTACGGACAATTGATGTTCTCAAGGAATCCATTCGAACCTAAATAAGTAACATTGACGAGGATACTCTCCGTAAAACTTCAGAGAACATGGTGAGACGAGTACAAACATGTATAGATGTTGGTGAAGGACACTTCCAACATTTTCTCTGAATTTAAATAGTGCAATATAATCTTCCAATTGTGTATTATATTCTCCCAAAGTTGCAAGTGTGTCCTATTATTGGTTCAAAGGTTATGGTGTATTCAAGTGGTTCAGGTTTATATGGATCACACTATATTAACGACCTTTAACTGGGTGTATAGGTCAATGAATACAATGGATAAAATCTGCTGGGCGAGGTGACGCCTAACATGTTCACTGTCCACGGCTGTCTTCCTAACTTTATTTATTTGTTTTTGAGACTTTCTCCGGGGCGCTAAGTGAATGCTTGAAAGGTTTACTACTTCCCCTGAATTATGTGTCGTATTATTTCACCTCACTTCCCCTTACACTTCATCTATTTTGCTTGGCTTTTCAGGGTTCTGACATAGCTTACGCATCGGGGTGGTCTTCAAGTTGCAGGTCGTAAGCCCGTATAGTTTGAAGGAACCGGATATGCGAGTTACCCAGGGGATTTCCATTTGTAAACGATATTGACCTTGCCCTCTACAGTCGTGTCTCCTAAATCCGGCCATCCTCTTCTCCTTTCACCTCCCTCTTCGTGGTATCCCATCCGGCGCATATGTACAAAAGAGCTTAAATAGGTCGGGGTGCCATCTCATAGGTGAAGTTTTACTCGAATGACCTGGAAACACTAGCAAATAAGGGGTACCCTCCGTTCATCTTTACAGAGGAATGGGTAAAGGCTCAGTAAAAAACAAAACAAAAATTGGGTTAAGTGACTTTAGCGCAGATTCGAAGTCGACCCCTATTGAATATGTGAAGCAAACATGCTTATAAATACATTTATTATGCAAGTGTCGAAATTAATTGAATTTAATTTGAGATTATTTTTACTCAAAGCGTACCCGGACTGAATATGAATAGAATAACCATGGCGAATAAACATAAGTCAAAGATTGTGAAAAGGTGTCATGGGTAGAGGAAGTCATCGAAGAGAAAATTATCAGATTTATAAAAATACTTGTCACAGTCATAAGCACTATGAAAGAGGTTAAAGTTCTACGACAAGTTTGAGAGAACATGTAGCATACAGCAAATAGTGTTCAAAATTGTACATAGCAGAACGAAATTTAATGTCATGTTATGCAATGCAAAAAAAAAAAAAAAAAATCCTTTGTTTCAAAGTTTTTAGGCACGTTAATTATTTCATTAGCATTTCGTGTTAAGTTTACGGGAGATGTAGCAGAATGAAAAAAGAGACAAACTTTTAAAAAGCGAATCGCATATGTTGCTCTTGAAATTTCATACAATTTGCATTACCTACACAACAAGAAGCAAAAAAGAAATGCGATCAAGTACAGGAAAGCTCAAAGTAATAGTAAAAGATAATGCTATCAAAACATTTATTTGAAATAATTCAAGATCCACATATATTTATTGTGAAGTGAATTTTATTCGTCTCTTATTATTTACAATTTTTGTATGCATACTTCATGAACTATTCACATTATGTTTATGGATATAATGTACGTTTTGTTACTCATGTGAATATCTTGAACATAAACTATCTTAATCAACATTATTGGTCGTTTCTGAGAAAATAAAAAAGAATGAAAAGTTATCCTTGCAGATATTGTTTGAGGTGATTATTTAAAATCTTCCTATTGCATCCCTTGAGGATACTGAACCAGGTTTAGATATTCATCCATTTCATTCTCCGCTCATATGGAAGCATATTTTCTCCAACAGTGAATTTTGATTTTAATTCAGTGGGCTTCAAAGCATGCATTTCTGGTGAAATGCCGATATCTAACTTTTGCGTAGAATACACTTCTTGTGCGTGCTATAGGTAGATGGTAATGAAAATAAATATATTATCATTAAGGGGCGGATTTCTATGACCTAAGAAATGGAAAATATGCATGCATTTATGACCTAAAATAGCTTAAATATGATCTAAAATACAAAAATATGACCTTTATAATTTAAAAAAAATTAGTAATAATATTATATTAATTGATATTAAACTTTAGTTAACTATCAGTAATTGTTCGTGCATAAATATTTTTAAAGTTTCCGCAGAAAAAAAATTCTCTACTTCTTAATTCAGCACTTTATAGAATTTGTAAGTTTGAAAGGTCCTAAATTAGAGAAGAATAATTATTGTAACTTAAAACAAATTAAGAGAAATAAAATATTCATACCTTGGGGTTAGTTTTCATCAACAGCAAAGTTACATTAAATGACAATGTGCATATTTGAGTTGTCAAATTGGAAGTCTCTTCTATTGTCAGACAGAATGTTCTTATACCTGGAGAAACTACATTCTACATCACACGAGTCTATAACAGCATATTTGAAGTACGTTAATTCATTTGGGCAAAATTCCGGCTCAGAATCTACAGACTTTGCTTCAAGCCCACAAAGAATGTCACTGATCTTAGAAAGGGTATTAGACACAACATCCTTTGCAGTTTTGCAGTAATATTTCCAGCTACTTTACCGTCTGTTTGCGTTAATTAACTCTGAAATTTTTTCACAATTTTTAATGCATCTCAAAGTGAAATTTCTACAGTTTCTAGGCGGGTTATCGGACATGGTATGGTTCGATTTTACATATGCCAAATTTGCTGTCAAGGTCAATGAATAAAATCCATCATGCACAATTTTGATGGATGACGAATCAAAAGAATCAAAATCTTAAAACTACTTTTTCTGAAGACTCATAATTGGTTTATTTCTAATTGGCTGCTGGCTATACCACAATTATCTCCAAAATATGACTTTATCATGGAAATAAGCATAAATATGACCAAAGATATGAAAAAGTGAGAACATGACTTTTAAGACCCAATAAATGACATGTTATAGGAATCCGCCACTTAATTATCATAATATTATCTATTTTGGTTTCGTAGTCAGTAGCCAAAATTCCTTTTGAAAAAAAAAGTGTAACTGGTTGTTGTAAATCCACAATATAATAATTGCTGGAACCATTCTATGGTCCATATTATGTGGTGTGGCTTGATTAAATTTCAATTCTGTGGAAACATTGTAAAAAATACAGTTCCTAGTGGCATGACTAACTATACAACTAGTAATAACACCAGTCAGTCTATTTTTCTGAAGCCAACAAACACCTCTGAAATACTTAATGTCATAAACAAGCTCAAACCAACAAGTACTGTGGGATATGATAAAATCCCCATGGAAGCAATAAAAGCATACAAGAATGCTATTGTTAACCCCCTAGTTGATATTATTAATGCAATCTTATTAAAAGGGATATTTCCTGATGATTTAAAATAGCCAGGACAGTTCCTATATTTAAAAAGGGCAACAGAACCGAAGTAGACAATTATAGACCCATCTCAGTACTACCATCCTTATCTAAAATAGTTGAAAAGGTAATATACATGCGGATTATTAAATTTGTAAACTACTTTCGCTTATTTCCAACCTTCCAAAATGGTTTCATTCAAGGTAAGTCGACAATATCGGCAGTTACTTATTTCGTTGAATATCTAATCGATGCTGTTGAAAATGGATGTAACACTTCTGGTGTACTGTTTGATTGTGTTCATAAAACAATTTTACTTAATAAACTATATCACCTGGGATTTAGAGGTATTGCGTATGACCTAATAAGCTCATATATGACTAATAGAACTCAGTTCACAGAATTAAATACTACCCAGGGAATCTTTACATCCCATAGTAAAAACATTATATCGGCAGTTCCTCAGGGCTCCATTTTGGGACCACTGCTGTTTATTTTGTACATAAATGACATTGCCAATGTAATTCCTAATGATGTTAGTTTAAATCTCTATGCTAATGACACGACGATGGGATTTCAGAATAAAGACCTTAATAACCTAGAAATACAAAGGAATGAGATTTTAAATAGTGTAACTTAACTCTAAATTATGTGTTAATGCAAAAAAGTGAATTAATAATTTTCAATTTTAAAACCACCCATTTTGAGCCTCATATATACTTGGACAATGATATGATTCTACCTTACGATAATGTGGATGTTCTCGGTTTAACAGTTGACAGTAAACTAACATGAAATGAACATATTAATAAAATTGAAAAGAAATTATCATCAGCCCTTTTTGTTATACGTAATATATAAAAATTTATATCAGCTGAAACTGCCAAGATAGTCTATTTCGCTTTCATTCATTCATTCGTTCATTCATCCATTCAATTATTACATATGGCATAGAGCTGTGGGGATCAACATCTAAAGCCAATCTCAAAAACATCTTTACATTACAAAAACGATCTATCAGATACATAGCCAATCTGCCAATGTATAGTTCTTGTAAGGAAGCATTCAAAACTCTTTCAGTACTAACCCTTCCCAGTATCTTTATATTAAAATCCATATTGTATATACGAAATATGTCTTTGCCTCAATATTCAGCTATTCATAACTACAACACTAGAGGAAAACAGAACTTGATAACTCAATCACATAGATTAAAATTATATGAAAGAAAGATTGATTATATTGGCAGTAAATTATTGAATAAATTACCAATAAATTTTAGAAATATTACTCCATTGCCTAAGTTTAAACATATTAACTAATTTTCTTAAATCAAAAGCTTACTATGACGTGGAAGAATTTCTGGACGATAATGATATTATAATTGGCCTACAGTAACTTTTTATCAATGTATTTGTATTACAATCATCTTTATGTATTATTTTAGCACTTTAACTGTTATTACTTGTAATTGTATTGATTGTCTTTATTTATTTTTAACTGGACTATGATCTTAAGCAAGTTTTTAATTGTGTATACTATTGTATTTGTTATAAAGAGCAATAAACAATCCCTATGAAACAATCAGCAGGACCGAAAATATTCCCAGTGGTAGTTTTAGGGATTCATTCTTTTATGTAAACATGTTATCAAACATTAATTACATATATACTGAGAAACGTAGCCTTATTTAGAAAAGACATGCTTTCTGGTGACCTTAATACAAACATCACATATAAGATAGCATGGATATGTGAAAATATGAATACCATTCACGATACTTTCTGTTAGGTACGTTCGAGCTAATCCAATATAACATTACTGCTTCAATCTTAATATACAATCATTACAAATGGATAAAGCTATCACCATTTTCTGCGATATTCTGTAACTTTCTGGTTGAAAGGTTTATTTCCGTTATTCAATGAGCCCTCAACACCTTTAGCGTGTTTTGGCTGGTTATGGCAATGTTTGGTATCCGCAATGTGTTAAGTACCTGAACTGACTAATCGCAAATTCGTGCCCTTTGGATGTGCGATTTGTTTTTCCACCGCTCTCGGCGCGACAGTATGATTTACAGCGTATTGATTAATGCGTTCCTGTTCTGTACGATTGAAAGTGGAACGAAAACGTGCTCCAGAACGTCGTACTGTACAAACATACACTGGATATTTCAGAGAAATCTTATAATGCAAACTAGGTCTACTGCAACTTGAGCGTAAACAATTGGAGAGCAAGAGGGAGGAGCTCACATTTTGCACTTTAATTCAAATAAAAACAAGCGCTGCATGCATACATATTAATTGGTAAAATACATGTTACAAGATTAATTAATTAGATATTAGAAAACTCTTAACGTATTTCTCACACGAACCTGGAATTCTAGGGCGTTATATTCATTGTTAGCAAAGCAATGATTTCACTTTGAGGGTCTTGTGTATATTAATCGAAAGTATGAAAACTTCCTATGTATATCAGGTTTGATGTTTGCATGTTTTGTCACAAAGCAATATTAAAGTGACTTCTTCGATTTATCAGCGAAATATAAAAAATGATTTACATTAGATATTTTCTGTAATAATCCATTACCAGTATTATTATTATTTGGTATATATAAGGGCGCTCAACTACGGCGGTCACCAGCGCCCTTTAAAAAACTAGTGATGGCAAAAGCCAGATATAAAACTTTCTAAAAACTATACAAGTGTAACAAAACCTATTAAAAATACACGTACATAAAAAACATCAATCAAAACCTACTAAAAATTTCGTTCACTAAATCCTAAACTCTAAACTAGACAAGAATCTAAAAACCTTCTCCACGGGTCTCTACGCACGGCCTACACGTGGGTGGGCCTGTTGACCGTCTCCCTCAACCACGAAGAGGAGCCCACACCAGGGAGACTGTTGGCTCGGGACCCCAGGTGCGCCAAACCCGTACCTACCGAAGTAGGCCCCTGGGGGACCATTACCAGTACTCAAATAAGTTGGACTTCTGTTGTATTCTATATCTGCAGTTCTACACTTCTTACCTTATAGCTCTAAAGAAATCACATTGGGCATTTTGTCTGAATTTTGGTAATTATTTACCTTCGTGCTAGCCGATGTGAGAGATTGAAAGTTTTAACACTTTCTGCCCCAGATCAAAATTTCGGGGGTTTGATAGCAGAAAATTAAATATAAACGCTTCATTGTGAAGTTAATTCTAGTGTGAAGCTATCATAAAATAAACGTTTCTTCACTATAAAACAATAAAATGGGGGGGGGGGTGTAATGTAGTGAATGATGTTCCTGCGATACGAAAACAAACAAATACGATTATTTTTTAGTGATGCCATGTAAATTCTTTCTTTCCTTCTTTTTTCCTTACTTTTTTCTTTCTTTCTTTCTTTCTTTCCTTACTTTTTTTTCTTTCTTTCTTTCCTTCTTTCTTTCCTTATTTCTTTCCTTATTTCTTTCCTTCTTTCTTTCCTACTTTCCTTCCTTCTTTCTTTTTGCTTTGCTTTTTAGGTTAACAAGTAACTCGTTCAACCTGATAGGTCATATCGTATATTCAGTAAATGATAATTATAGTTGGCTAAAATTCGTCTACTATATTAGTACATTCCTGAATAACCTTTACGTGGGCAACTCTGCCTACCAAGATTCGCACTCGGCGCCTCTTGTTATAGAATATGCTAGCGATCACTTCACAGTTCAACATGCGTGTTTAAATTAAGGGTAACATTAAAGGAACAACTAAATACCTCGGTAAAAATGTAGGTCTGTCAGTTGATATAAAATGTGTATTGTATGGGTTTAGTCAGCACGAATTTATTTATTTCTGTTTATCTCCCACGTATATAAAATCCATTCAGAAAAATGTAAACTTCACGGGTTACTCCAGGAAGGAAAAATATACACAAAAATGTCTAAAAATATTACTAATTTGATATATATATATATTTTTTTAAGAAATACAATATAAACCATAGAAACATTTACTTGGAATAATATTTATAATGAAGGAATTCCTTTAACATTTTCCTTCTATATGACTTAAGTGTAGAATTTATTTATTCGACTCCCTTTTTGAATCTTGCTGCTTACAGATACATTTTAATATATACGTATATACATATATATCGCTATTTCTATCTCTCTCTCATACCCGTCTTGGTAGCGTGGTGGTAGCATGTCTAGCTTGAATCTCGGTCAGGGTGAGTTACCTGGGTAAGGTTTTTTCCGAGGTTTCCATTATCCTGTAAAGACGAATGTCGGGTAACTCTAAGTTCCATGGACCCCGGACTCATTTGAGCATCATTTCACCCTTTCCATTCATCGTCCGATATGACTTAACGTTGGAGGACGTAAATTACAAAAAACTCTCTCATGACCTCTTTGTGAAAATGCATTTTTGTTGATTCAGGCGACCTCAATAAGTGTTTACAGCGAAGTTTCGTTATTGTTCGAATGTTGTCTGCAGAATAGGTAAAATATGTTACAGTCAACTTCCATACAAGACTCTTCAGAAGTCGATGCTTTGAAACCGAGAATATGTTGCTTGAATTTTCTGAACGTCAAGGTATAGGATTTCATGGAACAGATGGTCTCGTTACAGCTCCCAAGCCTATGGAAACAACGCATCTAATCCTCTTTCTGTTTCGCGTCAGTTAATTAGGGAAATTCTCGCAGGTAATATGAGTACCTATTGAAATCCAGGCTATGCCCGGGAGCGCGTAGCGTTCATGACAAACATTTGATGAGTAAAATCAATATAGGTAAATATCCAATGTGCGGTGTAAATCCTGTTTAATTTGACTACATTTGCGGTAAACCAAGAAGAGCCCTGTTAATTTTCAGCATATCTAGCAGACTCAATGGATGCAAATGGACAAGTAATAACATATAAACTGAGGCACTTCTCTTTCAAAATCCAATTCTTACCCAAAATAAAAACAACAAATCTTAAACTAAATTGACATGACTTTGTTTACTCTCTATGTGAATTTTTATACAGTTTTTGCAAACTACATATTTTTACGAAAGATAATTTTTATATATTTTGTTAATTGAGATGAAGCTCTAGCAGAACGTTTCATTACACATTTTGTTATAACTGTAAGGGGGACAGTGAAACCGATAAATGTTTGCTGACCTTAAAATTGCACAGCCTTTCCTTAATTTCGGGAGAAACAAGTGAATATCAACAATATTTTAAAACTGACAAGGGGCTGAAAAGTTCATACCAGTAACAATGGATATCCCATTGGTCATACAAATTAATTATGTGGAATAACTTGGGTGTTTTTTTAAACAACTATACATTTTATGAAGTAGGTTTCTGTCTGCCTCTTATACAAAGTTATAAGACCTGTTATACAGAGGTATACAAAATTACTTCTGAATGATGAAGACCTCATAGTAAATTTGAAGAAAATTCAAGTTATACATTCTATTTGGTATTAAGTATTTCAAATAAGTAATATTTTAATCAAGAGCGTTAGAGTCAGTTTTGAGAAAAATAAAACATGTAAAAGGTAGTTTGGTTGTTTGAAAATATTCGTAATGTACTGCTGGAAGACTTTTTTTGTTGCTTTTCACACACACACACACACACACACACACACACACACACACACACACACACACACACACACACACAGGCACATGCGCGCTTTTCAATTTTTTCTTCATGGTTCTTAAAACACGAATTTCCAGTGAAATTAAGATCTCGAGTACAATGTAATGTAATGTGTAGTGTTTAACGCCCGCTTTTACCACATACGGCACCGCAGGCGATGACACTGATGATACATGAGATGAAGATGGAGCACCGGTGGAATCAGATGGCAGGGAAAACCGGAGGTCCCGGAGAAAACCCGCCCCAGCGCCGTGTTGTCCACCACAAATCTCACTTTGCGGTCGCCTGGGATCGAACCCGGGCCGCCTTGGTCAGAGCCAAGCGGTCTAACCACTGAGCCACGGCGCGGCCATCTCCAGTACAAGTTGCCTTCTGCTTACTATAAGGACGTGATAAAGAAATTACAAATATACACAAGTGATAAAAACGGGCAATACGAAAGGCACAACAGAAGACATAGCAAAGCGAGGAGGCGTACCGGAAAATATGCCAACAGCAGACATGTTTATTGATTGCCCAGGACAAGAAAGAAAGCTATAGGAATGTGCAACGTAATCAATTTTGTTGTCTCCTCCGGGTGTATGCTCGCCTTCCTTGTATGACAAGGATGGAAGGCTCGTTTAAAATACACAAGTGTTGTCACATAACTCACCTATGCTCTGATTTTTAAGACAAGATACGTGAAGATTTTCTGTTTCTCCACGTGGGTAGTGCAATGTTGCCCACCAGATTCCCTTTCTTTATTCTCTCAACACTCGAAACATAACGGTTACACCCGCCTCGGTAGCGTAGATGGTAGCGAGTCTGCCTCACGTTCAAGAGGTCCTGAGTTCGAATCTCGATCAGGGTGAGTTATCTGGATAAGGTTTTTCCGGGGGTTTCCCTTATCCTTACAGACGGATGTCGGATAGCTCTAAGCTCCATGGACCCTGGACACATTTGAGCATCATTTCACCCATTTCATTCACCGTCCGATATGACTAAACGTTGGATGACGTAAAATTAAAAAAAAAAAAAAAAAAAAAAAAAAAAAAAAACGGTTCGAGTTATCTCACCTCAACAAAAATATGCACAGTTAATTTGCATTAGCCTACTTTAAAAACAAAAATAAGTTGTTCACACGTTCACTGAGTTGTAACGTCTTGATATGTGTGAGTTCTTTTAAAAAATTGTTTGCACTATGTAACTAATATTCCATACATACCGTTATTGTTGTTGCTATGCATTGTAAGTTGAAATTCCCGCACAGTGCGGTAAGTATTTCTCCATAGAAACTCATACGCGATGTACGTTCTAAAATCTAACATTTATCTTCAATTATATTTATTAATATTTCAGCTAATAACTTAACTACTAAAATTCAGATTCATATAAATACACATAGTGCAAAAAATAATGTGCAATACACATGTGGGAAGCACACAATGGAATCTCGAGAATTGAAAAAACTCGGTGCAAGCGCCTCGTTTTTTCAAACCTTTCCTCGTTCCGTATACATTAATATCGCAATATACTGTTATTAACGATTTTTTTAATTGATATGTTCATAGCAACGTCGCCGATATGCCGGAATTTTGACCCACAGGAATTCTTTTACGTGCAAGCGTATCTGACATGGGACTGTCACTTTTGGATAAAAGGAATAAGCTGTTCATTGATAAGGAACAGAAAATCAACAGACCGGCAAACACCTACCAGCTCACTTTTGATAACGAACCCAACGCAAGGATCTTCCAACAGGGAATACATGCATCAAACTTTGGGTCCAGAGCCTCCTACACGACCTGCCTACCTGAAATCAGGGAGAACAGAGAAAACAACACTAACAAACAGACGATAACAGCCATAATAAAGGGAATGCCTTAGATATAACGGACGAAGAACTTTTGGAAAGCATCCAAGTATCGTACCCGACCATTGACAAAGCAACCAGGATCATAAGTAGGAATAAGCCGACATCACTCATACGAGTCTTCACGAAAGAAACATCAACAATAGACAAAATATTGCATGAAGGAACATATATAGAGGGCCAGTGGTTTTACACCGAACCACCAAGGAGCAGTGAAAAACACTCACCCTGCAAAAAATGCCAACAGTACGGCCATCACCAGGATGACTGCAGCAACGAACTAAGATGTTTCTACTGCGGAGACCGCCGAATGACATGGCAATGCATCCACAAAAACAAGGAGCCAGGGCCCTACTGTGCAACATGTCAGGATCCAGGCCAATACACGGGACAAGTAAAGTGCCCAAACTATCCTCGCGACCCGCCAACAGATGTCTGCCAAGTAAGTGAAACAAAGATATTCGCTAGAGAAGAAACTACAATACCAACTAAACAGCCCGAAAAGGAGTGGCCCCCTCTAAAGCTACACCACACCCCGGACGACAAGCGAAAACTGACCCCGGAAGAAGCTTCCCAATCAATAAGGGAGCTGTCAACAAAGACCGAAGAAAAACTGAACCAACTACAGAGCAAGATAGCGGCAATACAACAACACATCAATGAATACATCGAACAACTGACAAATCACTTCGCCGAACAACTACTAAAGACCCTAACAATGTCGATATACCAAGTAACAGCACCGAAGAGACGAGGGACAGCCATTAAACAAATAGCAGATACCGCCCGGAAAATATTGAAGAAGAACATAAACGCCTACAAAGTCTCAGGCAAGCTAGCTGTAGCAGTAAATGAGATAAAAGGAAACAAAACTTGACCACACCCAAAGGACAAGCAGAAAACAAGAAAAATAGCAGAACGAAAATGGCTACAAACATACAGAGACTACATAATAACATTAAAATCCTGTACCTGAACATTAATGGGATCAACGGAAAACTAGAACTAAAGACCACCATCAACCAAATATGCCCCAATGTTGTTACTCTAAACGAAACTAAACTAAAACCATACAAGAAGATAGACATAACGCCCTACACCTGTTTCAGGAAGGATAGGCAACGAGCACCAGGAGGCGGAGTCATGATACTGGCACGAAGGGAACTAAACCCAGAACTTATTACACTCCCTCAAGAATTCCAAGAAGAAGAAGCGATTGTCATCAAAATAAAAATCCACAGAAACATACTCCACATCGCCACCGTGTACACACCAAATGAGCTGCAAACAGACCTGTTACAACACTTACAGATACATCACAGGAGTCTAATCATCCTAGGAGACCTCATTGCAAATCACGTCGAGCTCCTCGATGAATATATCAACCAGAATGGCAGAAAACTAAAGAGAACACTCAAAGACACCACCCTCAGGATAGTGTATCTCCCAGGACCAACGAGGATTGGAGCCAGGAGCAGTGAGAACACAACGTCCCCTGACAAAATTTTGGCTACACCAACAGCATACAATAGGATAATGGACGCCATCATAGAACCACCAATAAGCTCTGATCATCTTCCCATAACTCTGACAGTATCCACCGGCACATGGACCACCGAGGAAGCACTGCCCAGGAAAGTATCTGACTATTCAAACGCCGACTGGACAGCCTTCACAGAACACATCAGGAACAACATGCAACCCATGCCACAGCACAACATACAACATACACACCAAATAGACACAATCACTGAACAAATAACTGCCGAAATCCAAACCGCACGTGACAACACCATACCAACAAAAATGATAAACACCAACCGCTTCAGTCGACCAGTACCTAAAGAAATTATAGAAAAAATTAAAGAAAAACGAAGAGCTCACCGCAATTATATGAGGACTCACGACGTAAACGACAAGAAAATACTGAATCACCTACGACAAGAAGTAAGGACAGCAATACACAAATTTAATAAACAAAAATGGGAAACCACAGTGGCAGATATCTCAAAAGCAAGGACAGCCCAACCAAAGAAGTTCTGGCAATTTATAAAAAGCATCCGCAGCAAAAAACAATTCACTTACCCTTTGCAGGTAGACGGAAAGAACATTCACTCTACGGACGAAAAACTGAAAATATTCGAGGAACACTACCGCACGATTTTTCGCACACCTGAAAACCCGGAATTTGACAGAAAACAATTAAAAAACACAGACGACTACATCGAAAAGAACAGACAACGTCTCCTGCTCTTGATACCAGCACCGGCATTAAACCCGAACGACGACACCGAAGGACCAATAACAACAGACGACTTTGCCAACACCGTAAAACGCCTTGGAAAATCCGCACCCGGCCCAGACACAATCACATACACAATTTGAAAAATCTCCCACATCAAATGATAGCAAAAATTGTACATCTATACAACTTAATACTACAACACGGACATCATCCAGAAGCTTGGAAGAAAGCACATTTAGTATTGCTAGAAAAGCCCTGAAAAACCAACACGGACCATACAAACTACAGACCAATATCCCTAACAGCAACATTATCAAAAGTATTAGAGAAAATACTAGTCAAACGGCTCACCAACCGCCTGGAGCAACGCAAAATAATACCTGAGACACAAGCCCGATTTCGCTCAACCATAACAATCGAAGATCAGCTCCTTAAAGTCATCTCAGAAATCAAGGAAAAAACAAATAGAGGCTCCACAACTGCAGCCACATTCCTGGACATCCAAGGAGCCTTCGATCGATGCTGGACACGTGGATTGCTGCACAAAATGGCAAACCTAGAACTACCTGAAAAGCTGACGAGATGGACTTCAAGTTTTCTATCCCACAGAACAGCCCAGATCAAGATAAATGGACAACTATCAGCACCCATCCAACTTGAAGCAGGAACCCCTCAGGGTAGCGCCATATCCGGCATACTGTATATAATATACACTTCTGATACTCCCCAATCGATCCACCCAACAATCCAACTGGCACAGTACGCGGACGATACCGCATACTGGTGCTCAGCACCAAAACTACGGAGCAGCAAATCACGACTTGAGAAACAGCTCGCAATCTTCAACAAATGGGCGAACAGGTGGAGAATAACCATAAACCCGGCAAAAACCCAATACATAATTTTCCGTATACAAGCCAAGGAAACCTACAGAGCTTCCACCATTTCCTACAACAATCACGATATACAGACCCAGAAGAAAGAAAAATACCTTGGAGTGACATCAACCTGTACGCATTACCAAAACAAACTTCAAGAGGCAAAAGCAGCAACATCATGCCTAAGGCTCTTGGCGAAAATAGGAAAGGAAGGACTAGCCCCAAGCACCCTAACACAGATCTACAAAACCATAATTAGACCAACACTTACCTACGCTGCAATCACCTTATGGCCCATCACCACGCAAAACACAAAAGACAGAATATCCGGATATGAACGGAAATGCCTACGCATAGCAATGAAGCTACCACCATGGTCCAGGAGCAACGAAGTCTATGAAATAGCAAAATCTACAAGTATAGAAGAAACGATAAGAAAGAATACCACCAAATACATGGACAACGCAAAGGACCGAACCCATAGACAACACATTATTGACGCCGCAAGGAATTATAAGCAAAGCCAGATGCATCAGAGTAAGAATTTAAGCGACCCTCCTCTAACAACCATCATTAAACAGTACGAACAAGAAAAAGAAGAAGAAGAAGAAGAAGAAGAAGAAGAAGAAGAAGAAGAACAGAAAATACAACAGCACCTACGACAACTTCTGCGATAACCTAGGAAAACTCACCTGACGACCTACGGATACATTTCTCACTATGTAGAATATCCTAGAACGTGTTCAAAAAAAAAAATTCAAAGTAAAAAAAAATATATATACAAAAAAGTAAAAAAAAAAAATAAATAACAAAATAAAAAGAAATAAAAAAATAAAAAAATAAAAAAAAATAAAAAAAATAAAAAATAAAAATAAAAATACTAGAAAAAAAAGCCATCTGCCTCTCCCAAACAAATAATATTCTGGCTGAAGAGGGCGAAATAAGCCCTAAAGCAGCCTTGGGTGTAAGTAGACCCAGAATCCCCCTACCACCACCACCACCACATTGATAAGGAACAAACTCTTGTCTTCCTGTTGGAAGAATTCTCTAAGAGAACAGACAAATTCTCTAGCTGGGTTATGTAATGTAACAACCAGACCGTACGCTGATCTTTGCCTTGGGTCATGATCCCTCGGTCCACCTCTAATCCGACCATCACTACATCTTACTTCCATAAAAAAGTATTTTAATTGTGTTTTAACAAAGTAGGCTAACAATACACAGCGCAACTAGGCAAACTGTTTCCCGCATACAACTAGCGATAACTGAGCCGAGGAGTATGTGATTCACCCACTTCACCAGTGTATCCAATCTGGCAACTTTTGTTTACGTTACCATAGCTACGACCTTCCCTTCTTACCCTTCGCGTCCCTTGCCTGATGACCTTCCGGTATCTTCTTTTAAAAATCAGACTGTATACATAATACCTATCGCTGCAACAAACGTTAGATCTGGCAGCATGTGTGACTCATACGCACTCTCATTTCCTAGTAAACAGATCCGCTACCGGTGCAGATAAACAGTTCAAGCTCCTCTACCCTTCATAACCCTCTAGCCTTCTTGTCGCGGGCATACAGTACGTGAGCTTATCGCAAGTCCAGTGTATGTACACTCTGTTTAGATGCAATCACAGCAACGTGTCATACATCGGCAAGCGCGAGAAATCCTATATAATGTGACTGAAAATTTTGACAAGGAGAAGGAATAGGGAATCAAAATTCCTTTGTAATCCCTCAACATATATTGCTGATGAATTGTCTCGGATTGCATCTATAGCACTTTAATCCCCCAGTACGTTGATTAATTAGTCAGTAGGGCTGTTCTTTATCTTTCATTTCCGTGGTATGTTTTGTATAACGCATATCATTCAGTAACTATTTCAGCGGGATGGATTTATTTTATATCATGTGATGTAAACCAAAACAATGAATAGGTATGTTATTGTTATTTATATTTTCATTCAGGTTCATCATTATTAAACTAACATGAGATATGTTTCATTCCTAATTGCAATAACAGTATCTAAAATTATATACACATAATTTTGTATAGCTTAACATTGTGATGCAGTTAAATCATGTGTTTGTATTACGGCAATGGCCTATTTGTACCCATTTGATCACCTCCCAGAAAATTAGTTGTATTATTATACGCTACCTATAATTACATACATTTTATAAGAAAAGTTTTTGTTAATGTCAGAGTTTTTTAACTGGAAGACTAAAATACTTGGTAATTATTGGGAGACAGGATGTATTACGAAACAAGAAACTCGAGGTTGATAATTTTATACAATAATAATGACATTGAGATATCATTCACTGACAGAACATTGCTGATGGTATATTTGACATTACGCCTTTGGCAGTTGAGTGAATTACTTTTTTTAGAAATTATTCCGTTGTACAGACTGATCACACTAAAATTAGCTATATTACCGTGCACTTCCTATATTTGCAACAGTAATTAATAACAAAAGAGTATCAACTATTTAGTTAGTTTTCTCTTTCCTTTTTTTTTCCGTTATGGGAATTGAAGAAGATAGGACAATTTAGCCTCAATGTAATTCTTTGAAAAATATTACAACAAATAATTACATGGATACATATATAATGTATTTATACCCGCCTCGGTAGCGTAGATGGTAGCGTGTCTGCCTCACGTTCAAGGAGTCCCAAGAACGGATCTCGGTCAGGATGAGTTACCTGGATAAGGTTTTTCTGGGGTTTCCTTTATCCTTCAAGACGAATGTCGGGTTACTCTAAGCTCCATGGACCCTGGACTCATTTGAGCATCATTTCACCCATTCCATTCACCGTCCGATATGACTTGATGTTGGAGGACGTAAATTAAAAAAAACTGAATTTATAATCATTAAGGTTATTATGTTTTTATTATTCTGTACCAGTGTTGCGTGTAATAATTGGCTAAACTTTCATGTCAGACACCCGTAGATTCCAAGTACTCCATTTTGTGTTTCGTAGCTTACTGTACTCCATCTTACCAATATTTTAGTCTTCTAATCAACAAAATAAGAAACGATCGCAGCTCTGGTTATCGAAGGTCAATACACCTTTTTTGTTAATGTGAATGTATTGTTCTTTGCAAAAATAGTAAATACAATACATTTGTAAATGTAATTACAGATAAAATAAACTTACATTTATCACAAATAAGTATTTAACTATTAATATGATATTTTGGGCCTAAGTATCTCTCTGAACATGAACTAATCTGTGTTGTTGAGAAGTCTCACTTTTACCACTGAGACTAAGTCTTTCACTGGAGGCACTAAATTTTGGACAGTATGCAATTTTTAGAGATTTAGAAGTTCTTTTCTTATCCTTTGGAACAATTCTCAACATAAAACAATATAATTTAAAACTCAAAATCATTCTCAGGTCTGAGAAGGAGAACATAATTATTAAGCCAACAAATATTTGTTAACCTAAACTTACATTAAATTCCGATATTACATTGTACACCTACTTATTACTTCAACTCCTGCATTCATCCTTGCTTGGTAGCTGACTTAGGTAGTATGCCTTAGTTTGCTCTTTTATTTCACACTCTCTCTGCTTCAGACGCTTCTCAAAGTCACAAGCTTTCTCTATGAACTCTTTTTGAACATTCAGAAGTTCCCGCTCTAGGTGCCTGGTCTTGTCACACTTATCTTTTAACGTTACATGTGCAGTGTTGAGTAGTTCACATATTCACGTACTGGCATGTTCTCCCCCAGCAAAATAACACACTTCAGCACTCCCCACTGCCATTTTTTGAACATGTTCCATAAAGCTGCTTAGATCCCTTAATATTTTCTTCTGCTCCTCTACCTCGATTCTCATTGCAACCACTTTATCCCATTTGGTAGTTTCTTGTGGACAGTTTGCTGATATTTCTAGCATGTTTTTCGTCACAGACATAAGCTGTTCCATACATTTTCTGTACTGCTCTGCAATGTCAACAATCGCTGCTACTGTTAGGCTGAGTAACTGCTAAGTTACTTAACAATACTCGTGACTTAGTTTTTCTGGAGGAGGAACATTTAATATATCTTCCTTTGAAAGACTTACAAGATTGAAAAAGCAGCACAATTTAACAATCGGTCTTAACTTTGTTCCAATGAATCTTATCGGCGACAACATGAACTGTCTATAGCGTAATGGTACTGCATCGTTTGCAAAAAAAAATATTGATATCCGACGACTGTTAATCATGAGACTTCTCCATGCTGCTGTTTTGAAAAGCGTACATTCTGAAAATTCAACTAAAAAATGTTGTTAAATTTTATTAATTCATTTCCAAAGTGTTTCGAATGTGAACTTGCAGTTCACATCTTCGCCTCACGCCGTGTCAAGTAGGTGTGGTTACAATGAAGATGACCAGGTGTTCCGGAGTTAGTGCTTAAAAGGTTAACGTTGTACCAATCCTTATTTATGGGATTTTCACGTTTAAGCACGCATAACTTGTCAAAGAACCGTTTGTGAGCTTTGTGCCTCCATTGTTCTCAACAGTATAAAGATAAAGTAAGTGCAATACCCAGTTCGGTTAAAAAGATACACGTTAGGTGTTGAATGACGTCATAAAATACGGAGATTTACTTTATAGCTGCAAGTTACACAGATTAGGTGTAACACACACGTTTCATACGTGACTCAGGTGTAGTAAACATGGTAGCTAAACAGCGATCATAAAATGTAGTGTTGAGCAAAACGCTAGCTCCAAAGGCACGCAGCAGCTGAAACCAATAATAATAATTAATCGGCAAGGTTCCAGAGCCTATTCATCTTGGGTCCGTGCCAGAGAGGAGCCGCTGAGGACCGATAAATGCCTGGGATAGACTGACAACTTCCTTCCTCAATTTTCTGGAGAGAATGGCGCAGTTAGTTTGTAAAATCCAAAAATAAATTTACCTATTTTGGTTCAACAGCGCTTAAGCAAATTGTTTTTCGTAAATAAAAGTGTTTCAGGTAACTAATAAACATACTTTGTTTGTGAAAGTAGTAATCATGGTTCATTCTCCAGTGAAAAGTGTGTTTTGAACATAAAAATTTGAAAATGAAGTGTATAGTAAAATAGCACTTATATGATCCGTTTATTAAAGACGTCGATATACTTATTCAGGATACCTGGAGAAATGCCTATATCAGGATTTAGGTAGATACTTTATCTACCTACCATAAACCGGTAAAAGAGAAAATAAAACAAGGGATTGTGGATTATTAATTATACAATAGGAATTACATTTTAATACGTGAGAGTATATCTAAGAGAATCTAATATAATCGCAATACAACTTCGACACTTTTATATTTGCAGATCATTTTATGACTATTGTGTTCAGTGTACAGACATTCCAGGATAACTATCGACATTTTTCTCAAAAGTCGACACTCCTCGGTCACCGGCTGCTGGTTTGTCGAAGAATTATCGTCTGACCTTTCGTCAGATATATGAGCATATGCAGGATGTTAATGAACTATACCGAAATAATTTCAGGAACTGTAGACGTCACTAATAGAGAGTTGAGTTAGGCAAAGCATGGTCATAATCATCCAATGATATCTTTGGCTTCAAAATTATACCAGTTTAAACCTACAAACACCAGGGTCTAAAAATTGGTATTGTATCCCTATCAAAATTAGAGGAGCAATCAAGCTACCTCGTAATCCTTCCTCCCATCCTACATTCACCAAATTTTCAACCTGCTGTAAAACCCAAAACTGGGTGGGCACGCAGCAAAAACCTTCTGGCCGTTAACAGCCTGTCAGTATCTTTTGTGTGTATATTGCATTAGAATGTCCTTAAAACTGCTTCTCGAGTATAGAAATATCAATTCTTAGTTGATCGTTATTAGTGTTCTCAAGATTTAATGTCTCAAAGATCTCTCAAATCTCGAACTAATCACCTGCTAGTGAGACACTTAACAACGATTAATTTCTTCTTACATCTAGTGATTTTTCTGTAACTGTAATGATGGTCCATTCCGTAACACGAAAATCTGTTATTCCGAAGGTCAGTGGTTCGGTTTCTGTCATGCAGGTAATTTTTTTGTCTTCGTGTTTTTAAAGCGTAAATACTAATAGGAAGAAAAATCGCGATTCGTAACTAAGAATCTGATTGGCCAGAGCAATAACACTACTACACTTGTTCTGGCGTCACCTCAAGTCTCTGGTGTATGAAACACCTTTTACCTCAGAAGAGGACCTAATTACCCAAGTAATAGCAGCAAGTGAAGTTATTCGACACACGCAAGGAATTTTGGACAGAGTACGACAGTCGTTCGTTCGCCGCAATCAACTTTGCATTGAAAATATAGCTTACCATTTCGAGCAGTTCCTATAAACCTGACGTAAAGTGGTGCATTTCCTTTTTATTTTATTTGAGTTCGTTCACCCTTTAAACAACCTGCCATTTAGGCTTACAGCATGTGACA
>CM060951.1:119462032-119509532 GCA_030765055.1 Mantis religiosa | reverse complement strand
GCTTGCTAAAAAGCTGTGCTTTATTATTTGTGTAGTCGACAATGGGGCACTTGGGGTTTTTATTACAAAAACTAGCATTCTGCAGCTTTAGATTTTAATTAATTTTTGTTCATTGCTTTGTATCTTTCTGGCACATCGTGACATCATTTTAAGTGATATTAAGATTGTTGCGATTAACCTTTGAATTTCTTATCTTTGCAACAATTGTTTCTATTAAGGAGACACATCTGTCTAAATTGGCCCAAAACTTACAAGAATCCCAAATTCTGTTTTTGTCTTAAAATTAATATAGACATACTTCAATGATATAATGTTTTTTTTCTTTCTAGCGGCACTACAGAAAACGTTATATGACTATTTAAATAACCCTACATCTGTTTCGTAGCTGCTATTACGTAATTTTAACCTCATATATCTCAGATTCCATATTTTCTACATTTTCCTAAATTCAAAATGTCCCACACGATGCAATTTTCCATTAATCTGTATGAAACTGTAAACATGTCTGTAAGGGCAACTGCATATTAAGTGTACCCATGTTCATTTGTTGTGTTTTTGTTATTTTTATTGAAAAGGATTATAGTGCTTACTTTATTTCTTTGTTATCTCAATTAATGTATTAATTCTACTGTGGTCGCATAACCTTAGTTGTTGTAAAGCGACTTTAAATAAATGAAATAAAAAATGCCTTCTTCTTACTGATATGAAATATTTACGCTTAGGAAGTTAAAAATTGTTAAATAGGTACGATTTATTTTTTCCTTTCATTGATATGGTAAATACAAATATTTCAGATAGATATAGCTCATTAATAAGTTAAAATGGGTGCAGAAAATACTACCCCAAGCATTAATTTTTAAAATGACAATATGTAGGATATTTCAAAATCGCCTGTAATTTAGACATAAACTGCTAATGCCTCAGAAACTATTGTAACTGGAAAGCTGAAACATGGTATTACTTGATCGATCACAAAAACAAATGGTATAAATTTGAAACAAATCTCACAAAAGCTACAGATATTTCAGTTTTCACCCTTAAGTCCCCACCAAACCCATTTTTTTGTTTTTTGACATAGTTAATTACTCCACACCTTCTGCACATTATGGTTCTTACTTAGTGAAGTGGATTTATATGTATTTTAATTATACGAAAATGTCTGTTACTTTAACTTGCTGTGGAGCCATTTATGAAATTTGGAATAAATGTTTAACTATTTCGCCTAAGGAACCGCAAAATAGTATATGTATAGTGAATTTGTTGCAGCATATGTTGCGATGATTGTCATTTTGTTATAGTGCATTTTAAGAGCCATTGTGTATTTCCAAGTGTTTACTTAGCAAATTTTAGTGTCTATTTTAAGTGCCTATTTTGCCCCTTTTTGTGCCTTTTTGCCTACCTATTTTACACAGTTTTAGTGCCTATAAATCCGCTCCCTAATTATAACTTTATAAGCAAATAATGTGCGTAGGAAACAGACTTGCAGTATAATTTCTCCCCTTGTTTCTAAGTAATGCACATTTTGAACTCAACCATATTTCTAAGTAAACCAAGTAAACCCGTATTTTTTGGGTATGTGCATAATGAAGTCATCATGCATGTTCAATGTAAATCTGAAGTATCTTCACTGGGTCAGTCGTCTATACGTAAAAGTTGAGTGGTTATTAGAACAGTAACATGTCCAAAGTTACAGAAAATGTAATTGTTATATTGAAACAATTTATTTTAAAATTGAATAAATATTATGCTCATTGATGGAAAAGCATTTATTGTAAATGTGTGAAGTGCAAGTTTCTGTCGAAAAAATGTTTACCATTAAACAACATAAGCCGCAAGAGAAATGTATTATGCAGCGACCTGATAAAAGAGATTGTGGCCTGCAAGTTGATCCTTCTCGGGGAAATTTATTCAACATTATTGTCGTTTTATAAGAAACTGTGTATAGTATTTTCATGCCCGGGAATTGCAATAAAAAAATTGCACCATCCAAATTTTCCCACATTGTTAGAAGAGGAAACCGGAAAATCAATTCCAAATCTCAGGACTTTAACCCTGCAGTAGACGCGTGACTGACCGTAACGCGACTGGGCGCGGTGTCTACATTTGTAGACCATTTTATGCTTTTAATTATGAGTATATTGGAATTAGTGGAGGTAATTTACATCAAAGGCAACAGGAAATAATTAACAATGTAAAACAATGTTTTAACAATAGTAAAGAGGTTTAGAGAACAACTATAGTAATAAAAATAGCATATCGGGTATTTTAATAGTAGAAAAAGAGACCATTCCATTCCATTATAGTTTTTATAATGCAAATGCAATTTATATTCATTATCACAACTTTGCCCGCCTCGGTAGCGTAGATGGTAGCATGTCTGCCTCAGTTCAAGAGGTCTCGCGTTCGAATCTCGGTCAGGGTGAGTTACATGGATAAGGTTTTTTCTGGGGGTTTCCCTTATCTAAAAATACGAATGTCGGGTGGCTCTAAGCTCCATTGACCCCGGAAAGATTTGAGCATCATTTCACATTTCACCCATTTCATTCATCGTACCGTCCGATATGACTTAACGTTGGAGAACGTAAAATTACACAAAAAAAAAAAAAAAAAAAACAACTTAAAATTAATTGAAAAAGCTGTAAGAACTTACAAATATTAATACTTTACATCACTCTGTTTTTGTACAAATCTCCTTCATGTGATCTTTACATGCGTGTTTGTAACACTTTGAACAGAAACGTCGGGTAGATTTGTTGCGTTCTCTTGTGCAAATACAGCAACGGCCAACATAGTTTTGATGCACTGGAGGATGACTATTCACTCACTCTTGAATTCCTAGAAGCACTCTTGTAAGCCTTTTTATTTCTATAGGAAGATAAGGAATTGTTCTATGACAAATTTTCAATGAACTGTCATCCTTTGATTGGTTGGTAACCAGTATTTGCTTTATAAATGCAAAGAGCTGTAATTGCAGAAATATTTAGCAGGTCATAAAAATAACCATAGGCCAGCGGCGTGTGTTACGGGCCACTTGTATTTCTGGCATAGCTGGTCCACTAAATCAACTCCAATTTTTGTCCTATTGTAACAAGTAACAATTTCAGGTTTTCTTGGCATTGTTGTTTCTTCATCAATAGTATCATCATTATGCATGCTGGATATAAATAATACAGATTTATTTTTCTTAGGACAATAGAATACTAAGGTACAGTCTTCTCTAAATCCAAAGAGAGATGCATTTAGTTCAGTTTTTCTATTTGGTAAGAATTCTGGAGCAATCTCAACTTTATTCTTTCTAGGAGTGTCAACATAAGTTAGTTTCTTTTCATGTAACAATTTTTCTTTTTCTACAGCCACTATCGCGTTAAGCTGTAAACAACATACAAATATATTCATAGAAACAATAGTCTTGATAGAAGGTACAATAATTCTAGACCGATATGAATAACTAGACAAACTAAACATAAAACACCTAGCTATTGCGCAACGGGATTAGGCGCGTGGTAAGACAGCCGTCAATATTAAAAGCCTGTGTCACTTTCAAAAGCAACTGTAGTACTGATTGTGGAGACAAAAGCGCGTCTAACAGATACGCGCGCAATGCAGAAGTTGTAGTAAAACAATTCCAAACATACGTGGTGTATATGTAGACCACGCGCCTACTACAGAGTTAAGAAGAACCTATGTTGAGAGTTGTTACAACACAATATTGGAATAAATAAGGGAAAGGTATGAAGAAGGAAGCATAGGTGTGTATAATGAAGCAATGGACACTAGACATATTACAAAATCAATGGTGTTAATAGGAATCTAGATGTAGGGAACCCCAGAGAACCATTTCCACTACATTTTGTGAAATTGAGCAATATTTGATATTATCGGGTCCCAATAATTGACATTTGGAATGATAATTTGTTGGTTTTAATAACAGATGCAGCACTCTACATGTTAAAGGCCATTGTTTCGTTACGTAGGCTGTTCTTACAAAACGTGCCTGTCACATATCCAACGCATGTGTTACATCGCTAAAGAGGAGTTACGTGACAGTTTTCCTGTGGTTGACAAGTTAATTGATTATATAAAGAAAATGTTTTTGAAAGCTTCATCTCGAGTTGTAGTATTCAAAACGAAGCTGCGGAAATTGCCTTCCGTTTCACTTGTTTTGACAAGATGAGAAACGGATCGAGGCTGCTTATTATTACTGCATCAATAAACACAGCACGTGAACTCTTGGATGGTAAACAATTTTCTGGTACACTTAATCTACATAAAAACATATTTTGGATTTCTTTATAATGCAATATGTACTCTGGAAAAATCCCAAGTAACACTAGAGGAGCAGCTACAAATTTTGGTTAAAGTTGTGAATGTGAGAAAGTGGGGCAATGTTTATGCGTGAAATTCAATAAGACTCAATAGCTCAATTGCTACAGTGTTGGCAGGTGAAAATATATCTTTTACTATCCGTGAACTTAATCCAGGAGATGTTTTTTGTCTTCAATATGCACCACAATTGTTTCAGTGCGGTGATCTCTAAAAACAACCATTACTTGTAAAAAGCTAATTATATCTAAGCAATTATAGGCAATATTATGACATTTTAACTAAATTTAGGTCATAAATACATTTTCCGTACTATCTTTAGTTCCTTAAATGCCTGGCTTAGTAATCAGTAATGTGTGTGCTGCCGAGCTAAATGATACAAGCGATAGTGGGGGGGGGGGGAGGGTTACTGGTTTCGATTCCCGTTGCAGATTTTCCTGGCCCATTGGTACTCTCTGGGATTTTCCCGGATCGTTAGGCAAATACTGAGGATAATTACAACCACCATGTCACTCCATTTAACCTCACTTCTCATTTCATCATGGTTGGCTGCTTTAGGCTTCTGGGTGCGAGGCAGGAAATTTGCTGTCTGTAAATCTTCCTCCGGATCGAGGGAGGTCTCCGAGCCCCAATCGCCTCCAGAAGATGTGTAAGCCCACAGGGAGAATGGGGACTTGGTTATATGAGTCGCTACTGAAGAGCTTCAATCTACAACTGTCGATGATTACCTTCTCCTGTCGTCTCTTCTCATATGCGACTGCACTTAGTATTCTCTCACCTTATCCTTCCCTTAGGGGTTTTAGTCCTTTCTCCGAACCTTGTCATAGAGTCATAGTTGATATGCAGGTAAGTTTCCTTTATTGATAGATACGTGTGTTATATAAAAATTGTATTGGATTGATTTGCATTCAGTGGGTTCACTTGTAGCCATAAAGGACTGTGAACATTGAACGTGTCCAGAGGTATACAGTTAATTAGCATATATACTCGAAAATTTAACATAAGAGACACGTTATATACAGGCAATGTGTAAAACAATATGGAAAACTAGGCAGGGATAATTATATATGATACAAAATCACACACTTTTTTAAAACAACTTTCGCTTGGCTTTTGGCAGTACGTCTCAGTATTATTGTAATGGATACTATTTATTATCAGTTCTTTAATACATATACCTACATTAAAATAGCTTTTGAACAGGCATCAAATATTCATTGGTAATGATTTGTCATCGATACAGGATAATTTGTCATTCAGATAATCTTGTATAGATTAAAATAATTTTGAGCATAGGTACTCTCTAGCAGCATTTTTAAAGCACCGAAATGATCTATTTTTTCCTTTAAGATCATCATTGATGGTTTCATAATGCATACCTTTCTAGAAGAAAAGAAGTTTAGTACTGGAATAATGCATATTATACTTCTTTCCAGTGTTTATTCTATGAATTACATTATTTGGTATAAATGAAGTCAGATTGCATACAAAGAATTTTAGGATCTAGACTATAGGAAGTGATGAAGGAAGTGTTATAATATCTTTAATCTTCTCAATCTCATAGGAGCGTCTATTATGAGTGTTAGAAATGATTCTTATAACCTTCTTTTGCATAAGAAATATTCGTTACTTTCTACTGAGTTGCCCCAAAATAATATTCCGTATTCCATGATAGAGTTAACTGATCAGGAAGCATCTGATCCTCAACCCTACGAGCCCCAACGTTGCGCGGTTCAGAAGGCCCTATGTACCACTTAAATAAATATAGGAATTCATTCATTTAGATAAAGTTAAAGTATGCATAACAGACTAATTTAAGTGTATCAATAGAATTCACATCTGAGATGGCGTAACAAGCAAAGCTGAGTTTAGGTAAGATATACTTTATGTGTGATTTCCAATCTAAACATGTCAACTATATATTTAAAATTACTATAACGTATGACAAATGTAATCCAATTATATGACCATCTCTTTAGTTTACTATAGTTAGCAAGGTATACGGAATATTAAGCGAAGAGAAGCGTGCAAAATTCCAGTTTGAGGGAAATGCTTTCAAACAACTGTGAGCCTTTTAAACTAAAATACATGTTACTAAAGCAACTACTTTTACTCAGACATTTAATATTTGTAAATAAAACCTGACATTCGTGATTATTGTAATATTATTCATCAAATAATCCACTCAGCCCGCCTCGGTAACGTAGATGGTAGCGTGCCTGCCTCACGTTCAAGAGGTCCCGAGTTCGAATCTCGCTCAGGGTGTTACCTGGATAAGGCTTTTACGGGATTTTCCCTTATCCTGAAAGACAAATGTTGGGTAACTCTAAGCTCTATGGACCCTGGGCTCATTTGAGCATCATTTCACCCATTCCATTCATCGTCCGATATGACTAAACGTTGGAGGACGTAAATTATAAACAAAACAAAATTTAGTCCTTTTGAGCTATATATATCTTAGAGGTTTCATTAACAATACCTTTAATTTTCCTATCTGTTCCATAAAAGATGCGTCCTAAATCCTGTTTCCCAGTCGAATACACATTTGCCAGAAATGGTTTTATACGGGAAAAATTGTAGGGTGAGACAGCATTCAAATCTTTAAAACACAAGCAATAATGGGTGTTAGCTATAAAACAGTAGCACTCTTAGTGTGACCTCGAGAAAAACAAAAGCACCCCTTTCGTCCTATATAACCTAACCGGCTGAGGGATGTTAGCGACTGGTACTGTTTACCCATCACAAGAAGGCAAGAGGAGCCTAACGAGGAAGAGGGGCTTGAACTGTTTATCTATTCTGTTGATCTATTTACTAGAAAATGAGTGGGTGAGAGCGCATATGAGTCACCCATGCTGCCAGATCTAATGTTTGTTTCAGGAACTGCAGTGATAGGTATTATGCATAAGTGAGTTATGTGACAACACTGTGTACTGTCTATCCACCACAAGAACGCAAGAGACGAATAAAGGGGAGGGGGGTTGTGAACTGTTTATCTGTTCTGTTAGTGTATCTGTTTACTAGAAAACGAGTGTGTGAGAGTGTATATGAGTCACCCATGCTGCCAGATCTAATGTTTGTTTCAGGAACTGCAGTGATAGGTATTATGCATAAGTGAGTTATGTGACAACACTGTATACTGTCAACCCACCACAAGAACGCAAGAGACGAGTGAAGGGGAGGAGGGTTTGAGCTGTTTATCTGTTCTGTTAATGTATCTGTTTACTAGAAAACGAGTGTGTGAGAGTGTATATGAGTCACCCATGCTGCCAAATATAATGTTTGTTTCAGGGACTGCAGTGATAGTTATTATGCATAAGTGAGTTATGTGACAACACTGTGTACTGTCAACCCACCACAAGCACGCAAGAGACGAGTGAAGGGGAGGAGGGTTTGAGCTGATTATCTGCTCTGTTAATGTATCTGTTTACTAGGAAATGAGTGTGTGAGAGTGTATATGAGTTACCCGTGCTGCCAAATATAATGTTTGTTGCAGTAACTGTCGTGATAGTATGCATGGGTGAGTTATATGACAACACTTGGGTATTTTAAACGAATCTAGCATCTTTGTCATATTGGGAAGGTGAGCATAAACACCGTGGGGACAGCAAAAGTGATAACGTTACACATTCCTCTAGCTTGCCCACCACAAGAAGGCAAAGCGGGCCTGAAGAGGGAGAGATACTTGAAATGCTTATCTGCTCTGGAAGAGGATCTGTTTACTACGAAATGAGTGTATGAGAGTGCATAAGTCACCCATACTTCCAGGTCTAATGCTCGTTTCACTAACTGCAGTGATATGTATTATGCATGGGTGAGTTATGTGACAACACTGTGTGTTTTACAGGAACCTAGCATCTTTATAGTTATGCCCTGACCTTATGAACTCTGAAAGGAATGAGTTCACTACAGACATACACGCGTATAGACAAAGTGACGTAATGATCTGCGAGTCGCGCACAGCTAGAAAAGCTGGGAAGATAACATGCAGCCTACTTATTACACAAGTGGCAGCCCGTTGTGTAGCTTGTGACACTGGATATGAATATTGTTTTTTTTCAAAGCTTCTTCGTCACATTTATCTATAACGTTACTTATAATTTGACGCCCTTCCGAATGCACAACCTTAAATTTCTTAAGATCTTCATACTGCACTGAACTAGTTCTGCATCTTGCTACGCAAGAAGGCTACGTGACTTTCTGCAGGCGATGGCTGCATATTTACTGTATTGCTCACTCGCTGCGTAACCGGACAACGGTTCTCCTCTCCCCCACACTTCATCCCGTGGAGGTCACGAGTCCAGAACACATCTATATCATATCAAGACGGTGGGCATAAACACAGCAAACGTGATTACGTTGAACGTATCTCTGCTTTGCCTTTTTGCATTGGGTGGACAGTAATTAGAATATGAAACAAAGTCAACCAAGCATCCGCAACTTATATAACAAAATATGATTATTTATTTATCAGACCGTTACTTAGATTCATTATATTTTAAAATGGTTAGATAGATTTCTGAGAAAGTTGAAAATAATAGTGAAAGCTTAGACCGCTCACCAATGCGGCCCAGGTTCGATCCCATGGGAGCATATGAAGGATTTATGGTGGTCAAAGTGGCGTCAGTTTTCTTCCGCCCTATATTACACTAACTGCCCCATCATCACCTTTCCTTCATCCATTTCGCCCTTCAACTCCTTCCTCACTCTCATACCGGGCTTCTGGCTGGTTACTTTCTCTGATTTCAGAGTTTGTCTGCTCCTGACAGGCATTTGACCCCAGATCCCACTTATAGGTCTTCGAGAGGACTAGGGGCTAGTCCTTCATACGAGGAGGATAAGAAGGAAAAGAACAAAGAAAGGATTAGAACGAGGAGGGAAAATTCACGAAAAATTTCATAAATGGTAGATCTGATTTATATATATAAAGTTTGCCATCATACGAGTTTTGTTTTTGACTATCCTGCTTGTAAGTAGTTGGACAGATGGGCTGATAAAATGGATATGATGGCCTGCTTTAGAGAGGCAGACATCGATACCGCATAAGAGATCAAATTTGGGCTTTTAAAACTTTTACATGCTTTAGTTTTGGTATCGGTACAAAAATTAATGATAATTTATGTCGAGAGCTCGGAAAAATGTAACGAATTTGCGGATTATTTCTCAAAATATCTTTTGCATTAAACTGTTTCGCAGCTGCAGTATTGTTTCCGTTTTCAAAAAGCAATGAAGCAAAAACTTAACGCTATGTTAAGGATTTAGATACAAAACAGCCATATTGAACTTTTGGCTCAAACTTACCTACGTACGAGAAAGAGGAAGTAAAACTAGAGCGATAAACGTTTAAAGCCTCAGGCGCTTGATTCAATAATAAATGGAGGGAAAATTTACAGTGAAACTCGTTTACGTAAACCAAGGATTAATATGCGAAGCCTTCAAAAGGTGAAGCCCCAGTTAATGTGTCTTGTTTAATACCGTATTAGGTTGCTATGGTAACAAAAGTCAATAAAATACGCCATTCCGACCAGATACAGATATGGTTGGTTTTAGCTGACGCAAAATACATGGAAAACTTTCTTTACTTGCAAGGTTTCATGTTTGATAGTAAAACAGCTTGCTAAGCGTGGTTCCCAAGTCCTTGAATTCGCAGAAATCGCACCCACTTCTTTTGTTTTCTCCTCTGTCTTTGTTTCTGAACAAAATGAATACGGGAAGAGTTATGAAAACGACGAATAATATTTTTCATAGGCTCCTGTTTTATTTACTACTATAAGACTCTTATATAAAACTTTACTTCTGTTTCTTTTTTCTTCTTTATTGATATCAACAACATGCCTCATTACGTAGTAATATTACATGCTTTATAGTTACACGTCCACTTCTGAATTAATAATTGTAAAACATTATAATAAATTTACAGTGAAGAATTTTCTTTTATAAACAGTATATACACCAAATTGAGTCTATGGTATTAGCTGATTCTCTATCCATAATTCATAATTTGTAATTATTACACTCTAAATGTCTGCGATATTTATGGAAATAATGCTTTATAGTTATATGTAATAATTTTGAATTAAATGTAAAATTATAATGAAATGTACAGCGAGTTTATTATCTATATAGAGTTCACAATTTGTAAATATTACACTTTAAAAGTATCACTCCATGTCCGTGATATTTATAGAAGTTACACGTTTTACAAACGACTTCAGGTAGAGTATTCGCAATCTTCTCATTCGTGGTAGGCCATCTCCCCCATTATTATTAATTATTATTAATTATCATTATTATCGTTATTATTTATATATATTTTATCAGTAAGATATGTTAGGCTTCTAGTTACAAAAACATACAAAACATGATAATATAACGTTTTAAAAATTTAGCTGAATTGCAACATTTTTTAAAGAATACATTAATAAACGGTGTTTGAAGATCTGTATTACAATACGAAAATTGTTGAATAAGATTATATCTCATTTTGGAATGAAGATCATATCTAAATATTAAGTGTTTAACACTTTCGTCAACGCTTTTACATTTACATAGGTATCCTCCAGGAGAGTATATGGAATCTTCGAAAGTAAGTTTTAAATGGCTGGCCCCGTAGCTCAGTCGGTAGAGCACCTGCCTGCCGTACTAGAGGCCCCGGGTTCGATTCCTAGCGATAGAGGTAGGGATTTCTCTCCGTTCAAGACAATTCCTCATCTTCCCCAGAGTCTGGAAGTATGAATGAGAGTGCGAATGTGTGCGTGATCTAATGATTGAAATCCAACAACACAAGTTAACACCTTCGATATGTTACAAAGGAGAACGGCCGCCGAAATGACCATTGCATTTAAAGGGGAAAAAAAGGTTAGGTATAAAGTACTTGCAGTTTACACGATCAATAACAGTAGGAAAAAAATAAATTTCAAGTGATTTGCCCTTTATCGCTGTTTATTCAAGTGCTGTTCTCCCATCTCCCCCATTGTTCGTCATACTTTTTGCCAATTCTAGTCTTTATTTATCGAGTCTTCTCAATTAAATGTTATGTCACTTCAGATCACTTTCAGAAAACATCTGCATAGAGTTGGTTTCGGTTAAGTAATATAATAATTATGTGCTGTACCAGGGGTCTAAGTAGTTAGTTTTTATATTATGTATTATATGTATAAATTAACATAATTATGTAAGTAATAATTATATAAAATGATAATATATGAAAGTAATACCTATAGTGTTTTTTATGTAAAGTCAAAACAATGATGTTTGATTGAACCACTGAGAAACAAAAGAATGAACATTTTACACTATAACACTGCAATAATAGGAAATATAAACGTTTGACCGCTAATATTTTAATGTGAACCACCTTTTTTTCCCTCTATTCATTATGACTTCGGGTGATTGTCCTCTTAGCGCAGTGGTAGCCCGGCTGCTTACCAGTCGGGGAGACTAGGTTCTGATGCAGAGCCTCATGAGGTTTCTGAATAGCTAATTGGGGAGATACTTGCGAAAACCACCACATCTCAGCCCGCCCCGTAGCGTAGATGGTAGCATGTCTGCCTCACGTTCAAAGGTCCCCAGTTCGAATTTCGGTCAGGGTGAGTTACCTGGATAAGGTTTTTTCCGGGGTTTTCCCTTATCCTTACAGACGAATGTCGGGTAACCCTAAGCTCCATGGACCCTGGGCTCATTTGAGCATCATTTCAACAATTCCATTCATCGTCCGATATGACTTAACGTTGGAGGACGTAAATTACAAAACAAAACAAAAATACCACGTCTCACCCTCCAGCACTCCATTCCACTCATGATGCCCATTGTGGGCTGAGGTAGGATACGTAACTTGCGGGCTGTAGTCCTTGGCGCGGAGTTTATGACTTCTGAGTTACACAAGGATGAAAATGACAGAGCAGTCAAAGTGTGATGTCGCTGGTTTTATCTCATATTTTAATAAAGCTCATTTTAGTCGTTTTTTTGGGGGGGGGGGGGAAGAGATAATGTTTGTAAGTGAAGTGTTAGCTGGGGTGGGACACCGAAGACTTAATTGATGCAGGTGCTGAATCCCCCTACATCTTTGCCAAAATCAAATTGGGGCGAGGGAAATTTGCACAAAGCTTTCGTGTTGTATTATCAAAAAATATCTGATTTAATGGAAATGTTGGTGTTCATCTCTAAGCTGAGATATGCTCGTGCGTGTGATACTTTTTTCTTTATTTCTTATTTAATTTAATTTGGTTTCAAAATGCATTTCTCATGAAACTATGACACTGAATATTTCAGAGGAACATATTGATTCCACTTTTCTAGATAATGTTTATAATAAGTTTAATAGTTCATTGTCCAGTCCAAGAACAGATTATAATATCTTATACAATACATATGTTAATTAAAGTAAGAAATAACAGAACTAAAGAATCTTATGAGTTGCTCTTGCACAAACTATATTTAATAAAGCTTATGCCTCTATCTCCTTTGTGTTAAAGATAAACTGTTGTAGAAGTTATATTCTTACTAATTTATTTTAGGTGAAAAGGAGAAAATGGAAAGGGGATAGTAAACCTTAAAAAAGTGAATGGCTCCCATTTGAGGAAAGTACAGGTAATGAAAAATTAAAACAAATAATAACTATTTTATGAATTTTTCACTTCATAACACACACATAAAAAGAAAAGTGTTTGATATAAATTATAGGTTTTAACGATATTTATGGTTTTTTTGTAGTAAGATTTTTGAGTATCTCTTAAGGTTTATCATTTCTGCAAAAATAATCCGGAGTAAAGAGGACTTCTGAGAAAAATGTTGAAAATACAAGCTATACTTACATTTGATTTGCTATGAAAACATATACAGCATATATCATTTTAATTAAAATTGTTTTAGCCATTTTTGAGGAAATCAAATTTTCGTAGAATGTTCCATGTAAGTGTGCAGTATAGAGTGAAGAGATTTATTCTAACAACTTTATAACGACTGTCAAAGCAAAACATTTATTGTTTACTTATTTATGTATAAAATATATGCCTTTTACAAATGGATCTGAGAACATAATCTGTAAATAATTCCGTCCGATATGACTTAACGTTGGAGGACGTAAATTAAAAAAAAAAAATATGTAAATAATTCAGAACCTATATTCATAAAGTATTTTTACACACGTTACTTTTCTTAATGGGTTAGATCATGCTAGCTTTTATTTTCGAAAAACGCCTTAGTCCCATTTCCAAGCATATGTAAATCGCCCTGGGACGCGACCCACAGTTTGAGAACCACTGTTGTAAAGAGTGTCAAATACAAAAAAGGAGTGAGAGAGGGGGAGGGGGAGAGGGAGGGAGAGGGGGAGGGAGAGGAAGAGAAACAACAACGAAATAAAAAACAAGAAATGAATTAATGTTAAGTTCTTACCTTTCGGATATTCTTCAATTTAAAGAGTATTAATATCAGGAGAGTATCTTCTTAAAGTAGGGGCAGGGCGTACTGTATCTCACATTTAAGGTGTTCGGAGAATGAACTCATTTAGGATAAGTTAGGAAGTGTTTTTGGGGGGCTCCCCTCTCATTTTCAGGAAACGATTGTCAGATAAACTTTATAGAAACCGTGTTCTTATGAGCATGGTTTTACGTTGGTTTATTCATCGTCCATATGGCCTTCCCGGCAAAAGACCAAAGTAAATAAATAATATATAAATAAAATAAGTCAAATGAAGAAAAGAAAAATAAGGTAAAACAATGTATTAAGTTCTAGAAGCTGAGCAGATTAATTCTTTATTTTATACTTGTTTCCTTATAAAAGAAAAATTTCTCAATAAGTGAAACGAATGGAACTTATTAAGAGTTTTTATTTACCTATGCTTTTTTTCTCATTCACCTTGCAGAAAAATAGCTACCTTCCACTTTATAACATTACAAAACTTGCTTGTACATAGCGATTCCTAGTTAAAGAAGGAATATTGCAAGACATACCAAAGAATAAAGAACAAGGAATAAAAAGAAGAAAGGGTTTACAGTGAAGTTCTGGATTATAAACCCAGAACTTTACTATAAGAAAAGAAAAATAGAAAAACAGGAGGAGGAAATAATTTAACGTTTTTCCCTTATAATTTGTTTATTCCTTCCCAACAAGCAGAGGAGGTTATTCGGTTATTCGTGCACGTGGTTTACTGACGACAAGCAGAGCTGAATAATTGTACAGATTCAAATATCCTTCGATCGTTACTAATCACTCACTATATTTCCTTAAGAAACGACATTTACTGCGAAGCTAATAAATCAGTACTAATGAACATAAATGCAACTTCAAATTGTTTGCTTTGCATTAATTGCAACGTTAAGATGGGCAATTTGGGTCTGTGAAAAAGTTGCCAGCGTTCTATCTTTTTATCAAATAATTATGTTTTATCTATTTTAAAAACACATAAACAAAACTCGCATTCACATTAGAAAATCTAACGAAGGCAGCAGATTATGTTATAAATGAAAAAAAAGTTAGTGTGTGGGTGGGAATCGAACCTGCGACCTGTGGGTTCAAAAGCAAGGATGGTTATTTTCATCGTATTTCAAAAACAGTAGATCAATATCTTACTTAATCATATTTAACAGCAGTAATAACACAGTGCGGACGTTAAAAAAATGTGGTTAAGTGCTGACAAGCAGCAGTGCCTCAACCAGGTATATGTGTTCCATCCTTGTCTAGGGGAGTGCTAACCGTCTCTCCTTTCATACAACACAAGTGAAAGCGCTCCAACTCTTCGTACATATACAGAGTGCCAGCCGTCTTCTCGCCGCGAGAGTTACGTTTTTTCTAACGTATATAATTCGTTTTATAATATTGCTCGTGGGGTTTTGTATAATACGTATTAGCATATATTTTGCAAATGTTTAAATCCAAAGAGTTTTTATAATTCTGTTTAGAATAGAATATGATATGGTTTTATGGCGTCATTTGCACGAAGTTATTGATCGCATCCACCTGTAAGCGGTAACGATGTTGTCATATTGCGTAAATAAAGCGGTTACGACACATGCGGCTACACTTATTGCTGTCGTTAGCAGTAACAGGCATTAAATCCAATGGATACCTCAATTACAGCATACATTTTTGCCTTACCCATATTTACAAATTAAAATGTTATTTTTAATTACTTTAAGCAAAAGTACAAAATTGTATATTCTACTTAAATTAACAGAGTAGCTTTCAGCTGATATATATGTGCAATAAAACGACAAAGTTATCGTCGGACGCATACACTAGTATGCGTTAAACAAGTGGTTACGACATCTACACTGTCCATTTACTCGTAATTCAGCCGCAGCATCTATAAAAACTACTCATAAAAATAAATTTAGCATTAAAATGATGCCTATTCGAAACTTCTATTCTGAGTAGGATTTAATAGAAAAAAAATGTTTGTATTATTTATTTTACTTTTAGAAGTCTTCTTCATTCCGAATGGCTTTTGCATAGCTCGGAAGCAGTAGTTACTACGGAAAAAATGTATACTTGTCTGATATACGCACATATACTAACTCCCTTTTTTGAGTGAATCATTTCGGAGATATTCTTTATTATTTGTCTGAATTTTCAAATATGTACTATACTTTTTTAAAATAGACCTACATGTTTTCAAAAATCAGCTGATGCAAGAGAACGAACTTCTGATTAGCTTTAGATTTATTACTGAAGTCTTATATTCTCATATTTCCTTAAATGTACAACAAAATTAACAGTAAGATAATATTTATCTGGTTGAACAAGAAATAGAGGAACAAGCATTTGTAAGAATAGTTTGTAGAAGAATAGAGCAAATCATAACATTTTTCTTTATTCAACTGACCCTGTTTTTAAACAATATTAAATGCAATTACTTTAAGTCAACGTTTCATAAATGTGTTGGAGATAAATTTTATTATATATATGCCCGATTTCACCAACAGATGTTAAGACTTAACACGAGTTTAGCAATAGTTAAAACAAAAATTTCATTTCATCATGTGTTAGCGTATACTCGTGTTATATCTCTTGTTAAACTAACAAGCCAAATTTCTGATGTTAAGTCCTTAACAATTGTAAATAGTCAAGATGCCGAGCATGAACTCAGCTGTTGATGTCGATTTGCTATATTTAAGACCGTCTAAATAGCATTCGTAATAGAGTACGGCCTATGAGGAGAAATGATTTTGAGGAGCTAACAGAAGAACATTCTTTATGGAGGTATAGACTGTCGAAACATGTTGCTATGAAGGTTACTGCGGAAGTACTAGAGAGGTTAGAACATGCGCCGAAAGGAATATGGCGATCTCGCCTTTGCTTCAAGTATTAGTAACTTTTATAATTCACTGAATTATGTGGATAATACATTGTCCACCTCCCGTCTTGAAACGTTCAAGTCATTTGTCCTTCTTCGCACTCGTTTTAAATTTACGTAATACTGACAAGTTGTTTGGTGCTTGTAGTAGTGACACATGCATTTGAATTAAATTCGTTTCTAATATTTTCCCCGTGACATCTTTCTCTTTTACATTCACCGCATCCGTCCTCTTATTTTCCACGATATCCTTACACTTCCTTACACTTCCATTATATCGTTACAATTCAATTAACAATTCTTTCTCCTTCGATGAGAAATTTGTCTAACGGCTTTATTTATGATTTTGTTTATCCGCCATTTTTCAGCTTGTGCAGATGAAAATGAAAACAAAAGCGCATCGCAGTACGTTCAGAAAATAATACGACTTATCCATAGCCTTCTACAGCTGTAATATTTACAAGTTTCTTGGCCTTAACACAGGTTTGTTAACATTTTCAGAAAACAAGATGGTGAAATGCAAGAAATTTAACATTAGTTTTAGCGCTGTGACAATTGTTGCGTTACATTTGTTAACGTCAATTTTAAGATCTGTTGTTGAAATAGGGCAATAATGTGTTTTCGTAAGTTCGCACGTTAGCCTGAACTGGCTGAAACTGGTATAGAGTTTCCAAATATGAGGCATGTGATAGGTTCAGCAAATGAGAATGTTTGAAATTCTGACGTAATCTACATCTTCTCTTCCTCAGGTGTACCATCAAGTTATAGACACAAAAGATTTCAGTGTCAAGCAGCCTGCCCCGATAGCGTAGATGGTAGCGTGTCTGCCTCACGTTCAAGAGGTCCCGAGTTCGACTCTTGGTCAGGATGAGTTTCCTGCATAAGGCTTTTTCCGGGGATTTCCCTTATCCTGAAAGAGGAATGTTGGGGAACTCTAAGCTCTATAGACCATGGGCAAATTTGAGCATAATTTCACCCATTCCACTCATCGTCCGATATGACGCAAGTAAAAACAGATATGCCTCTAATTGTCTCCTCGGAACTTTCTCATAATCTCATTTTTGTGGAGTCCACAGCTTTTAAATTTACGCAAAATTCTGTCATAATGAAGAGCCTTTCGCAGACTGTTTACAGAAAATTCAACATATTCTACATTTTATCTTTGACGCGGAAAACCTCATGCATAGTTACAGTTTATCACGAAAATCATAAATCTGCTCTGAACAAAATAAAATAAAAATATCACGGATGGATCATCGATATCTGCGATACCTTGATACTTACAAAAATTGCTTGGTATCGGCATGGAACGATAGTTAAAAAAATTCACCCGGTCCTTTTTCTATACTATTACCGCCAGTAGAGCATTGCAAAGCCCAAGAAATTTCTAGGAATGAAAATCTTGGCGTTATGCTTTTGAAAACGCTGCACCTAAGTATGCGTTTGGTTACATCTGTTTTTTTTTTATTTTACTTTTTGGATTATCCTATTTACAGTAAACATGAGCGTTTGTATGGGGATTTGTAAAATGTGTACGAAAATAAATGGCAATGAATAGAGGAAGTCATGTGAATGTATCTGTAATATAATATAGAATTACAATGGATTACAAACTGGTGTGAAACTCAATTGTTTTAAGGAAAAGATTGAGCAAATTGGAAGCAATGGTCAGGAGCCGAAACTTCCTTCCTCCTTGCAGTGGTTATGAGTTAAGTTATGACAGCTTGAATGATGAACCTTTCTGATAAGTTCCGTTGTTCGGAACAACGACCACGGTGAAGCACAAAGAAAGGAGAGGAAGCACGTAATTAGAACGGTAAATCGGAGACAACAGAAAACAAAACAACAGCGTTCTTTACTCCTAGCTAGTTCATTGAGCTTGTAGTAAGGTTAACCTCTGATAAAACATTCAAATAGAAATATATTTCTCTTGCAACTCCCGTCCCACGATTAATTTATCAACCAAAAACAAGCAGCTCCTTTTCCTGTTTTGTGTCTTCAGTAGAAGAAAAACGAAAATATTTTATTTAATCTTATGCATTAGTTGAGGTGCCTCACTTGGGTTCTTAAAGGGTTGGCTTTACAATAGCCATAATTCCGAAGAACTTCACTTCTTTTCTCCAGTTACATTGGCTTTAAATGCCAATGGTGCCTCCATATAATTTATTTAAATGCCAGCAGTTTACACCATACTTGGTTTGTTTTAGCATTCCTTTTCTGTTGTCTAGCTTCCTATGGAAAACGAAAGTGTAGAATGTGCTTTGTAGCTGGCTAAACAATAGTACAGTATATTATTTAACTCCTCGGCAACTTTCTGGAGAGTTTTCTAATACTCTCATATTTTTCACTTTTTTAAATTCCTCAATTTTAAATGATTTTGTTTGTTAACGCTGTCAATTGCCAGGATCGTTTTAACACCTCCGTGTGCCGGAATTTCGTCCCGCAGGAGTTGTTTCACATGCTAGTAATCCAGTGACACAGAGCTGTGACTTAAAAGCACACTTAAAAAGCACCGGTCGTCTGTAAACCCACGACCTTGAGATCAGTTGGCCAAAGCCTAACAACTGAGCCACCCAGACATTCCTCAAGTGTAGCAAATAAATTGATTTCGGCTCTCACATATGTACAGCTACTAAACAATTAAATTGTCTTCATTTTATATTCTTGATTTGTAATCAAAGTAGTGGCCACGCGTGGCCGAGTGGATAGACCGCTTGACTCTCACCAAGGCGGCCCTGATTCGATCCCAGACGACTGCAAAGTGAGATTTGTGGTGGATAACACGGCGTAAAGGCGCATTTTCTCCGGAATCTGTGGTTTCCTCCGCCATCATTCCACCAGTTGCTCCAGTATCACCTTTCATTTCATCCACTTCACCCTCATTTCGTTCTCCCTTCCCTCCTTCTCATTCCGGGGATGGGGCTGATCATCCATCCCTAGATTTCTCTCTCTCTGATTCATAGTTGTGGCTCCCTCACCCGAAGCCTAAAATGGCATAAATAAAAGGATCATAAGTGAACAGGACGGTGTCCAATACCAAGAGAAGAAGTAATCAAAGTAACCACAAAATACTATAGAAAATATAATGTCAGAGAACAAATTAATAAACATTATGATGAGCATTAGTTTAATATTATTATTATTATTATTATTATTATTATTATTATTATTATTATTATTATTATTATTATTATTATTATTATTATTATTATTATTATTATTATTATTATTATTATTATTATTATTATTATTATTATTATTATTATTATTATTATTATTATTATTATTATTATTATTATTATTATTATTATTATTATTATTATTATTATTATTATTATTATTATTATTATTATTATTATTATTATTATTATTATTATTATTATTATTATTATTATTATTATTATTATTATTATTATTATTATTATTATTATTATTATTATTATTATTATTATTATTATTATTATTATTATTATTATTATTATTATTATTATTATTATTATTATTATTATTATTATTATTATTATTATTATTATTATTATTATTATTATTATTATTATTATTATTATTATTATTATTATTATTATTATTATTATTATTATTATTATTATTATTATTATTATTATTATTATTATTATTATTATTATTATTATTATTATTATTATTATTATTATTATTATTATTATTATTATTATTATTATTATTATTATTATTATTATTATTATTATTATTATTATTTTATTAATGTATTGGCCCTTATTAGCCTGTCATGGTAAATTGCACTTCGTCTTATCATCAATTTCAATCAAATCTACAAATTTCCAGCAATGTTTTTCAATTTGTTATAACATTTCTGCTCCATCTAAGCTAATCTTGATGTTTTGCCACTGAACATATCAAAAAGGGGTTGGGCATTTTTACCAAGTCTTTATGTACAAAACGTCACCTCCTTATGGGCAGCAATTTGGAAGCTTTCATGGCACCGTATGCAGAAACTTACAGAGGAAGGTTTATGGAGCCAGGGTGCAAAACCAAGATACAAAATATGGAAAAGGTACAGTATGAATATATCTTGTTAAATTTATGTTAGTTATTACATGCAACAATTATTATTAATGATTTTTACATTTTCAAAATTAAAACTTGCACGGTCATTTAATTTTGATTTTTCATTGTGTAAATTTATTGTTCTAATAGAAAAGCCCCGCACGAAGCATTTCGAATACATTTCTTATACAAAGGCAATAAATAATAATTTTATAATAAATGGCTCTTAAAAGTATCTATGGTGTCAACGTTTTTACATTAATCACTAATTATTATAGGAAAAACATCACTTTTTTACTTCCCAAAATTCTTGATTTTACAAAAGTAATTTATTAACATTGGAGCATTATTTTGTTTTAAAAAGGTTTATGATAATTTTCTTTATGCGCTCTTGAGAGACAGTAAAAAAATTCTGAAAAGATTTGAAAAGGATTCTGAAAAAGATGCGTAGTGTGGGGCATTTTGATTTTAGAAAAAGGTGAAAAATATATAAGAGAAAAGAAAATTTACAGTTGGGATGCGCATTAATAAGGATTCGCCTGTCCATATGCAGCTTCGGTTAGTTGACATTTTAAACGTACGCTGTGAAAACAGCACTTCGTTACAGTCTAGAATGCATTTTATCTTATTAAAAGGAAAAAGTTAATGTTTCACAATTATTAGTATATTTCACATATGCGTTGCCTTAATAATACTTAAACTGCCCTTCCCATATCTAATGTTCAAATTAAATTACATTTCAATACGGAGTTACTTAGAATGATGATTGTGAAAAATGTTGGTAGAAAGAGTAGTTGCAAAACACGTAACTTTTACTTTGTGTAGATGTGGAGCAACTTATCTCTAATTTTGTTAAACAAAACACGATGAGTGCGTTTTTGTAATAGCCAAGGTTACGCAGTAAGCACTTATCTTCGTGCAGGAGGTTATTATAACACCGTTGCGACTGTAATCTCTATGCGATAACTTCATAAGCGCCGGCAAACGTGAAAGCGTACAATTTCTTGTTCGGGTCTGTCACCTAGGTGATCGACAACTTGCTTGTATGTTTAGTCCATTTTATGACTATGGTACATATGTCGTTGTTTATAAGTCTGGTAAAAACCCAAGGATCTCACCTTATTTCTCGACATAGTCTCCATTCACGGCTATAGCGTGGTGGTAGCATGTCTGCCTCAGGTTCAAGAGGTCCCGAGTTCGAATCTCGGTCAGGGTGAGTTACCTGGATAAGGTTTTTCCGGGGTTTTCCCTTATCCTGAAAGACGAATGTCGGGTAACTCTAAGCTCTATGGACCCTGGACTCATTTGAGCATAATTTCACCCATTTCATTCACCGTCCGATATGACTTAACGTTGGAGTACGTAAATTAAAAACAAAATCACGGATATACACTTGGTCCAGCGATATTCCAGCTTCTTCTTCCCGTGGGACAATATACTATTGTGGATCAAAATGTAATGCCTCCTATTTTTTTACCTTAAATAAGTAAGTTATGTGAAAACTTTGAATTTGGCGCAATTCCTCAAACCTTCTTCTCCAATCCCCTGCAGTAATCACTTCCTAAGTCAACAGGCGGCAGCACTGCATCCTCTTGCAAAATGACTGACATTCGTATTAGACAGCGTTCTGTGATTGAATTTTTGACTGCGGAAGGTAAAACGCCAATTCGCATTCACGAAAGGCTAAAAAATGTGTATTATGATGCAACGGTGGATGTCAGCACTGTTAGACGATGGGTTCGTCGCTGTAGCGGAGCTGAAGGGCAAATACCATTGGCAGATATAAAGCGAAGCGGCAGGCCGGTGACCGCAATGAATCCATGAAACATTCAACGAGTCGATGACATCATTCGTGGTGATCGCCGGGTAACAACAGGTGAATTGTGTCGCATTACATTTTATTTCACGTGTTTGATAATACTAAATAAGGAATTGATATTTACAGTAAGTGGTTGAAAGTATTGGAGAATTAACATCATAACAAAATGCTCTGAAGATAAACAAATAAATATTATCATTGATGTAACTATTTTTACAATTCATGTTTTTAATGAAACTAAATTACACGTGCGTTCGTTGAACTCCCTTCATCTCTTCCATCCATCAAAACTATATCCGTATTTTTCGGCCTTCGTGTAGCGCTCCATATTGCAAAATCCTCCCTGTCAGGACAGAATGTGTAATTTTACACTAAAGAGCAACCATGCAACTGTTCGGGTTATTAGTCGACTTTTGCACACGTATCTGCCCTTTGCCCCATTACCTGAAGGTAGGCTAGGCTCACTGATAAAGAGCAAGGTGTAATGTTTTTGTTTTCGTGGCACGTGCGTCCCCCAATAACAATTTTTGAGGTTCGGCCATCAGTGGTTCCTGCGCTGCCTAATCACAAAATCATGTAATATTTAATGCTGCATAAAATTATACCTAACAGAACTTCGAAGCTGCGACACCGAAATTCGGTATACGCAACGGCTATAATCTTCCGGTGTCGTTTTGAAACAACCTGTATAAAACAGTGCGCTTTCTGATACTAAAATTTGCCACTCAACAACTTAAACTAAACAGTGTTCAACAACCAGACAGTAAATCTTTTATGTTCGGTGCGGCCGTTGCATCATGAAGCCTGATATAGTATTAGTACTACAAACGAAGCCGTCTGCTGCAACGATAACATCTCCAAGAATTAAAAATTGCCATTTTCACTTAGCTTTTACTAATGCGCTACTAATCGTGATTTCTGGAAGGATAATTTTATAATGCCGAAGTAGAAGAGCAGTAAATTTTATTTGCTTCGATAGCAAATCTTACTCTTAACAGATGGAAATATAGTAGTGTGCCAACTGCGTTAAAGATCAAAGTTTTACTTTTGTATTTTCAGAATATTTTAAAATTCAATGTTATTTTCAAGTTAGTGATTGTTGGTTTTATTAAACTAAAATAAACCCATATTATGTTATACATAGTTACAGGTGTCCTGCGTCAAAAAGTATACTAGATTACGCAACATCCACAAACAGATTTCCATTGAAATGCTAAGCTTCAAAGATCCAAACAATCTTACCAGCAACATTTACTGAAAGTAGTAGTAGAAATGATGGAAATGGTAATATTTTGAAAGATATCCGCAAAGCATTAGTTTCTGTAAGCATCCCTCTGAATAAACTAAAGAATGTAGCATTCTGAAATTTTGTGGAAAAATATTCTGGACAAAAAGCTCCTCATGAATTAATAATAAGGAAAAACTACCTTGACATAGTTTATGAAGAGAAAATTTAATGAAATTAGTTTATCAATACCCTAACCCCCTCACAGATTTTTTGAGCTTTATTAAAACTTGTCAATTATTTAAAATTTTTAAATGTATTATACAAAAATATTTTCAAATGAATGCAAAACTATAAATGGCCTGTACTGTCATGCAGTTTGATTTATTTAGCTTACGATCAATCTTTCTTGCACCTGTTGCCCATCAAATATTAGACCCCATGTTACCCTTTTGATCTTCACTAATTTTCAGTACAATAATTCTATTCATATAACACAAAAAATAAGAGACGATATTAGCGAAATAAAGAAAGCTCTCGGGATGATGTTACAGATGCAGCAGAATACACGCTTAAGGCTATTTATAGATAGGCACGCATTTTATGTCAGGCAGTTCATATGACTTGTTTAGCATATTTTCTCCAGAGGATATCCGCAGAGGATATACAAGCGAATTTTCCAAAAGTAAATGCTTTAATTTTCCCTATGAAAAAAGTGTTCGTGAAGGCGACATCAATAGTGAAATTATTTACTGATATGATGCAAGATACTTGTCTATCCTTAGAGCCAGTCATATACCTGGAGAAAGAGGAAAGTGTCTTTGTAAAACAATTAAGAAAATCGTACCAAGGAATCCAGGTTTAATGTTTCCTCTTGACGTGAATAAGATGCTACAAGGTGTATCTGAGAAAGAACTTAGATAATGCTTATTCTGTAAGTGACAAAGACTCTTTTAGATATTGTCCTGTGTCTTTTTGTGAAGCAGGGGAACTTTTACTTCATATAAAAACATTTTCAGCGACAGAGGAAAATCGTTTCTTTCAAAGAACAATGAAAAAATTGTTAATTGCAATAAAAGCTTAATGCTAATATAGGACGAAAGAGAGATTAATAAACTAAATGTTAACTTTGTTGATGCCTGAACTTAAGAATTAACTTACAACTTTGATTAATTCATCAAGATTAATAAATGTGAGAAAGTTGAGTTAACGTAATTTATTTTAAATACATATTATAAAGTTTTCAGAGCATATTTACCAAATTTTAATGCATAGATGCATGCATATATTCATATTTGATGGTGCATATAAATCATGTTACGTGACTACTCACCTCCCATTGGCTGCTGTCGTGAAATAGGCTGTTGTAAGATGTAAAATGCTTCCACATTTAACAAGATCATTTGTTTAATATGTTCGAAGATAACTATAAGATTTACATTATAACAACCGTATGAATTAAGTATATTATATAACGGAATTGATACATCTGGAATATATGCAACTTTCTGTTAACAAATACATGTGAGGATCCTTCGGTTCAAACCTACCTCTCAGGATGACGTAAGTACATGTGTACTTATTTTTTAGACGTGGCACGTGATCTTGTTCGGATGCGCGCGAGTGACGTCATGCGAATCAATGGTAGGGGTAAGATCTGTGCTTTCACCAGTAGACTGCTGATAAAACTAGTGGGTTAGATGGCAGATAATTAACCTGACATCCCTTTTTCTTACAAATAAACAAGTGAACTCGACCATAAACTACTGCGCAACATTACGTCATAAGCCACATCTAAAAATACATCTGTACGTGCTTTTATGACAGAATGTTTATATTGTTTTTATCACTTATCCTTGCATTGCACACGACTTGTTTGACATCATTCGAAGCCATTACTCAACCAATCTTGAGGAAGGAAATGAAACACGGAGTAATACATGTCAAGGTTATAAAAACAGGATTGCAGTATTTCAGTTTTTTCAGTTCTCTCCTTAACCAATTGCTACTTGTGTTTACATTTGATAGTTACGCAATAAGTCTAGGTGGACCCAGAGAACAGCGTTGCTCAATTATACTTACCACTTTCAAAGACATGATATTGATAATTCATAATAAAACATATGATTTGAGCTCGTCTGAATTAAAAAAATAGTTTTTCAAAAATATCTGTTTACATCTGTGAACATGGACTCAAAAACTAAATGTTGGTCTAAAACCAAATTTGGTATTTAAGTTCACCTTATAATATTCCAATTCCTTCTTAATATTAATATTAATTACTTCAAAGCCAATAATGTTCATTTGATTTTGTTTTATACCTATAGATTCTAAAGATAACATTCTTTATTTATAACTTAGAAGAATATTAGTTTTTTTTAGCTTAAAGTCTTAATATATACACAAAGTTTAAAAATATCTCAGAATCCCAAACTATCTTTATAATTTTTGCGATTATTTTATTTTCTCAAAAAATGTCTCTCACGATTTTGATTGAAATATCACAAGTTTAAAATATTTACGTGATAAATCAAATATTTTACTTGCATTTTCAGCGAATAGCCTGTCCTTTTCATTTGAACTAAATTTGGTAAAATGATATACCTCTAAATATTACAGAACATGTAAGTTAGAGATAAATGGAAAACTAATTGAACAAATGATGCAATTTACGTGCATAAGTGTTAAAGTTGCGAGTGATTGGAACACGCTAGAATAAATATGAAAGCAAGTACAAAAAGAATATTAGACTCTTTGGGATATTCCATAGGGAAAAACAAACATTTAAAAGAGAAAGTAAAACAAAGATCTACAAATTTACCGTTAGTCCAATAATGATATATGGAGCAGAGACACGTAGTAAGGAAAAAATAACGGAAATCACTACATTAAGAACAATAATAGGAAAACCTTAGTTAGATAAAGTCAAGAATGAAGTTTTAAGACAAGAATGTGACTCGTGAACTTGAGAAAAATGGAGTGGAATAAACATGAGAATAGAGCATATAATAAAGTAATTAAAATAGCTAGAGATGAAAAGCCTAAAAGGGAGAAGAGATATAGGACGCCCAGAAACGAGATGGAAAGATAGCATTGTATCTTCGTGGAATCTGTGTGAAGAAAAAGAGGCATTAGTCTATATAAAAGAACAAGAAGATAAATGTTCAGACATTTACCAGTTCCAAAGTATTGTTTATTTTTGGTTTTATTTTTACTTCTTCCCTGAATGTAATCAAGTATTAATTGTGCAATCTTTTGCTAGATCAGAATGAAATACATAGAAAAAATAAGCTATCGGGACAATAATAGGTGTACAAAATATATATAAAAACAATTGTACCTAGAGATTAGCACATCCGATATTTCTTTTCCCCTTTAGCGTGATGGTGTAATCTGCATTTTTGCAATGTGTCTATGTGCCACTTCCACTCAAGCAACAGACGTAATATTTAGAGAAAAAGAGCACGTCAGCACCGACTGCATCTTTAAAGTGATACAGAGGAACTGAAATTGGATCTCAGAGTTAGATGTTTTTCCTAAGTTTGGTGTTTAAAAGCAACAAAAACAAAGCAAAAAAAAAAAAAAAAAATCCGTTTGTATAGTTTGAACCACAGACTGATTTAGTACTTATTATTTACACTTTGCGATATCTAAGAGGTTTTAAAACAGCCAAAATAAAATAAAAATTCGGATGTGTACAAATACTTCTTACAAACCTTAGATATTCCTCTATTTCATAATCGAGATAAACAATTACAGAACTACCTGATTGCTAATTTTCTTTTAGATGCAGGGGGATATGGGAACTCAGTAGATTTTAAGCGATAGTCAGGTCTTTTAAAACTGAGTGATAGCTTTGAAGTTTCCGTGTTTGCATGCATGGCCAAGAGCTAAACAAATGAATAACGACTTCCGTTTGAGGAAAATATAAATATAGGAAAATTCAAAGTATCTGTGGCAAGAAATATTTCGGAAATTGTTCACTCGAAAAAAGATGTATTTGATATAGATTCTGTGTTTTAACGTAATCTACATATTTTGTGTAGTAAGATTTTGTTTATCTCTTATAGCTTACTCGATTCTCGATAGAGATGCACCATATTTTCCACGCTACCCGAAACTTCGATAGTCATTTCAACTTCTAGTTTTAATACAAAATAGAAGGTTGGAGGAACTGTGTAACGCTAATAAAATTAAACAGGTGCACACAATTAACTACATAAAACTTAAAGGCACGTGTTCTTATTTTAAACTTTACTTTAGACATTTAAAAGCAAAACAGTCCACTTTTATAAGTTTTTGTGTTTCTGTTCGGGTCAAGTCCATTTCCTTTTTCTGTCACACATGAGTCCTGCTGTGCTAAAAAGTATTTCAGAGAAAACCGTTCCAGGTGGAATAGACACGGACGATAATCTGCAAAGACTTTCATACGAGTTCCATTATAGGTGTCAGAAGTTTAATATAAATATATCCATAAACAAAACAAAATTATTAACCATTAGCTAATAATCATTGAGATGCAAATTAGAACTATTTTGCGGCTAACTTTTTTAGTTTTGAAAGTTTTGAATTTGTTTTACAGTAAACCTGTGCACTAGAAAAAGGAGGTGACAAATCGTCGTTGAGATATGCAATGGTTTCTTTTTGGGAAGTAGCTGGTAGTGAATTTGACACACGATTATTTTCTGTGCAGATACCACATTCCTGACAATTTCTTGGGCTTTGCAATGTTTTACTTGCGTTAATAATATTTTATGATTTTAAAATAAAATAAAAATCGCAGAATCATCACCGAAGTATCGAAAAATATCGAGCAAATTTTGCTAAGTATCGTTCCATGCCGATACCATGCAAGTATGGTGACTATCGAGGACCCATACGTAATATACAGCTTAGGATTTGCTGTGTGAGCGCGTGTTGAACAAAAATTAAATATAAAATAACACTGCAATAAACCAAATTATTTAAAACAATCATTACAATGAGTTTGAATTATTGACAATGATAAATCAGCATGTTTGTTCATTATAAGATTTAATGGAAGACTGAAAATTATTATTTATTATTCAAAATAATTGCAAAATATGAGGAAGTGTAAGAAGTGAATATGTCAATATTTATTTAAATGATGCTACAATCATTTCTAGACTTTCTAGGATAAATGTCAAATGTAGACGGCGCATATGTGTAATTATCATCCCAGCAGTTTCTTCCCTCCTATTGTAATATTTTCCTCCTTACTGTTTTTGTCATTGTGTGGTTACTGTGATAAAGTAGGGTTTTCTACTTATTTTGCACACTTTGTTTATATATTTCTGTCAGATGGCATCAATTTTCTCATTTGGTCCTTATTTGTCATAGCTGTCATCACACAATAATACCAATTAGTAAATTGTTTTGCCTAGGAGAGGAAACACGGAAATATTTGGGAAGGAGGCATTACATTCAGACAATTGCTTACTTGATGCGACAGCGGCTTAAGGCCTGCAAGCTCATAAGCCTCTTCATGAAACGTGGCGGTCATTTCAGCAAGATGGAAGGACGTCTGGCAAATTGATAGTATCTAAGGAAGCAGACCCTGTCCAACCAGATTTCGGTACACTTCTTGTGGCATGCGGCTGGGAATGCTTCGTCTCCTTTTCCGGCATTTGTTTCGTCGCGGTAGTTCGTGTAAGCGTTACCAGACGTACCATTTACTTCGTGTTTTTTTCGGTGTTAGTTAATTCCTCAGCTTTTAAATCAGACAATACAAGTGTTAGAGTTGGAGATTACATGGTAATAAAAAAATCAGCCTTTAGAAGCGTTGGGATTGTGATGTGTACCCACATCTACTGAAGATATATACAAAACATTGATACGCACCAATTACTAAGTATAAAGGAATCAATCCAGGTCATTTTAAGCTTCAAATGACCTCTAAATTTTTAAATATGAGCTTTTTACAGCATTCTTTGCCGGTTATCGAAGTAAACATGGAATAAATTCGCCAAAATCTTCACAAAGAACAAGCAATACATGTTGATTTCTCCTGAACAAGCTGAGAGAACTAATAAAGTATATTTTTAAGAACATGTTGCCAAATTTTACATTAAAATCGGTACATTTTTATGGATGCAAAGTGAGAGTTTTCAAATATTAGCTATTAAAATAACTTTTACACCAATAGAATAACTTCAATTTTGCTAAACATGGCGGTGTTTTAAGCATTAGAACGACCAAATGTATGTTTTGAAGGTGTTGTAAATAACCTTTGACGTCTTTTTCCTTCTAGGTGGGTGTTACATAAATGAGTAACCATAGGAGATACCCGAGGGCTTACTACTTGGTAGAAGTAGTACATGAGTAGTCCATGTTGACCTAAAGAATGTTAAAAAAAATACCTTAAAATATAACGACCTTAAAATATATGTTAAAAATGACCCAAACGAACAAAGAATGACCTTCATTTTTTGATCTTGCACATTTCATGTATTCTTTATCATCGAATACTGAATTACATTTCATTACAAATTTCGTAAGTTTTTAAAATTGAACTGTCTACTAATGCGGACTAACACATTCAAAACCTTCTTTCAGTATTAATAGAAGATACAGGGGCAGATGAAGAAGAGCAGAAAACCGACATTATTCGTTAAAGAATGTTTAAGGAAAGTCGTGTGAAAGCAACAAATCAGAAATTTGTTATTATCTCTTTTACTGTTTTGAAAGAAGAAAGCTCTATACGATGCAATTATTGTTTAAAACAAGTATAATCTGTTCGCTGTAAGAATAAAATAAATGTCAAAGAAGTACGTGGCGAAAATGAACCGCATTGGTTTTAATACACTTGTGTTCTTCCACAATATAGTTCCGCGGTTTGTTAAGCTTCTTGCTTCACCTGCTTTCAATAAACCATTCAAGTTGTTATAATATACAATTAACATTATGAAATAATTAAAGCAACAACAATGATTCTCAAAAGTTCAAAAATGCACCGATTGAGTAACAACAAAACGGCAGTTAAATTCCGGTGACGGCATTGCCGTTTAGGTGCGCATGTGCAGATGTTACGTATAACCAATGATGTACTAAGAGGCAGAGCTCATTGCGAAATGCGGAGTAATACTTCACTTTATTCTAAAAGCGAACAGATTATACTAGTTCATGATTAAGTCCTTGAATTGCATTTAAGAAAACTGTAGGGTGACATTTGAATTATTCCTCTATTTGTAGAAAATACATATTAAATATAGGGGTCTAATTTTTTTCTTAAAAATTTAGACAATCTGAATATTACTATTTAATAATGTCATACCTATATATGTTAACAAAAGTTCATCTCATCAGTTTTTATCCTGTTACTAATAAGCATATAAAGAAAATTCCATTCATTTATATCAAAAAGTATATTGTGTAGAAGAATTGATTTATTAGAATATCTTGACTAGAGAATATCCGATAAAAGAGGGTTTAAAAATTCTGTACGCAAAATATTGTTTCTGACTTAAAAATCATTCATTGTGTATAAAGATACTCCTTGAATTATTTTACATCTCTCAACTTATTTAATATTTAACGATTACTGGATTCTCTCTTGAAAGGTTTGTTTAATTTTAAACAGGCAAAATTTATCGGTTTTGCTATCACTTTATACAGATTTACACGCAGACATATAAAGTTTACACCATATATTTAAAAGATCGTAGAATAAGCTACGAAATGCTTGTAAAATCCATGTTTATGAATTTTGGAATTATTGGCCTTTTCTCACTGATCCCGGTCAAGTTATATTTGAACGAAATCACTCATGGCATTTTTAGTTGTTTTTTTTTCTTCACAATATAAAACATATTTTTTCATGTTTGTTGTTGAAGAATGTTAAAATTACCTTTAAAATTCTAGAAATATTCTATGTTAAATATCAAGGCTGACCTTCATACAACATTTGGGTTTTGAATTAGCTTTTACAGAATCACATGCACAGACATGCACGCACTCACGCCCGAAACTTTTTAATTATTTGTTCAAGGAATCCCAAACTGCAGATCCGGTGAAATATCTATATCGAATACAGTCCTTTGTATCAAAGATAAGCAAAAGAGAAATAACGAACTAATGTGTCACACATTTATAGATTAGTAGCAGGAATAACGTTTGATAGATCACTTGATGCTAGTGCTTAGAGGAAGTCATATTTGTTTTGTATTAAATTTATTAGAGAAAGAGTTGCGATAGTATCATTCCATGTTTGTGTATGTATTTTTCATGAGAAGTATCACGCAAGAGGCCAGACGTGTCAGTAAAATAATGGAAATTCTAACGGTCCTGGCCAGTCTAGAGGACAAGGAAGGAGAACCATGTGATGAATATAACATTGTTATTCTACTTGGACAATTCACTCACACAGCATTTTGTACATGTGCCGAAGCTGATATATCGATGAATAATTTAACAGTTGGTTCGCCTGAAGGCCAATTGCCTTAAACCTACCGACACTGGTCATAGACGTCACACGTAATGTGTCCCAAATGAAACTCCCACGTGAAACCTTGTTCCACTGCTCATTATGATGCGAATAAACAAATACATGTTAGTCATAGAACCACAGTTCGAGGTAAACTTTGGTTATGTCCCACATTGCCCAAAACAGTTGTTCATAACCAATAGACCTACTGAAGCATCGCATGCTCAACAAGAAAAGTGCCTATATGTTGCATTCACATGGTTTTCTGTACTCACTATTCTTCTAATTCTACATACAAAAGCTTATTCTACTCTCTTCCTCTTATTCATCGATATAAATTGTATCACATACTTATTATGTGTTTCAAATGGGAAGGTGTTTGTCCTTGAGCTCTACTAGGTGAGCAACCAATGGCAGTCCTGCGGTGTTGTCGTATTGCATTCCCGCTAAATGATGTGTGAGGAGCGCCAACCTAATCAATCTGTGTGAAATACTATTCGCACTTAGACAAAAATTCAGATTTCGCCAAAACTGATCCATGTGGAAGGTAATGTAAAACTCCATATTCTTAGCTCAAATAGTTTTTCTAATACAAATAAATAAAACACTATTACCTGCATTATAGCAATAAATCGCGACGTAAGCACTGTATGAATTTGGCATGAATGCCTGTGCGTATATTTGTAACTACTTATAACTGAAACGTAAATGTTTGACATGGCATGATAAAATAATTACTTTGAATAAGCCAATTCGAGCGAGAGGAAACAATAAATTTCCTGCTGCCCTGGCAGAACGTGTCTGGTCACATTATATCTTTATTTATGGATGGTTCGTAATCTCTATTTAATCGTGTGTTCAAAGTGGTTGGTCTATATGTATGTAAATTTACTTTTTATTACTCAGAACTGAAGTTTAAACTACTGCATGACGTGATAAAAGAATTACTATGAATAAATCAAGGCGTTAAATTCAAATATGAGCAAACACTTCATTTCCTGTTAGCCTGTGGAATGCTGTATGCTTACGTTTTTAGAATGAATGCTGGATAAGAAGTGTTTATTTACTCTGGAGAGTTCAGATCAATATCATTCAGTTGTTCTTTACACAACAGTAGAGTTAGAGTTAAATAGGGCAATGGCTTCTCTCGGTGAATTTAGTGGCGAGTCAAAAAGGCAGATATTGCGAAGTCAGGCTCGACGTATTATTTTTAAGGTGTACACGTTCTTCAAAAAGTTTTCGGAAACAAACTAAATATGAGTTATTGCAAAGAGTACTTCCGTTTAAAAACACGGAAAAGGTGTATCAGATGGATCAACTTGCAATTGAAACGGGACACGAGTTAATACGCCTCTCACCTTACCACTGCCGATATAATCCAATTGAGTTGGTGTGGGCTCAAATAAAAAGGGGGATTGCAAACAGAACGAATACTTTTAAACTGACGGACGTTGAACGACTTGTTCACGAAGAAATTGACAACGTAACACAACAGAACTGGGAAAAATGCGTGAGGCATGCAGAAAATCTTCAAGAAGATGATTTTAAGAAAGAAATAGCACGAGACAAGATCTTGGAACCTATAATCATAAATTTGCAAGACTCAGATGGTGAAGACAATGACTAATTGTCTCTTAACGGAAGTGACATTGACAGAGATATGGATGAGCCACTCGCAGTTCAATTGGATTAGAAAAACAGGTAATTCATAAACTTTAATTATAGTTATAGTATTTTAAAATATACATAATTTGCGAAAATGCTTTTTCCCATTTTGATTTTGGCAACTGCATCAATGTAAAGGTTTGTAAAATATAATTTGCTTACCCTCACATCCAGCGTCAAGCAGACCTGCATGTTGTATGAGTGTGCGAGGGGGAGGGAAATATAAAAGGATTGGGGTAACAAGCTGGCAACACTGAGTGTGATACGGCATCTGATTAGCTGGTCTCCAGAACTCTTCCCATTTGAAACGTATAATAGGGGTTCTCATATACAATGAGACGCGCACCTTTTGTGGCGACTTACTATGCTGTAAGTACTTAAGTCCCAGGCTTCATAGTTAAACCACTGTGTTTTTCAGGTAAATTGATGGAAATAATCATTTCTTCCACACTAGCCGTGTGTAGGCTAAGGTTTGAATGAGTAGAGAATTTTTCAGTTTGGCTCTACTCATTCAAACCTTACCTACACACGGCTAGTGTGGAAGAAATAATTATTTGGTTCTTCTGTCACTGAAAATTGAAACGCGCAACCCAAAGAAGTCGCGGCGTGTTAACTGGTGTTCTTCCACACGCAATGACATTAATCATGTTCCAAAATAAAAAATAAATAAACCTCTATCATTTATAGGACGTATTTTATTTAAGTTGAAAGACAGGACACTCTTGTTGAAAGATCCTGAACTTCAACAATATTCTAGGTTGTCTGTACATTTTTCATTAAGTTACCAATCTAAATCAGAATTATAAGGTCGTTTAACAACAATACCGAGTATGAATCTACGCATAAATTACGGATTTTTAAACACTTTCTTTATCTCAGTTTAAACAATGTCGTAAATGTTTTATTTTTTTAAATAAATTAATATGGCGGCCAGCATGAAATTGTTTATAGTGTGCATTCAGTAATTTAAAGTTTATGGTTATCTGATCTTGACATATTTCATCATCTGAAATCAAAACATTGAAATTGTCTTATATTAATTGTAATCCTTTTCTTTTGTCTTCAAATATTTTATACACAAATTTCACTGAACTTGTGTTCCAATTATTTAAAGGTGTTTGCATGAGTAGAGCTACTAAGAGATACTTTCGTGTATAAACACTCGGAAGCAGATAAGTGCTGTTTCATTTCACCTATCTGAGGACGTTGGTCAATCTAATCTTTTACCCCGCAGTGACACACAAATACAAATTAACCTTTAGGAGCTGTCAAAATCATCTAATGGACAAGAACATGAATGAATATCGAGATAGGAGATCTACAGTGACCGTGGAATAAAAAGTACACAATTATCCAGTGAAAACAAGTTGGCATTGCAAGGTTAGCATGTTCACTATCATCAGTGTATTTCCATTGCATTCAAACATTTCCCAAAGAAATGCAAATTTTCCAGTTCCACGTCCATCTGCTTAGCATACACATAGCATCACAACTCATGTCCAGAAGTTGAACATAGCAGATGTTGGTCTACAACTCGGCGTTCAAAACAACTCCATGCTCCAAAGAGATATGTTAGTGGGAGTGAAAGGACATTGTTAAAACAATACAGATAAATAACAAGCGTAACATTTTAGATGGCGCAAGCTAAATCACATCATCACGAGAGTTAGTGCTGCCAAATTATACACGTTAAAAAAAAAAAAAAAAAAAAAAAAATAGAAATTCAGATACTGAAACCGTGGTCTTCCCTTTAGTCTCAAATCCTCAACTTCTCTACTACTTATTTTCCTTACTCTGTCTTGTTTTTGTATCTTTGCATCTCTATGTAATGTATATGCTGATTAATGTTTTGAAAATCGGTAACAATACGTATAAAACCTAAAGCATAAGTAAAAGATTTACTTGAAAAAACTTGCGCCTCTTCCTTATAATAGTACAATCGCATTATACTGTTTCCTGCGGTGAAGATACTGTTTAAAGGCAGTTTATTATTATTATTATTATTATTATTATTATTATTATTATTATTATTATTATTATTATTATTATTATTATTATTATTATTATTATTATTATTATTATTATTATTATTATTATTATTATTATTATTATTATTATTATTATTATTATTATTATTATTATTATTATTATTATTATTCATCACATAAAATATTTACAATGGTATATATATACACATATATATATATAGACTATGGTTTACATAAATACAGCAGTTGTTTCTCTCAGTTTATGAAGCTACTTAGTTTAAAATACAGATATACATTCAGACATATTACCATATAAATTTAGACAAATTAGAACAATTAATATTTACAATTTATTACAGTTTTCTATAAATCCATCTAATGTGTAAAAACAATGCTTCAGTAAAAGCTTTTTAAGTTTAAATTTATAATGTTTGTCATTATTGTTTTTTAATGTAACAGGTAATTGATTATAAGTAATTAGTCCAGTGTATACAAAGCTATCCTCAAAAGTTTTAGATTTATGTATCTGCCTGGCTAGATTATTTTTACTACGCGTATTGTGTGAATGTACCTGGGATACTGTGTAATTGATATAAGTTAATTTTTATATAGTTTAATAGTTCAAGCATATTACACAAGGCAACGGTAGAATCCTTATCTGCTTGAAGTATTACCTGCAACTGGTTCTAGAATTTAATTTACAATTAAACAAATGGCTCCTTTTGTATGGTAAATAAGTTTGAGCATGCGTGCCGATAAAGGAAAGCTCATTGGTCTCCCTATTTTCCTAGGTTTCTAGGATGGATTGTCACGCCAGCTTGGAATAAACAACATAATACATAGCTTTCTAAATGAACGCTCTTACAGCATAATTTGAGGAAAACAACACCAAAACCCCTACGAAGCGGAACTTCAAAAGGCTCTGATTAAAATACCATGCTGTTTTAGCCACTTTGTGCCACTGGTGCAGGCATCAAAACGGCCCAGTTAGCTATTCAACTGGAGCACATACATGTATGCCCACTGTCCTCATTCAAAAATCATCTCTGCGTCGTCCAGGACAGCGCCGGCATTGGCGAATGTTAATGAACTCGGGAAAAAATAATATTTACCAAGTGACGCATGCACTCACTTTCACCTTCCTGGACCAAAGGATAGAATACAGAACTTCAATTAGAAGTCTGTCTTGACAAGGATCTAACTTTTCGTCAATGATGAGGACTAAGAGGACGGTAGAAGAGTTACACCCTGTTCTAAGTTATACAATGCTAGTTTCAAGAGACGGGAATGGCAACAGATTCCTCACTTCTCTGTTTACACCAGGTGCAGTATAGGAGACTTCGGTCCATCTATCCGGTCTACCGTAGTTTCCCAGAGAGGTTGCTGCATGAAACCTTGGCCCTCCCATAGGTCGAGGATATGAGTAGGTGCCGTCTACGTTATCTGCTAGATTTCCATGAGAACGCCCTTTCAGATCCGGAGGAGCATTTGCTCACAAACGACCGCTTCAGGAATTACCAGATTCCTTGTATGGTTTGTGGAGAACCCCGATAACCAGGCAACGGCGTAGACAACATTCCCATATGAGTGGCCAGCTCAATATTTAATCTTCACCTTTTCTAAACAAAAAGAAACAAGTGGAGTATGACGGCAATTGCTGCCCCTGAAAAGTTGACAGTTCGCAACAGCTCCTTCTAGTTCAATTATTAAAACTCACCAGGAACAGGTACAACAGTAAACGCACTTACGCTCGCTACGAGCTTGCCACATCGGACAGAAGATGACTTAAAGACTTGGTGAAGGAAGCTGCGCCGTATTATTACAGCAACCTTGCCTTCAACGTAGCTCTTGACGCGGTAAATTCATAAATAACTGGTTTGAGGTGGCATTTTTTATTCTTTATTTTATATGTCTTACTTTATTAGCACGCACAGTATTAAGCTGTATTGATTTGCAAAATATGCTTCAATGTTTTTATGGTTTGTTGAGAATAATCATCGATCTGTGCATATTATAGAGCTATAATTAATTTTAACAATCTATATAAAATTACAATTAAATCCACCTTTAAATTATATTGGATTGGATCGGATTGTTCAGAGGGGATTCGGCACCTTGTCCATATCTACTATGTCCAAGTGGGGCACCCCTGGGAGTGAGGATGAGGTGAGAGGTGACAGAGGCCGGCGGACCCCAAGGAGTTACTACAGTACAGAGGGTGAGGTCCCTACACTTTACCAGATAAAAATTCCTCGGCGGTGAGTTTAGGACAATTGTCATCCCACCTGCCGTGGCCCCGAAACAGTCACGAGGCCGGTTTGGAGACCGGAGGCCGCCTCCCCAGAGCAGAGTACTCCAGGCAGTCTTGTATAACCGGCATCCCGCCTGGCGCGCTTCTGAATTGGCCCACTAGGCCGGTTCGGAGACCGGAATCTGTCCCGCCGGATGGGAAAGCATTTTCCTCAGAGCATATCATCCCGCCATGCACCGCCGAGACTCCCACCGACACTTCTACCCTGAAAGAAACCACCAGATGAGAGATATGAAATGATAATGGAGGTGAAATGGAGGGACAGGAAATTCGGGGGATGTAATTAACCTACCCAGCATCCTCCTGGTGATCCAGGAAAACCCCCGAAAAAACCATGGGTAAGGTAGGTTGGTCATGGGTATCGAACGCGAGCCTCCCGAATGCGGGCCACAGACGAAACCACCTGAGCCATCCCCTATAGCAAATACAATTTATTATAATCCATTATTCAACTTTGTTTTGAAGGTATTTACATGGGTAATAGTAATGAACATTTGTACACTCTCATTTATTCTATCGAAATTATTTGTATAACTGGTCCATTCATAAACATTGTGCGTATTAAGTTCGATTAAAACGATACATTTCGCTTTTTTTAGTTCCTATTCCACTGCACCCGACACTTTTCTCAAAATTAACTAATGGTTTATAGGCCATTCTGTATATGTGACCCAAGGTGTCATAAAAATTGGTATTTGTTGAGATAAAATTAACGTCTTACAAAACAATGTTTAAAAAATGCAATTAATGTCTTCGGAGAGAACCCATCATTAAACACGTTAATGTCGTACGCTTATCTGCAGTGGAACACTAGATAATGTGGCTTAAATATTTATTATATTTTAACGCAGCAGCTATGAGGTTGGCGCCGGAAAGTCGGAACGGTAAACAAATAAAGAGCGCCCTCGCGACCATCGGAAGCGTTTTTACAAATAACCAGAACCTTCTAGAAGTTTAATCGTCTGAACGTTCTGGAACTGAGTGGAACATTTAAACGGTTATAAAAGCGAGTGCTCTTGCAAATTGAATCGTTAGACTCAGAGTGAGCGAGTTAAAATTTGAAGTCTTCTCTAAATATGCCAAGCTTTTCTGACACATTTCCTTTTATGCCCCTAGCGATTGCTATGTCACAAACAAAGAAATGTGTAACGATTAGGAGTTGAAGTAAAACAAGCGAATTTAAAGCGTTTTGGGTCATTGACGTGAGCGTTTCCCGTTCTAAGGTGTAAGACCTGTTTTAGCTCTCTTGGCATATTTTGTAAGTCGTGAAAACGTCGAAGGGAATTTGAGTAACCAGTGCAATTGGTGTTTGAAACATGTCTGTAAATATTATAGGTTGCCACCGCGATTTGCTCATTCCCCGCTTCTCTTCTGTTTGCCTATCATCAAAGAAGTTTCAATTTAATTCAGCTCCCCTCATTCTCGTTAGAAGAGAGATACCAGGTGTGGCTAGATAGCAAGGTTTGGTATTGTTTGGAGCTCAGGTAATGACCAGGTAGGTAGTATACTCTCGCAGTGGGAAATATGGATGTTCCCTCAGGACTCTTCCCCTCAAGTACCCATTTCCTCCCTGTCTGTCTTCATGGGTCGCTAACCATTTCTGTAGCCCGCAGCAACAATTCTTCCTTAGTTGTGAGTGAGGCTTGAAATGCAATTGATCATGTAATACTGGCAGAAGGACACCAATAAAAGTTTAATTTCAGCCTTTTATACGAATTTACTTGAGAAACAAATATCCAGAAACGAAACAGTTAACATACACCTAATTATAAATCGATACACAAATAAATTATAAATGTTGAAATATTTCCAATATTTGTACAAATCTGGGCATCCGGAATAATAGGATTAATTGGGATGACTTTCATAATATAGACCTACCATTCCTTTTTGACAAATTTAGGACCTTGTACATACAACTATCACGCAATAGTACAAAGGAAAGAGAAACGTTGGAAATAGATCAAGGGTTCATATATTAGTGATAATGCTAGACTTATTTTTCTGGGTGTCCCTCTTTTGTGGGTAAATCTATAGTAACTGCTTATATCTCTCCCCCACCTTCTGAATTTTAGTGCAGTCAATATTTTCGAGCTCTCGTATTTCTTAATGAATTATACGTATTACCACAGTCATACTCAATATATAACAAAAACGTATTAAAAAGTTAAGCTAAAATGATATACCTACAGTTAAACAGAATTAAATGGGATAGCGATAACGCATGAACCTATTTTCGGGAGGTAAGGTGTTCAATTCTTGTTATGTCAGCCATTCTGACCTTGGGTAGTTTTGTGGTTTTACACGATTATTTTAGGTCACTGTTCAGGTGGATTGCATAGTACCACGAATTTTACTGTCATTTCATTTCGTTATGATGTTTCAAGTAAGAGGACGGTAGGTAAGGCATATGGCGTGCCGTGAGGAACAGTCTAACCTGCGATAGAGACAGGCCCCCGGGGATTCGCCGACGTCAGGACGTTATACCTGGAGACGTTGCGGACGCCGCCAGTCGTCAGATGTAATATTCGCTCGTGTTCTTCCTCGAAGTTCCCATGTGCGCTTAACTGCCGCATTTCTTCCTCATAACGGCATTTGTAAGTATCGCAACTACTCTTTTGTGATGCTTTTACTATCAGTTATATACCACTACAGCCTTCTAAAGGCTCTATGACCGAAATTTCACCATCCTTATCACAAGCAATAAACATCAGCACGTTTCACTTTACTTCTAAAGAAAACTTCTGTAAGACAAACACGTACTCGTTTCGCTATTTGCAATAAGTAACAGAGTATCAGCACTGACCGGGCAAGATTTGTTTGCGGTGCTTGATGAAGGGGAGAGGTGTAAGGTACAAGACAATGGAAATTAATTGTTCTTTCACACTAGCCGTGTGTAGGACGCACTATGAAAGGGTAGAGCCAGAATGAAAAATTCAATGCCATAGCCGGGATTTGAACCACGGATCGCCCGCCTCGGTAGCGTAGATGGTAGCGTGTCTGCCTCACGTTCAAGAGGTCCTGATTTCGAATCTCGGTCAGGATGAGTTACCTGGATAAGGGTTTTCCGGGGTTTTCCCTTATCCTTCAAGACGAATGTCACGTTGGATGATGTAAATTAAAAAAAAGGGGGGGGGGGGAAGAACCACGGATATTTTGGTCTCTGTCCAGCCACTCTTGAGCTACTATGGCCAACGTGCCGATATGACATTACATTCTCCAACTGACTCGTGTTTTTCCCGGTAAACCACTAGGAGTTCTCATAAACAATGAGACAAATACCTTAAGGCGACTTACTGAGCTGTAAGTAATTTAAGGCCCCCGGCTTTATAATTCAGTAAGTCGCCATTAAGGTAGTTGTCTCATATGTTTATGAGAACTCCTAGTGGTTTACCGGGAAAAACACGAGTCAGTTGGAGAATTTAATGTCATGTCGGCACGTTGGCCACAGTAGCTCAAGGGTTAGAGCGGCTGGACGGAGACCAGAAGATCCGTGATTCAAATCCCGTCTATGGCATTGAATTTTTCATTTTGGCCCTATCCTTTCATAGTACAAGACAATATTTACAACCATTGTTGGTATACGCTCGTCCACTAGTCCCAAAGAATTTTTCACGCGCCAAATTGTTTGGCGATATATACAATTGTAACTTCGTGAATTGACCCTCCAGGTTGTATCTACCACCCATGAAAACAAAAGTTATCCTGATAGAATTTTCTCCCTCTTTAATTCAACTTGAAATTGTATTAAACTGCTTTATTGTCTTATAGGCAAGTGATATGTACAATTTAGCCTATAAACCCAGTAGCAGCGTAACTGCTTATTTTCAAAAGGCTTAAGGTCTTCGGGAACATTTTATTTCCGTAGCGGTTTGCAGCTTAATGGAGACTTTCCTACGTCATAAAACAAATATTATATTTTAATATTACTTTTAGAAACAAGTTCATAACATTTGCACAATGCTGTTCACAAAAATAAAAATATCAGTAATGGCAGTATATAATTACGAAATCCAGCCAAAGCGTTGACTGACAACATCATTGTCTCATTTCGAGCTGTCCCAATATAGCAACAACTTGCTAATGATCTTAACAACACCGTGCTGAAATAGGCCCTTCTCTTACCTCGCCAAGAAGTGCGTAATGTTGGTAACCTTGTCCTTGCCACAGGATGACGTAAAGTATGTACAATAAACTCTTCGTTTACATTCTACAGCCTTGACTTCCCAATGCGATAACGTTCATCACGTTTTCAGGGCAATTATTTATATCTTTAATAATGTTTTTATATAATCTAACTTTTTAAATAAAATCTAATATATTGTGATAACAATAGAAACTATTTTCTAGACAGGAAACAAATCCTAGCGGCTGAGAGCTCCACAAAGACAAAAATGAGCAGGGCGGCGTTTTCATAACACTCGCTGGAAATTATTGTAGTATGAGGATAATAGTTCTTGATTAACAGCAATGAATAGTGTGGGTCTGTTGAATAGTTTAATGAATAATTTATAATGAAACATTTATTTAAATATCTTGAAATAACTAATGAAGCAATGGCACTATTTTGATATACATTAGCATTATAAATACAACATATTTTGTAATTATAATACTATAATTGTATTTATGACAGAATGGACACAGCAATAGAATTTTTTAGATGTAAGTTTAAAGTATTTGAGTAGTTTTGATTATCTAGTATTATGTTTGCTATTTGTCACAATGTCCTGCACCGTTGTGCTTTGATAAGCGTCCGAGTTCGACCCCACCCTTGGGGTTCCGCATTTTAAGTGCGGGGTCTAGAACTGGTGCCCATTCAACATCTTGAGGAAATTGAGGATCTACGCTAGGCAGCGAACCCTGGTCTAGAAAGCCAACTTTCCGGCTTGGGATGCCAAGATGCTGACCACATTTCCCCGTATCGCCAACTCTGCCTTGCGTATGTGGGCGTGAGGCTAGCAGTCGGTTTGGCAGGCTCTGTTACGACATCAGTTACGTTATTTGTCACGATATCACAAGAATATGACTAAACCACATATCAATAGACTATTTCTTACGGACGCTCTTTAACTGCTGTTGTTCTCAGCATCCCATTGGTATTGGGCGTGAACTACTATTTCATTTTGCTCAGAGGCCTCTTTATAAGGCATTTTTTGAGGTTCCTTTACGTGCCGTAAATCTGTGGTAGACGATCAGCCGCTTTACTTATCTTCCCAAGAAGATATGCTAAGGATTTTTACGCCCAAAAATATCCATCACGCACCGCCTAGCTTGAACCCGTGACCTCGGGAATCAGAGGCTAGCAAGTTGTACACACTACCAATAGGCTTCACTATTCTATTCGCTGACTATCAGTGATCATAAGTAAACGCAAAAATGCCCTCAACTTGCTGTTTTAAGTAAACCAGACAACTTCCATTTTAACAGGAAATTATCTGCAAAAAAGACCAAACCAATGACATTCATTGGATATCAATAATTATAATTAATTTAACGATAGACAACACTTAAAACAAGTTTAATAGGTTGAGTATTCGATCTGTTTAATAATATGCAAAACAAAAGTGAAATTGACGAAACATTAAATAAGTTAATGTTTTATGACACAATGTGAAGAATATTGGAAAATGGGATGAGAAAGGAAACTTTGCTAAAGGTTTATGAAGTAATGGTACTACCAATTTTGTTATACGGCTGTGAATCAAGGGTCAATAAAAATGAGACAGGACAAATTAACTTTCTCAAATACGTAGTTAGAATTTAATTTAGTGTATGAAAAGGAAATGACGATGTTAGAAAGCAACTAAAATGAAAAAAAATAATAAAATAATAAAATAAAAAAGTAGTTTACAAATAGTATAAGAATACAATGTAGTTAAAGATGACATAAATAGAATGCCAGTTACAAAGATAGCAAAATTGACAGTGAATTACAACCCAAAATAAATGCCAGTAAAAAAATGGCAAAATCAATTGGATGCAGAGCAATTGCGGAACAGACCAATAGATGTCTACTATTTATACATAGTACAAATAACATGGAAAGCAGTAGTATATGGAACCATTTTTAGATGTGTTTAATACTGTGGAACGCCTGTGAGCGTCCGTTTGTGCGAAGGAAACAACTCTCCAAGCATTAAAAGTACGCATTTGAGATATTATAAAAAATTTGAAAAGTTATCGATACTTTTGACTTTTATTGAAATATGTGTATGTAGGGCAGTTTAGAAAAGAGCCCCTAAAAAGACACATTGAACAACCAAGGGCTTAAGTATAACTTTAACAGCAAAAACAAATACTGCAAGGGAGGAAATAAGTAAATGCGCTCCTTTTATTTAATTTTTTATTGCCATTAGAATCAGAATATATTATAACGCAATCCAGTACAACAAGGAAAATAGGGTCAACACAGTCTCCTAGTTTAGATGCTGAATAATCGAAAATTATTGCTGAATCTCTCATACCTACAAGTATAAGATTGTCATATCAGGTTTAAAACAGTGATATATTTTGAAGCAAAATCCTCTCTTCGTATTGTTTAAGCCGATTAGAAATGTACATATTTCAGCCAATAAGTACGAGGGCTGTTCAATAAAGAATGATCACAATTTTGTTTTGACAACGTACCTTTACTCATCCTCATAATTTTGATGGTCCTTCTCAAAAGTCTCTCCTGAATGCGATGCACTTGTCCCAGCGCTTCTGCCAGTCTTCCAAGACATGCTGGAAACCAACAACATTGGCAATATGCATCAGCGCATTATCGTGGTGCAGCATCCAGCCTGCTTCACGGAAATGTGGTCTTTTGCGTCTGATATGGACTTGCAACTTTTTCAGGACATCCCTGTAGTATTGTCCAGTTACTGATGTGTGTGCAGGTACAACATGCTGATAAACCATTCCATGGATATCGAAGAATGAGATGACCATAACTTTCCCAGCAGAAGCAACCACTTTTGCTTTTTGGGGGTTGGTGATGAAGGAGATTTCCACACTGAGCTTTGCTGTTTGCTCTCAGGATCAAAATGATGTAGCCAAGTTTCATCAGCAGTGATTACGTTTGATAGAAGCTCCGGATCTTCCTCTAACACCAACTTTAACTGCATGTTACCTCCATTGCAGCGGTAGGCGATACTGAACATGTCTGAATTTGCCTGGTTCTCACAGGCGGGAACCAGGAGTATCAACAATGAAACTACTACGGCGTGTTTGTTTCACATTAAGATAACAGAATATAATAAGATTGAAAGGGTAGAGCCAGACTGAAAAATTCAATGCCATAGCCGGGATTTGAAAAACGGATCTTCTGATTTCCGTCCAGCCGCTCTAACCATTTGAGCTACTATGGCCAACGTGCCAACTTGACATTAAATTCTCCAACTGACTCGTGTTTCTCCCGGTACGTATGGTACGTATGGTATGCTGTTCCTGGAGTTAGCCCGGCGGAAGGTGGGGACTGAGTAATTCACAGAGACGTGCAAGTCTACAGATAACTACCAGGTGTATCACAAGTGGAGCCTGGAAAGAAACGTTGCATGGAGCAAGTATTCGAACTATCTATCGCAAATGCCCAAACCACCACGCCAACAACCAGATGCGAAAGATGACAAAGGAACGAAATAAGGAAGTGAAGGAAAGGAATCTATCAATTAAAGAAGTGAACTAAGCATTTGCCCAGTGACAAGGGAAATATTGCAAAGTACCCAAAAATTAGACCTGACTTAATCAGATAAATGGGATAAGATAGATTCGGCACTGCCACCAGCCTATTATGCCTATGCCCCAAGTGGGGCATAACTGGGAGGAAGGATGAGGCGAGAGGAGACAGAGGGCGACCGGCAGAGGGCACGATTCCGACTATTGCACAGTTGGAATCTCCCCGACAGGCCAGTACAACCGGTATTCCAGCCACCGTGGTCCTGTAACGGCTCACTAGGCCGGCCTGGAGACCGACCTACCGGTGGAGGAAGTATTTACCAGGAGTATATCATCCTGTCATGAAGCGCCCAAACTCCCGCCTACTTCTACCCTGAAAGAGACCACAAGATGAGAGATGATATGATATGATAATGGAGATTAAATGGAGGGACAGGAAATTCGGAAATATTTGGAGTGAGCATTTAATTACATCATTTAGCTGGTGATAAACATGAGGTCCAATTTCGGGTTGGTGGGTGAAATAAGTGAAATCGACGGAAAGAAATACAGTACTATAGGTATATGTAGTTTTCAATCATTTTAAGCAAAATAATACCATTTCACAGAAGATGGTGATAATGATGATGGTGGATTAACTTCAACACGCTTAGTTCATTGAATATACCAGAGTGTAACTTCTTAATAATTATGAGGAAAAGTCAAATGAAAACCTTCAAGTGCAATTAAAAATTGACACTCGCAATTATTCTATAAGTTTTCATGTAGAAAAAATGAAATGTGTAGTGTTTAACGCCCACTTTTACTACATACGGCACCGCAGGCGGTGACACTGATGATACATGAGATGAAAATGGAGCACCGGTGGAATGAGATGGCGGGGAAAGCCGCAGTAGCCGGAGTAAACCCACCCCAGCGCCGTGTTGTCCACAACAAATCTCACTTTGTGGTCGCCTGGGATCGAACCCGGGCCGCTTTGGTGAGAGTCGAGCGGCGGAACCACGGTCTCAGCCATGGCGCGGCCTGTAAGTTGTCAGTACTATTACAAATGATGTAAGGGAACGTGTCAGGTGATAAGTTGATAAGAATAGTTTTTTATTAGGAAATAGTTTCCAATGTAAGGAATGGTGTCATTAAATGGTTTCACAACAAAATAGAACATAAAAAAACAATACATAATAACAAAACAGCATCAAGATCAACATAACTAAAATATACAAATGTAACTTTTAAATAATTCAAGAGTTAAACATAAGCAAGTCATAATAACAAAAACACCAAAATCAACATAACGATTATAATTCTAGCTAGTGATGTGATGTAGCTGTGGTAAATTAAACTGGTCTATGAACAACATTAATAACAATTTAAATAATTATCATTATAGTTTTGATTGAAAATTAGTATAATTACATTAATAAAAGAAGTTATTCATCTTATAGATGATAAAATATTTGTGAAGGTGTGTTGGGAGTACTGGTAGATTTTATAAACAATGCAGCAATCATCGTACTTTGGCATATGTGTTAGAATAACTAAAATTACTAGAGAGGCATACGTTAGTATTAAAATATTACGCGCAATGACAGCGAGCGAAGTCAGAAATAAGTGGTATAGGTGTTGCTATTTGGGTGTGAAGGTTGGAGATTACAAGGGAATAATTAAGAAGTTTAGAGGCAGCGCAGAGGAAATTCTTGAGATTGCAGGCCACTACACACGAGAGAGAGAGAGAGA